>CATIWC010001224.1:0-434358 GCA_948472305.1 Vicia faba
ATTTCTAATTTTTTATTAGTAAATGATATAATTTATTAAGTTGTTATAGTTTATATTATGATTTATAACTTATCTATAAAATAATTAAATATTACATAATTTTAGAATATATAAGTAGTACAAATTTAGGGTGTGTTTTTACTTATACGATATATAATATTTATTTTCACATACATTGTATGCTATTAATCATATTTAATAAATAAAGAGTAAATTGCTTTTGTATTTTTTTTTTGTATTATATAGTGGTTGTGTAGTGATTAGGATACATTATTTTTCAATGAAACATATGATTTTAAAACTCATATTTAATTCATTAGAATGAGAAAAATTTATTGAGTATGAGTTAGTTAATTTTAAATTAAAATTTCATGATTAAAAAATTTATATAAATTATGTTTTTATCTTCACTTTAATGTTTTCTTATTTTTATATTACTTGATAGTATAATTGATGTATTATGCTATGTATATTTTTATTAATTAAAATCTTTAAGAGTGTCAGCATAGTTCAATCACCTTTTAAAAGTTAATTAGAACAATATTGTATATTCGTCAATGTTTTTTTCAATTAGATGCTTTTTAAATTCATATAAATGGAATGCCGTATGTTTAAACACAAACCTTTACAATTGAATGCTTATACAATTAAATTTATATATATATATATATATATATATATATATATATATATATATATATATATATATATATATATATATATATATATATATATATATATATATATATATATATATATATATATATATATATATATATATATATATTAAAATTACAACCAATAATGTAGAAAAAATCTCACACAGTCCAACCCCGACGCAAGATATGTCAAGAAAATGTTAAACAAAGCCACAACAAAAGAGAAAAAAAAGCTCAAAAAAGTATTAACAAAAACCTTTAAGATAACAACACTCACTAAAAGAAAAATATTCCAAGACTTCATCTAAAATTGAACGCTTACAGGAATAAAATGGATGCCATAGGGGATATTAGCATTGTTTTAACATCAGTGTTGGGAAAATTCCTCTAAGCTTGATGTTAACATTAGCATTCACTAGACAATATTTAGCGCTTGTTCAAACAGACTAAAATGATACTATAAACCTTGGATAAAAAGCTGGCAATATTAGCCTCAACTTTAATAAACGCTAGGGAGATTTATATTTTTAATAATTTTGTGAAATAATTGTTGGAAATTCACTAAAGTCTATGGAGAGTTTCTATCAATTTTAATGAACAAAAAATGAGAGAAGATGATGATTTCTGCAGAGTTTCTCTCTACCTACAAACTGTTGAAAATATTATTCCATTACAACTGTAAATCTTGTGAATACTCAATGTTACAAAATAGGGTTTAATCCCTCTATTTATAGTTTTAGGTTAGCTTTCTCCCTTAGTCAAATTCAAAAACACAAAAGTCCAAAATACCTATTTTGGTCTAAGTCGAAATCATATGTGAAACAACATGATTCGACACTTCGACATCTAATACAACTCAACACACACTTTAGAATATCTCGACACACCTTTGTTTTCGTCGAGCAACATGCCGCTTAGACACATAGGATTACAATCTCAACACACCACATAATTCATCATAGCTCTTAGTCTTTAGAACACTTCGACTTGCACTCCCTTTGTCATTGTTGTTTGCAATTTGATTTTCAATTCTGCAGTGTTCCAAGTTTATCCTCCCCTATGGTACCTGCTTATCCTCATTTGATGTCCTTGCTTTGACCATGTGTTATCAGATTCCTCACCAGATTAAAAGTTGACATGTTGTCGATCTTCATGTTGACTCCTCCATATTGTTTCTATGTTATCTCTTCGACCAAATTCATCATCTATGTTGCTTGAAATGCACAAAGAGAAGAAGCTATGTACTTTGCTTCACATGACAATAATGCCACTACTTGTTCTTTTCTGGAACTCCAAGCAACTAGTGCACCACCTAGCAAAAACACATAACCAATTATGGATTTTCCATCCTTCGCATCACTACACCAACTTGAGTTGGTGTATCCCACTAACTTGCATTCTTGTCATCTATCGACTGCAAGAAATAAAATGACATAGTCGAGAGTTCCTTTGAGATACCTTAGTATCCTCTTTGTCGCTGCTAGATGTGATATATTTGGCTTTTGCATGAATCTACTAACCATACCTATATTGTATTCTAGATCAAGCCTTGTATGACAAAGGTATCTTAATGACCCATTAAATATTTTGTATTGGGTTTGGTCAACATCATCTTCATCTAAATCTTTTGACGTTTGCAGTCTTCATTTAGCAAGTGTCAAAGTCGGGTTGAATTATTCCATCTTAAATCTATTGAGAATTCCGCTTGCATATATTCTTTTATGCATCATAAATCTTCTACCACTCTTGTAGAATTCAAAGCCAAGGAAATATCAAATGTCTCTCTGATCTGAAACTTTGAATTCCTTGCTGAGATCACCTTTGAAGTCTTGGATCTCTTTCTTGCAGCTACCTATTATCTACAAGTCGGTGATATAGAGACATAATATAATAAATTCACTATTTCTTCTTGTTGCATATACTCTGTGCTCAGTTGTGCACTTCACAAACTCCTTCTCTCTTAGTAAATTGTAAATCTTCTTATTCCAAGCTCTTGGAGCTTGTTTGAGTCCATACAGGGATTTATGTAGCCTGTACAACTTTCTATCTTTGCCTTGTTTCACAAACCCAACTGATTGTGAAACATAAATATCTTCGTTTAAGGGTTCATTCAAGAATGCACATTTCAAGTCCATCTGAAATATGTGCCAACTGTTGATTTCTACTAGACCAGTAACCAACCTGATTGTTTCGATCCTTGCAACTTGTGCAAAAACCTTGTCGAAGTCGATTCCTTCCATCTGAAGAAATTATTTCGCCAGATGTCTAGCCTTGTGTTGAGTTAATTCCCATTTGGTATTCAACTTCACCTTGTATACCCATTTGACACCTTGGTTGGTTCTTCACAAAAGATTCTCACTGAATCTTTGTTTATATTTTCAGTCAAATCTCTTTCCTTAAGCTCATATATGATCACATATCTTCTGATCACTACTTGCTTGTTTACTGGGTCTAACAACTCGTATCCTTCAGTCGAATGATAACCTATTAGGATCATTTCACTTGACTTGTCATCTAGTTTTCTTCTTAATTTATCTGAAAATGTCTATGTGATATAGATCCAAATACTTTCAGATAAATTAAGCTAGGCTTCACACCAGACCAACATTCTTCTGGCGTAATTCCTTCTAGCTTCTTCATTGGACATATGTTTAAAATGTATGTTGCAGTCGACATAGCTTCACCCTAATAGTCATTAGGTAAATGTTTGTCTTTCAACATACTTCTCACTGTATTCATGATGGTTCGATTCTTCCTTTATGCATTTCCATTTTGCTTTAGAGTGTAGGGTGGAACCACCTCATGCACAATCCCTTCCTTCTCACATAACATATCATAGTCTTTAGACACATATTCTCCACTACCACCAGTCCTTAAAATATTTAACTTTCGACCACTTTATCTTTCGACCATAGACTTAAACTTATCAAATACCTCGATCACTTCATTTTTCTTCTTGATCTGTTAAGCCTATAATTTTTGAACTAAAATCATATATGAATGTGACAAAGTATTTTTTACCTCCGGGTGAATCCACCTGGATAGAACCATATACATTAGAGTATATGATTTCAAGAATAGCATTGAACTTGCTTCCTGCAACCTTGTTGAAGCTATTCTTGTGATTATGGGTGTTAAACACCGAACCAACCCAATAAAAAGCAGCAAACTAAACCAAATCAAATCAAAATTTTAAAAAGTTACATTTGGTTCGGATGTGTTTGGATCATCTTTTAACAAAACCACACGGTTTGGTTTGGTTTACGGTTTGTATTTTGCAAACCGAACAAAATGGAATCACACCATATTATGTTACTACCTAAATTTTACTTAACTCACATCCCACACAAACCTAAACCTATTATACCTTAGCCTTTTGATTACGAACAATTTTCACATCCTTACATTTATGGTTTCAGTTTCAGTCTTCTCAAATTTCTCCTAGAATTGTCGCACCTTCTTTGCCACATACATCTTGTCTCTTCTTCTCTAATTTGTACTCTCTAATATACTTTCTTTTTCACCTTCTTATTTTTATGCAAATGTTCCTCTTTCAATTTCGTTTTCATCACATATCTTCTTTCTCTAATCTCTCCTCTCTTATGTTCTTTCTTTTTCATATTCACTAATCACCCATCTCTTATATTATTTTTGTTTCATTATAATATATTTGATTTACTTTTTTGCTATTATTTTATATTTATTATTCCACTTTTGTCTAATCTAATTTTTACAAATTAAATGGAAAGTTATTGTTCAAATGTAATGAGTTTTGTTGTTATTTGGTAGTGTACAAATGGCTAAATATAAATTCATGTTGTCACCTATATTTGTATGTATGGCTCAATAAAATATTTGTAAGAAACTGAAACAACTGAACCAAACCAAACTGCATTGGTTTGGTTTTTTTCTAAAATCCAATCGAACCAAACCAAACTGCACATTTTATTCTCTTGCAGTTCAGATGACTTTTAGCGTCAAAACTGCCCAAACCACACTGCGAACACCCCCTAGTTGTACTACTTTTCCTGCACACATTCCTCGCACACCTCGTTTGGAATGTCGATTTTTGGCAGTCCCGAAACCATGTTTTGTCTTTTTAAATATCTGTTGTCTTTGAAGTTCAGTTTAGATGACCAAGTCGATAGTGCCATATCCACTCATCCCTTCTAGCTGCAGTCGAAAGGAACTTGTGCTTCATCACATTTATTTCAACCTTGAAGGTTATATTATGAGACATAGAAGCCTTCAAGATTAACCTTCATCTTGCGTCGACAACTTTCATCATCTTGTCTTCAATCGACACTTTATAATTGTTTTTGACCAACTCCCATATATTGATCAAATTGCTTTCCATGCCTTCTATGTACAACACATTGGAAATTACTGACCTTTTGCCATATTTCTCTATAATAAGAACATCACCAATACCTTCAGCTGCTAAAGTATGGTAATTTACAAATTTCACGATGTTCTTGGCTTTATGTTGAAAAACCGATCTTTCCTTGCATACATGTGTGATGAGCATCCCGAGTCCAAGTACCATTTGTCCTTGAATCTCTCTTCATCTCTAGTTGTGAACATCAAGGTCATCTCTTCTTCTTTTTCCTGTTTTGTAAATTTTGCATCACTTTCTTGATTCTTTCATTTTTCTTGATAATCACAAGAATATTGACCATACTTCTGACAATTGAAACACTGAATGTGACTCTTGTTAGGTTTTTGACCATCGTCTCTTCCTCTACCTTCAGCATCACCTCTTTAGTTGCCTTGGTATAAAGGTTATCTATGATTCAACACAATTTTTCCTTCAAGTCTCCTCTACCATTCGAATTGTTGTAGCCTCCTCTACATTTATTCTTGAATAACTTTCATTTTCCTTTCTTTTCTCTTATAGACTGCACCTGCAAAGTCACATCACCTCTTCGACTCGCTTGCAGCTCTTTCATCCATTATTTATTCATGAGATTCAAGCGCCCCTTGAAGATCTTCTTTTGTTAATTTTGACAAATCTTTTGACTTTTCTATGGCTACCTCCATATGGTCGAACTTTGTAGCCAAAGACCTCAAGATCTTTCCAACAACTGATCTTGAAGTCAACGCTTCTCCACATACTTTGATTTGATTCACTAGTTTCATAAACCTAGTGAATAAATATGTTATACATTCACTTTATTTCATCTGAAGCAATACATACGTTCTTTTGTGAGTTTATAACCTCACCTCTTTCATATTTTCTACACCTCCAAAAGACTTTTCCAGAATTTCTGAAGCTTCTTTCGCAGATTCTACATCACTTACCTTTTTGAAATTTTCTGGGCTCAAATATTAATGAATTATAAAGAGATCTTTATAGTTCTTCTTCTTCAATTCTTTGTGTGAAACCTCTTCTTCTTCTGTTGCGTTTTCTTCATGCGATTCTAACCCTTCTTTCACGAGTTACCAAAGATCTTGACAATATAACACAACTTTCATCTGCTTGCACCAATTCTCATAGTTATCAACTTTCAGAATTGAAATATTTATTGGAAAATTCCTATTCAGATGATTCATTGGCATCATGATTTTCTTTCCTTGAATCATTCAATCGGAGCTCTAGACACCAGATGTTGGAAATCCACCAAAGTCTATGGAGAATTTCTATCAATCTTGATGAAAAAGATTGTTATTAATGCACAATAACAATGAAAAGAAAGAAAATTGAGGAAGAAAGAAAATTAGGGTTTGACAAAATATAGGACAAGATGATGACTTTTGCAGAGTTTCTCTCTACTCACAAATTGTGGAAAATATTATTCACTTACAACTGCAAATTCTGTGAATACTCTATGTTACAAAACAAGGGATACTCTCTCTATTTATAGTTTTAAGTTAGTTTCTTCCTAAGCCAAAGCTCAAATCACAAAAACACAAAATACATATTTTGGTCTAAGTCGAAATCTTGTATGAAGCAACCTGTTTCGACACTTTGATATCTAATGCAACTCGAGACACACATTAGACTATTTTAACACAATATTGTTTATGTCGAGTAACATGCTACTTCAACATGAGAGATTGAAATCATAACAATAATTTTTATTTAGGATGACACTAATTCTAAATGTTTCATACAAGTGGCCGCTACTTTTAAATGTAAGTGCATTTTTAGCGTTGGTTGTAGCCAAAACGAAAATATAACATCTCATGATGGTTAATGTTATGTTTCAAGGCATTTATATTTTTAGCATCAGTTTTGGCCTAAGCTAAAATGTAACTTCTAATTATGGCTAAAACTATGTTTAAAGGAATTTTCATTTTTAACATTAACTTTAGCTCACTCTACAATTTATTAAATTTGTTTTCAGAATGTTTTAAAATATGTTTTTCTCAACCTATTTTTCAATAATTACTAAACAAAATAATGCACTTAGAATTAATAAATTCACATTTTATTAGTATCCTATAAACATGACACAAAATATAATGTCTATACAGTAATTATCCCACAAAATAAACATAGTGTCGCCACTTTTTCTGTGCTCAATTGCGACAATGATGATATGTAAAGAAATGTAGCAGTAAAGATTTGAGATTTAAGCCATCAATTGACTTAACTCAATACAATAAAGTCGCCACCGCACTTTATTTTTTCTAAAGGGAAATGGGAAAAAAGTGAACAAAACCCAAAAAGATCAGAGATCGAGGTACGGGGGTCGGTTATGCAACGGGAAAGTATTAGCACCCTAAGCATCTACGGTACACCGCAGGCTCCACTTTGTTTGGTTTCTTTTTAAAAGGAGTGTTATGTAAAGGTTTACTTGCTAAAGGAAAAGAAAGAATGTTTGTTTGTAGACAAAAGAAAATGAAATGTTTTTTTTATTATTTTTGTTGCTTACCTTGGGTCGTAAGACTTAGTGCCTGCGTACTCCCTCGTGCAATGGAAAAGTTAGAGCACTGTAGTTCGGCTAGAAAAGACTTATCTGTTGATTGTTTTTAAACAAGGAGATAAGTTATCATTGTTAGGAGAGAAATCTTAACTAATGCCCACAAGGTGTGAAAAAGATGGACCTTGCGTCAGCAAGAGTGAGGGTTTGAGAACACCTCTAGTACTCAAGTGGAAAAGTCGACACATTTATAACCATAGGGATAGGAGAATGTTGCTCGACTATCAATGAACCATGTCTCAACTCGAAAAAGGTTTTGAAGGGTAAAGTGCTCGAGCGCACAAAGAGGTTTGAATGAGTTGAAGTATTTTTGTTAATTTTGAAAGATGTCAAAGTATGATTAAATGAATTGAAGTTTGTTTAAAGAAAATAAGTTTTAAAAAGAAAGGCACTCGACAAAGTCGAGGTTTATTATGAAAGCGATTCGAGTTTACAAACAAGAAGAGTTTTCAAAAGGAGGGAGAAGATTTTTGATATTAAAGAAGATGGAAGGAGATGAAGAGGATATCCTAAAGTATAAGGTAAAAGCTAGGGAGAAGAACCATCTAACCAACAAGAAGCCAACACTTGACATTATGAGTCAAGATAGAATTCACATTCTTTAGATTGAAACCAAACAATCAAATATATTAGACCTCTTGAGAAAACCAAACTTCAAGTGTATTAAGTCTTCACAAAAATTGGGCAGAGTAATGGTTGTATGTGGATGATTTCTGGATTATAAACAAAGTATGTAATCGCAATAACCTGCACACAAAACAAACAACCAATCCAATATCTGGGGGTAAACCCCAAGAGCTCCAGACAAAATATCAATTAAGGTCACAAGGTCTCCAATATAAGCCAAGGTTTCTATTCCTATGTCCAAGAAGTCCAATACTCCATAATGCCAAGGATAGTAACCAAATAGTCCAAGTATCATTAATATTTTTTATGGTTCATTTTGATTATTAAGTATCTTCAAAAAGAAAAGAAAAGCTCAAGTGAGCAAAATAAAAAGGACATAAAAGTAAATGCTCAAGTGAGCGAAATAAAAATGGCATAAGAATAAATGCTCAAGTGAGCAAAATAAAAATGGCATGAAATGTAAATGCTTAAAGTAAATGGTATATAAAACATAAAAAATAAAAGCATAAAATAAAGTCAATTATTAAAAATTAGTGGTTAGTTAGATGACCATCTTGAAACATGCATTTGGAACTCATTAGAGGATTGGTAGAACCAAATCCTCCACAGAACAAGTTGCATTTGCTTTTTGTCAAGTATATCATCCATTTGGGAATCCTCAAAAGTAACATTTAATGATCAATGGTGTTTAAGTGATCCGCATTGACCAAAATTGATGAAGATCCATTAGAGGATTGGTAGAACCAAAGCCTCCATACAATGAATCTCAAGGTTATTGGATCAAAGAGATCAAATTAACATACTTGGGCTTGTAAGCATAGGTTATTGAATTTTATCTCAAAAGGAAAAAATAAATAGAAATTATTCAAACAATTCATTAAAAAATCAAGGAAAAGATGAATATGTCCAATTAAATGATTTAATTTGTAATTGAAAAATTTTATAAAATAGGACAAAATATATTTTCATGTAATAAGCTCATAGAGGAGCCCAAAAATATTTTTTATGAATTTTTAGATTTAATAAAAATAGGAAAATAAAATTCTAGATTTAAAAGAAATATTCAAACCCTAATTATTTACATGATTTTATTTAATCAATAAAAATAATAAAAAAGAATGAAATAAAAATAAAAATATGAAAATATATTGAAAAAGAAGTCTAGGATAATTTTTTCATAATTTTTGAAGTGAAGAAAATATTAAAATAAAATTTGAGAAAACAAAAGAAAAATTAATATGTAAAGCCTTTTACACATGTTTTTGCAAAAGCGCGCTGTAAAAAGAACTGAAGTCATGTTCAATTAAAACAGGTCACATCATCATCCCTACCAAGCAGCCATGCTATGCGTGTTTTCAAGCTTTGAAACCTCATTTTCAAACCACGATAACTCACTAATTTCTTGATGAAATCCAAAAATTCCAACACCAAAGTTCAAATTGAAATTAGTAAAACATGCCAGGATCAAAAAATTTATGAAATGATGTATTGATGAGTGAGAAAATCGCACGTGAAGAATGCTACATGAACTTTTTTTTTTATTTACACATTACATCAAACAGTTTTGTGATTCACTTTTCTCCTTCAATTCTCCACCAAATTAAACGATCCAACAATGAAAATTGATCAGAAAAATGCAAGGATTATGAATATGCTCTTAGATTTTTCAAAAATCCCATGGATTAAAACAACACGCAAATTGAATCTAGAGAGAGAAATTGAATCAATTACCTTGAAATGAGTTTGATGATGTTGGAGCTCAAATAAAGAGCTAGCTCTCCAGAAATACTTGCTTTGAATGATGCAGAGATGATAAAATGGAGAGAGATGTGAAGAAATTTTGAAAAAGTGAGAAAGTGAGCTTTGAAAACAATGGAAGGAAGCTTGCTTGAGAGAGAAAGAGAGAAGAAGAATGGAGATTGGATTGTATGTGAGTAGTGAAGATGGAAGTGGATTGTAATGAAAAGGAGGGAATTTCTTGAACGAAAATGAAGAGGGTGATTGGGAGATGATGTTAACAAATGGAAGAATAGAAGGAAGGTATTCAATTTATTCTCATCTTTTTTCGTTTCCAAAAGCCAAAAAACTGATACAATCTCATACCTCTCTTTTATACACAAAACTAAAGGTTTGGATAATTTTTACAATGGCTAAAATGACCCTCGATGATAAAATCAACTCAAAAATCTGAAATAATAAAAATTAACTCAATTTAAAATATTTTTTTGAATTTTTCTGAATAAAAAATAGAGACCCGAAAATGACTAAAAACGATAAAAAAATAGATAAAAATATATCCGAAAAAATAAAATTAACATATTAAAATAAACTACCTGTGTCAAAGATTAAAGAAAAATTATTCAAAAAGTCAAAATCAGAATAAAATAAGAATAAAAATATCAGGCTGAACAGACGTTTACGATTAAAAACGAGACTTCAAACTGTACCGAAAAAAATAAAGCGAGCATACCGTCATGACCTACACGAAACGCGGATTCGTAAAATGATCGATAAAAGGTGAAAACTTAAAAATATTTTTCTCACTAATTTTTCGCAGTGTCGAATCGCTTCTAACAGTCTGTCTATAAAACCGAAATAGTTTTACTATCGACATATAAACAACTTGGAGCAATGCAAGAAAATGGTAAAGAGATAAAAATGCATGAAGTGAAATGTCAGATATTTTTCAACTACAAAACGATGCAAACTTCGATTTAAATTGACTTTTGGTCAACTTAAACACAATTAAATGATGCAAATGTAATGAATGAAGCTATTTATTAATGATTGTGACCAAATGACAAAATAAGACATGAAAGTGCGACTGAAAAAATTAGGGGCGAAATTTAGGGTACACCAGCTGCCCTTATTTAATTATCTTTTAGCCAGATAGGCGGAAAGTAATTAAATACAAACAGACCCGAATTTCGTCCCTGATGCGATGAGATGATAGTACATGTTATGAGTGAATACATGGACTCTTTTTTGACATATATATTTTTTCAATGATGTATGCGATGAGACAGACTCTATGGAAATATGGAAAGACTTGAAACTAGAAACTTGTGGTAGCTCAGATGAAATGATGTGGAAAAACACGCTAGGAAAATAACAAGATATTTATGGATATCTGTCAGAGTGACAAGGAGTAACCAGCAATACTTGGAAAAAAGATAAAACCCTGAGAAGGCAAGCAACGACATCCAAGAATGGAATTGAATGAGGCGAGCAACTCTCTGGAAAAGACAATCAGAAGCATCTAAAAGAACATTAGATGTGGGATGAGACCAAATCTGAAGCTACATCAGAGTCATTCAGGAAAGACGTTGGACGAAAGAGAAACACGACATCCAATACTGGCTTTGAATGAAGGGAAAGCTCAACGTCTAATAATGGCTTTAGATGAGAGAAAAGATAACAACATCCAATAATGGATTTGGATGGAAACAAAAGATCCTGACATTCAATACTGGCTTTGAATGAAAGAAAAGCTCAATGTCTAATACTGGATTTAGACGAGAGAAAAGATCGCAACATCCAATACTGGCTTTGAATGAGTGGAAAATCTCAACGTCTAATAATGGCTTTGGACGAGAGAGAAAAGCTCAAGGCGTCCAACACTTGCTTTGGACGGCAGAAAAGGTAAAAACATCCAATACTGGATTTGGATGGAAAAGAGATCTTGACATTCAATACTGGCTTTGAATGAAGAAAAAGGTAACAACATCCAATACTGGCTTTGGATGGAAAAAGAGATCTTGACATTCAATACTGGCTTTGAATGAAGGGAGAAAAAATCATGGCGTCCAATACTGGCTTTGAACGACAACAAAGATAACAACATCCAATACTTGCTTTGGATGGAAAAATAGATCTTGACATTCAATACTGGCTTTGAATGAAAGAAAAGATGGTAGCATCCAATATTGGATTTGGAAGGCAACAGAAGAAACAACATATACAAAATTAGTATTGGACGAAAGAAAGATAGCTGAACTGACATCTGTTTTGGTAGGTGCCAAGTAAGTTGGACTTTGATCTCAAGGTGACATGTCAACTGCAACAAGACCTCGGAAAATGCAAATGAGGATGAAGCACTATTGTTATTCATTATGTATGAATTTTGTTATGCATGATATGTGAATGATCTATGCATATAATGCCAACATTCATGACAATGGAGTTTGACTCTTTTGTGGAGGTAAGATTGGAAGTTTGATTCCTCAACATGGAGAACCCTACCAAATTACTTGGGAAGAAAATGTCCTGAACCCAAATTTGACAAAAAGAAAATGCAACTTGTTGTGTGGAGGCTTTGGTGCTACCAATCCTCTAATGAGTTCCAAATGCAAGTTTCAAGATGGTCATCCAACTAACCACTAATTTCTAACAATTGACTTTACTTTATGCTTTTATTTTTTATGCTTTATGTACCATTTAATTTAAGCATTTACATTTCATGCCATTTTTTGTTTTTGCTCACTTGAGCATTTATTCTTATGCCTTTTTTATTTTGCTCACTTGAGCATTTACTTTTATGTCATTTTTATTTTGCTCACTTGAGCTTTTCTTTTCCTTTTAAAGACACCTAATAATCAACATGAACCATAAAAATCTTTAATGATACTTGGACTATTTTGTTAGAACATAGTTTGATTCTACAACCCTCAATTAGAGTTTTGATGATAACAAAATACAAGAATAAATAAATTGTAAGATTTATATAAAACATATATGCTACTTAAAATTATGGTTTGTGTTTATAGAAGTTCTGATGGAATCAGCATCAGAAGATCAGTATCAACATCAGCATCAGAAGATATGTCAGCATCAGAAGATCAATAACATGTGCTACATGCTGAAACCACCAGATCATACGCTGAAGCTTGATGAACAGAATCTACGCATAAAACACTCTGACTCTGATCAAGATCCTTACCAAGTCATCAGCACTCAGAAGCGTCAGCATCAGTTAAAGCAAAAGAACACTCTGATTACCATAAGCAGAGAACACTCTGAAGTGTTACTAAGCATTCAAGACAGCTTAATTACCAACGGATTTATTCAAGACAAGATCTTCTCAAAAAGGAAAGAACGTTATTATCATTGAAAGTGCTTTATGGACAACAACATATCTTTACCTTGGCTATATAAACAAGTCTGTGTGAGAAAAGATGCACGCATATACACGCCTACGAAAACGCACGTACTCATACATTTTGTTAAGCCTTCAAACCACGCCTACTCAAAAGCATTAGCAATTCAGTTTTTATTCTAAGCTTAAATTTGTGTATTATCACAGTTGTGATATATAGTTTTGTTAGAAAACATTAAACACATTCTTGTTCATTCTTTGTAAGAGATTTCCTTGAGACAAACCTGTTTGTGGTTATACTCAAGAAGGCTTTAACAGTTGTTAAAGTAGACTGTTGTAATCCTATTGAATATAGTGGATTAAGACCTCGTTGGAGAGAGGAGAAATCACCTTGACGGGTGGACTGGAGTAGTTTGAGATCAAACGAACCAGGATAAAAATACAGTGTTGTTTAAGCTTTTGATTCAAGTTTTACAATTCAACCCCCCTTCTTGTGTTTTTCACATCTTCAATTGGTATCAGAGCGCCTGGTTCTGAGCTTATAAGACTTAACCGTGTCAGTACAAGATCCAACGTCAGAAAAACACAATGGAAGGACCACATCAAAACATCAGCAATGACAACAATGAAGAAAGAGACATATTCAGTGGCAAACCTCCAGTCTTTGATGGAGAGAACTTTGACTACTGGAAACACAGAATTGAAAGCTTCTTTCTGGCCCATGATGCTGATCTGTGGGACATGGTGACTAATGGATACACGCACCCAGTGGATGGAAGTGGTCAGAAGATTGACAGGAAAACAATGTCTGATCAGCAAAAGCGTGATTTCAGAAATCATCACAAGGCCAGAACAATTCTTCTCAGCGCCATCTCTTATTCAGAATATGAAAAGATATCAAACAGAGACACTGCAAAGAATATGTTTGACTCTCTGAGAATGACGCATGAAGGCAACATTCAAGTCAAAGAAACTAAAGCTCTTGCGCTCATTCAGAAGTATGAGGCATTCAAGATAGAAGAGAGTGAATCAATAGAAACTATGTTCTCAAGATTTCAAATTCTGGTTGCTGGTCTCAAAGTTCTTGACAAAGGGTATTCTACTGCTGATCACGTTAAGAAGATCATCAGAAGCTTGCCAAAATAATGTAGGCCAATGGTCACAGCGCTTAAGCTAGCCAAGGATCTCAACAAAATCTCTCTGGAGGAACTTGTCAGCTCCCTCAGAAGTCACGAGATAGAGCTAGAAGCAGATGAACCTCAAAAGCAAGGTAAGCCATTAGCTTTAAAATCTAACAGAAAATCTGACTCCAAAGTTTTGCAGGTTGTAGAAGAAACCTCTGATGGGTCTTCATCAGAAGAAGATGAACTATCTCTCCTCTCCAGAAAGGTGAACCAACTATAGAAGCAAAGGAAAAGGAAGTTCAGGAATCCTAGAAGATCAGAGAATCATAATGAATCTTTCTCCAGATACAGAAGGTCAGAATCCTCCTCTAGACATAGAAGATCTGAAGGTTCTTCAGGAAACAGAAAGCCAAACAATAAAGACATCATCTGCTATGAATGTAACGAGCAAGGGCACTACAAAAGTGATTGCCCAAAGCTTCAGAAGGAAAAGCCCAAAAAGAAGTTTGGCAAGGAAAATAAGAAAAGTCTCATGGCTACATGGGATGATTCTGACACATATGAAGGTGACTCAGAATCAGATGATGAAAGAGCAAACATAGCTCTCATGGCAAACATAACAGAAGACAGTGAAGCTTCTGAGTCAGACTCTGAATCAGATACAGAAGAGGTATTCCCTAACTTTGCTATAAACTTTACTAAGGCTGAACTAGCTGAAAGCCTTAATGAAATTCTGGAAAGATATCAGCAGATCAGACTCAAATTCAGAAACCTGAAAAGGAATCTTGCTTCTGACTCTGATAAGACTGAGAGTCTCAAATTGGAGAATTCTGAGTTAAAAGATAAAATTTCAAAATTAGAAAACCAATTGCAAAACTCTCAGAAGGAAACAATCCCTGAAACTCCCATCAGTGCTGATGAGATCATCAAGGAGTATGATCACAACTTTCAGAAGTTTCTAGCTAAAAACATAGATAGAAGCAAAATGGCTTCAATGATCTATGGAGTTAGCAGAAATGGCAGAAAGGGAATAGGATACCAAGGTAAGGTACCTACACCAAAAAATGCCATGGATTTAGTCATAAAACGTACTCCACTTGATTCACACTTTATATATGGGCACACACATGACATAAAATATACTAGTAGTGATTACTCTGTCAAACCAAAATTCAACCAGAGTTCTGGTAAAACTAACAAATCAGGACCCAAGAAAATATGGGTACCTAAGGATAAAATAATACATGTGGCAGATATCTTTAGCAGCAAAGCAGAAACACCAATCATGGTACCTGGACTCTGGCTGCTCACGACACATGACGGGAAGAAGGCATATGTTCCAAAGCCTGGAACTTAAGCCTGGAGGCCACATAGGTTTTAGAGGCAATCAGAGAGGAAAGATCATTGGCTCTGGAACTGTAGGTAATGGAAATTTCCCCTCTATAAGTAATGTTTTATTAGTAGATGGATTAATGCATAACCTGTTATCCATAAGTCAATTAAGTGATAACGATTATGATATAATCTTTAATCAAAATTCCTGCAAAGTTGTTAGTCAGAAAGATGGGACTATCCTATTTAATGGAAAGAGGAGAAACAACATTTATAAAATAAAACTTTCTGAACTAAAAAGTCAGAATGTAAAGTGTCTTCTGTCTGTTAACAACGAGCAATGGATCTGGCACAGAAGATTGGGACATGTTAGTATGAGAAGAATATCTCAGATTAACAAACTCAATCTGGTCAGAGGACTTCCTAACCTGAAGTTCAATTCAGATGCTCTGTGTGAAGCATGTCAGAAAGGAAAGTTTGCAAAACCAGCTTTCAAATCCAAAAACGTTGTTTCCACCTCTAAGCCATTAGAACTTCTGCATATTGACTTATTTGGACCAGTTAAAACTGCTCCAGTCAGTGGCAAGAAGTATGGGTTAGTAATCGTAGATGACTATAGCAGATGGACATGGGTAAAGCTCTTAAGACACAAGGATGAGTCACACTCTATGTTTGTCACCTTCTGCAACCAAGTTTAGAATGAAAAGGATCTTAGAATCGTCAAAGTCAGAAGTGATCATGGTGGAGAGTTTGAAAATAAAGATTTTGAGTCATTCTTTAATGACAAAGGCATTCTGCATGATTTTTCTTGTCCTAGAACTCCCCAGCAAAATGGAGTTGTAGAACGAAAGAACAGAACATTGCAAGAAATGGCCAGAACCATGATCAAAGAGACTAACATTGCTAAGATCTTCTGGGAAGAGGCAATAAACACAGCGTGTTACATTCAGAATAGAATCTCCATAAGACCTATTCTGGAAAAGACTCCATATGAATTGTGGAAGAACAGAAAGCCCAACATTTCCTATTTTCATCCATTTGGATGTACTTGTTTTATTTTGAATACAAAAAATTATTTGAACAAGTTTGACTCTAAAGCACAAAAGTGTATTATGTTAGGATACTCTGAACGCTCAAGAGGGTACAGAGTATACAATACAGAAACACAGATTGTGGAAGAGTCAATCAGTGTTCGTTTTGATGATAAGCTTGACTCTGAAAAGTTAAAGCAGAATGAATTCCTTGCAGGTATGGAAGTTGAATTCACAGGTACTGAAGACAAGTCATCAGAAGCTCTTAACAAAGACAATCCCTCAACGTCAGAAAGAGTAACTGCAAGCAATCCAGCACCTTCTGTTGATCAACTCCAGAAAAGACCATCCAGAAGCAGCATGGATCACCCAGAAGAAACAATCTTAGGAAGAAAGGAAGATCCAATCAGAACAAGAGCCAGCTTCAGAAACTCTGAAGAATCCCTCATGGGACTTGTTTCTATAATTGAACCATCAACAATTGATGAAGCACTTTTGGACAATGAATGGATTCTAGCAATGCAAGATGAGCTAAATCAATTCACAAGAAATGACGTATGGGATCTAGTTCCTAAACCAAAAGGATTCAACGTCATTGGAACAAAATGGGTATTCAGAAACAAACTGAATGAACAAGGTGAAGTCATCAAAAACAAAGCACGATTGGTAGCACAAGGTTATAGTCAACAAGAGGGGATAGACTATACAGAAACCTTTGCTCCAGTCGCCAGGTTAGAATCTATCAGACTCTTAATCTCATTTGCTGTTAATAAAGGCATCACTCTGTATCAGATGGATGTTAAGAGTGCATTCTTAAATGGATATATAGAAGAAGAAGTATATGTGCACCAACCCCCTGGTTTTGAAAGTTCCAAAAATCCAGAATATGTTTTCAAAGTCACTCTATGGTCTGAAACAAGCTCCCAGAGCTTGGTATGAAAGACTAAGTAACTTCCTGTTAGAAAAGGAATTCACCATAGGGAAAGTGGACACAACCTTATTCTGTAAGACAGTTAAGAATGACATTTTAGTATGTCAGATTTATGTTGATGACATCATATTTGGATCTACTGAACCTTCTCTGGGAAGAAAGTTTGCTAAGTGTATGTAGGCAGAATTTGAGATGAGCCTAATGGGGGAACTGAAATTCTTTCTGGGCATCCAGATCAATCAAACCCCAGAAGGAACTTACATTCATCAGAGCAAATATGTCAGAGAACTTCTGAAGAAATTTGATCTCTCAGAATGTAAGCCATCAAAGATTCCAATGCATCCCACGTGCATTCTGGAAAGAGAAGAGGTAAGTAAAAAGGTAGAACAGAAGGTCTACAGAGGTATGATTGGTTCTCTTCTTTATCTGACGGCTTCAAGGCCTGACATTTTATTCAGTGTTTACATTTGTGCTAGATTCCAATCAGATCCTAGAGAATCTCACTTAACAGCAGTTAAGCGAATTTTCAAGTATCTGAAAGGTACTACTAATCTGGGTTTGTTTTATAGAAAATCAAGTGATTACAGCTTAGTAGGATACTGTGATGCTGATTTTCCTGGAGACAGAGTAGAGTGTAAAAGCACTTCTGGAAGCTGCCAGTTTCTGGGAGAAAATCTGATCTCTTGGTCCAGCAAAAGACAATCCACAATTGCTCTATCAACAGCAGAAGCTGAATACATAGCAGCAGCTGGATGCAGCACACAAATGATCTGGATGAAAAGTCAACTTGAGGACTTCCAGATATTTGAGAGTAACATTCCTATCCTCTGTGAGAATACTTCTGCTATTTGTCTCAGCAAAAATCCAATTTTGCATTCTAGGGCTAAGCATATAGAAATAAAACATCATTTTATTAGGGACTATATTCAGAAAGGGATTTTAAATTTTAAATTTATTAACACAGACCATCAATGGGCTGATATTTTTATAAAACCTCTTTTTGAAGATAGGTTCAACTTCATTCTGAAACATATCAGCATGAAGCTCTGCCCAGAATAAAATTGTTTTGATTCCATATCTTAACCTTCAGAACTTTGTTTATTTTTCTATGAACTACTGATCAATCTTCTTTCAGAATTTTAGAAGTGCAGATTGTATCAGAATCTATCCATGAAGATTTGAGCACTTCATTTCAAGGATAGAAATGTGCTGTTCACTCAACAAACAAGTGTCATCCAGTCATCAGCTATTTTCTGAGGCTGAACACGCATTCACGTTTCTGAAAAGGCAAAAGTGCTGATTGGATGCATTGAGACACATGTCATGGGTAACCGTTCCAAATATCTTTCTGAATCCCCTAAAATCAGCTATCATTAAATGCTAATAATCATTATTAATTTCTCTCTCTTAACGTTTATGTTTTCAAAACCTTTTTAGAAATCTATTTAAACACACTTCACACCACTTACACTCTTTTACCTTCACTTTCATTTTCTCTCAAACTTACTGATTTCAGTGTTCTTACTTTCTCAAGAAACCCTTTCACTCTTTTTCACAAAAACCTTCGTGTGAACATGGCTTCTTCCAGCATTCCTTCTTCAGGTTCCCAGAAAACTGTTTCATCTGAACAATACGAAGAACCTTACAGAACGCTTCTAACTCCAATAAAAAATCTTGAAGTTCTGTCAGAATTAATCATGGATTTCAACAGCCTTCAGGAGAATGGGTTTGATCTATCTGAAGAGATTAAAGCTCAAGGCTGGGAAAAGTATTTTGACAGATTGGTGGGTCCAACATTTCCTATTCTGGTAAAGGAATTTTGGATTCACGCTTCTTCTTCCAATCATCAAGTCACATCTTACATCATGGGGAAGAAGATTGTTATCACTGAAGACCTCATTGCACGTTTAATAGGGTACAGTGGTGGTGGTGTTCGTTGCATTGACATGGAAGAAAGGTGTGCAGATGCTGCCCTAATTGCAAGGGAAATCTTTACTCTAGGGCTTCCCACCGGCAAGATAAGGGATTTGAAAGACAAACACAGAATTTGGGCCAAGATCATTCTGGGGTGCTTCAACCACATGAAGCCTACCAGCTCTCCTGATTACATTAATATTGATCAGCAATTTCTGATCTATTTCATCTCTCAGAAGGTCAAGATAAATCTGGCTCATCTGCTGTTCAACCATCTCAGAACAAGTGTTAAGGAAACAAGAGAAGAGGAGCGAACAAAAAGGGATTGGATACCCTTAGGAAGAATGATATCAGATATTCTAACAGAGAATAAGTTGATTGATCATCTGACAGAGGCTCAAGAAATCAGCACTCTAGAAGCTACTGTTGGCAAACAGCTGAATGCCAAAAATCTGAAGAAAATGAAGTTGATAGAGAACATCAAGAAGGAGCCCAGCGTCACTCCTTTTGTTGCAATCTCCAGCAGAAGAGTCCCTCTGGATGACTTCCCACTGTTCTCAGAAATTGACTTTAAACCTGAAATCATACTCAGATATCTGGATGCTTGCAAGGCTGATGGTACAGCACCGAATCTGAATATTCAAGACCTTCAGCATAAGGCTCCAGAGGTTGTTCTGAAGAAGACAAAGAAAAGAAAAGCTGCAGCAGAAGGATCATCTCAGCAGACTCCTAAGAAGAGAGGTAATCCTTCTTCTGTAACTGTTTTAGATTCAACTGTTGTATCAACATCTATCCCAATACCCACTCCGTCTGAAAACCCAACACCTCAAACTTTTGATGATTTTGACCTTGACTTTGACCCTTCTGAATCATTAACTCTTAGAAGATCTCGCTCCCAACCTCAAAATCCAAATATTGTTGAAACCCAACAAGAACTTGAAAAAGTTCTTTCTGATATAGACCAACACACTTCTGCTCCCATACCAGATAATCCAAATCCTGAAACCCACACAGAAGCACAACCAGAAATTCCCCTCTCACCAATACCAGAAATCCCACTACCTTCCTCTCCTCAACCAGAAATTAATCCACCCTCTCCTCAACCTGAACAATCTCCACAACCTGAGATTCAAACCTCTGAGGCTCAACCCTCTGAATCCCTTGAACCAGTACCTCTGGCCATTCAGTTTCCCCTTGGTACCATTGTGAATATTCATCAACTTCCCTCTTCACCAGAATTATCTCCACCAAATTCCCCGTCAAGTCCAATCATAATTCCTGACTCTCCCACTCCCTCACCAAAAGACAATTCAGATGACCACAGCAAGATTGTCATTGATTTAACAGTCCTTGAACGCCTTGCTGCAATAACAAACAAAACTGCTATCCCAAAACCAAAACATCCAGATGTTGGTTCCAGCATATTGAACTTTGAAACAGAAGTACAAAAGTGGATCACTTCTCTGAAACAAGCAAGTCTGGAACTGGTTGTCCTGCTGCATCAGACTACCTCTGGACAAAGTTCAGAAGATGGGTATGCTCTGAAACCTTTAAGTTACAAGAACAGAGCTATGGACAAGCTCAACAGAACTTCAGTAATCTGCTGAAAGAAATTGAAGGTCCAGTTCTGAGCAAGCTGCTTAAGGAAGAAGTTCTCCCGCTGGACAATGCTCCTTGGTCTGAACATCGTCAACCAGAGTCAGAAGAATAGATGATTCCAGCTGAAGACATGGGTCAAGAAGAAGATATTGTTGAAAGCTCTGAGAAGCATCATGTTTCTGAAGATCCTCAAGCTTCCTCCCTTGACAGGCAGACTCTAGAAGATCTGAAAAGATCTGATATGCTGATGAATGAAAGAATGGATAAGCAGGACACTAAAATTGATGCAATAGCCAGCATGTTAACTCAGCAACAGGAAACCAGCACCCAAATCAAGAGCATGTTGGAAGCTCTGTTCACTCGACTTCCTCCTCCTTCTTAGAAATTTCCTTGTTGTTTTTATAACTTGTTTATCTATAATATTTTTACATGTTCTGAACTTATCATTGCTTCTGTTTTTAATATAAACGCGTTTTAGCTCTGATCATTTTAGCTCTGATTATTTGTGCTTTTTGATAACTGACAAAAAGGGGGAGAAAGAATGATATTTTTCAATAACGGATTACTGAGACATAAGTCTCAAACATTCTGACATTCTGATCTATTTGAATTTCTCTCTTCTGAAAAGCTTGAACAGGTACAAAATTCTGACGAAAGATACAGTAAAGTACAGTAAAGTTCTGACGCTCAAAGACTCATAGAATTAAAGGGAAGTAATCAACTCAGGGGGAGTTTTTCTCTTCTTAGCTCTGATACCTTTTATTCTTTATTTTTAATCTATGATACCTTTTATTCCTTAATTTTAATTGGAAAAAAATCTGGTTTTTGTCATCATCAAAAAGGGGGAGATTGTTAGAACATAGTTTGATTCTACAACCCTCAATTAGAGTTTTAATGATAACAAAATACAAGAATAAATAAATTGTAAGATTTATATAAAACATATATGCTACTTAAAATTATGGTTTGTGTTTACAGAAGTTCTGATGAAATCAGCATCAGAAGATCAGTATCAATATCAGCATCAGAAGATATGTCAGCATCAGAAGATCAATAACATGTGCTACACGCTGAAACCACCATATCATACGCTGAAGCTTGATGAACAGAATCTGCGCATAAAACACTCTGACTCTGATCAAGATCCTTACCAAGTCATCAGCACTCAGAAGCGTCAGCATCAGTTAAAGCAAAAGAACACTCTGATTACCATAAGCAGAGAACACTCTGAAGCGTTACTAAGCATTCAAGATAGATTAATTACCAACGGCTTTATTCAAGACAAGATCTTCTCAAAAAGGAAAGAACGTTATTATCATTGAAAGTGCTTTATGGACAACAATGTATCTTTACCTTGGTTATATAAATAAGTCTGTGTGAGAAAAGATGCACGCATATACACGCCTATAAAAACGCACGTACTCATACATTTTGCTAAGCCTTCAAACCACGCCTACTCAAAATCATTAGCAATTCAGTTTTTATTCTAAGCTTAAATTTGTGTATTATCACAGTTGTGATATATAGTTTTGTTAGAAAACATTAAACACATTCTTGTTCATTCTTTGTAAGAGATTTCCTTGAGACAAACCGGTCTGTGGTTATACTCAAGAAGGCTTTAACAGTTGTTAAAGTAGACTGTTGCAATCCTATTGAATATAGTGGATTAAGACCTCGTTGGAGAGAGGCGAAATCACCTTGACGGGTGGACTGGAGTAGTTTGAGATCAAACGAACCAGGATAAAAATACAGTGTTGTTTAAGCTTTTGATTCAAGTTTTACAATTCAACCCCCCTTCTTGTGTTTTTCACATCTTCATATTTGGTTACTATCCTTGGCATTATAGAGTATTGGACTTCTTGGACTTAGGATTAGAAACCTTGGCCTATTTTGGAGACTTTGTGACTTTATTTGATATTTTATCTGGAGTTCTTGAGGTTTACCTCAATACATTGGGTTGTTTGTTTGTTTTGTGTGTAGGTTATTGTGATTACATACTCCTGTTGGACATTTCTACCGCTACAGAAAAATGGAGACTTCACTGGGGAAAGATTGACCTCTTCCTGGTCCATCCCTAAGTGGGTTGAGCCTATCTTTGTTTATATCTGTATATGTGTTATTGTGTTTATTTGTTATATTTTGTATATATGTTTGTCTGGATTTTCCTGGTTTACAAGGTGCTTGGTGATTACTCATAAGTCCTACACCCGGACTTGGGCAAACTTTAAGATAGGACGGGCGGTATAGTCGTGTTAACTTTGAGGGAGTAATCCCAAAAAAGGAGGCATGAGATCCCCCACTCAGTGGAGGCCCCTTTGATTGTAGTGTCATTTACCGAGTAATCGGGAAGACGTACTACTTTCGACCTGGGAGCCTGCTGAAGCTGGGGACCGTAGATTACCTAACCCATATTGGCCTTTTAGGTGTAGTGAAGAAGCTATGACGGAGTAATCCAGAAATAGTTGTCACGCGATACTACACTCGGACGAGTCTTTCTTGAGAATATTACTAATTACCGAGTTAATCGGGAAGTTGGTAATATCCAAAGGAAGGATGTAGACTCTGGGAACCTCTTAGAACCTTGTTCGGCAGGTGATAACTTTTTAGACCAATACCTTATGGGTAGTACCTTCGACCTCATGCTCGTGATGTTGAACCTATGAACCCTATATGTGTGATCTTGTGTGTGATTGTTGCATCATGCATCCATGCACTCATAAGCATCTTTTGAAGAAAACAATATTTCAAGGGATTTAAAAGTTGACTATTTGTGAATATCTCAGGTACTTTTAAACCATGGATTCTGGAAAGAGAAAGACCGGGAAATACAGTTTCAAGGATCCTAAGATAGATGAGTTGATCAGTCTAATTCCCGAGATCGAGTGTTCTGCAAAGTTTCGGAAGAAGTATGGATCCATTATTCCTCTCATGAAGATGAAGATGAAGGAGGGTATTCTCTCAACTTTGGTCCAGTTCTATGATCCGGTGTATCACTGCTTTACTTTTCCCGATTATCAGTTGATGCCAACACTGGAAGAGTATTCCTATCTATTGGATTTACCTGTTACTGATCGTGTTCCTTTTACTGGTTTGGAGGGTGAGCCAAAACCACATGAGATTGCTGCTTTGATTCATCTAGGGAAGTCTAAGGTGGAAACCCATATGACTACCAAAGGAGGGATTAGAGGATTACCAGCTCAGTTCTTATTGGAGAAAGCTCGTTACTTTGCCAGGATGAAGAGTACGGTTTCTTTTGAGGCCATCTTTGCTTTACTCGCCTATGGATTATTCTTATTTCCTAATGTGGACAAGTTTGTCGACATTAACGCTATCAGGATTTTCATGATTGGAAACCCGGTTCCTACACTGTTGGGTGATGCTTATTACTTTGTTCATCTTCGGAGTTCCTATCATGGGGGAATGATTATCTGTTGCACGCCTTTGTTGTACCGGTGCTTTATCTCTCATATGCCTCAGTCTGATGCTTTTTGGGATGTCAAGAAGGAACCTCGTTGGGCTCCTAAGATCATGGCACTTACTCACTCGGATATTGATTGGTATCATCGAGCTTACCAGGATGTGGAGGTTATTGACAGTTGTGGTAGTTTCCCCAATGTGCCTCTTCTTGGTACAAAGGGAGGAATTAACTATAACCCTGTTCTTACACGGCGACAACTTGGTTACCCGATGAGGGATAAACCGAATAGTATTCATTTGAGTAGTTTCTTTCTGAAGGAAGGAGAAGGCCACAGGGAAGCTAGGGAGCAGATTGCGAAGGCCTGGCGTCAGATTCATAATAAGAGTAGGAAGGATTTGGGACCTAGAGGTGTTGTTTCTTTGGAGCCATATCTTCAGTGGGTCCGATCGAGAGCCATTCAGTTGAAGATGCCGTATACTCGGGAGACACCCATGCCTGATTTGTTTGCAAAGACCACTTTTCCCTTTTTAGATAATCTAGAAGAGCTGCAACTTGCTTTGGTTAGGATGCAACAGGAAAGGGATGCTTGGAAGAACAAGTTCCAGACTTTAGAGAGTTCCTACAGAGTATACCTGAAGGAGAAAGACGATTTAATCGAGATCCTTGAGAGTCGAGTGGTGGAGTCTATGGAGAGTCAAGGGGATTTATTTTCTCCTAAGCCTCAAACATGTGTTGATTACTCACTTCCTGCTTCAGATGATTGGAAGGAGGTTACCATCAGACATGTGGAAGAAAACCAGAGGTTGAGAGCTCAGATTTCCAGGCTCACAGGGAAGCGCCAGCGTACATATTGATCTCCATTAGTTCCTCTTCTCAGGATTTTAGATTGTATTTTCATCTTGTACTTGGGATCATTGAAACTTGTAACCCATTTTGAAGCTATTATAATAAAAGTTTTCAGTATTTCAAATGCATTATTATTTTGATGTTTGCAATATGTCTATAAACCATAAATCCCCTGAAATATTAAATGATAAAGTAAAAATAATCATATGCATTGCATATCATGCATCATATTGCACATATTTCTTGCATTTGTTATACATATCCAGGTGTCTTACCCAGCTTCTTTACTTCACTCAGCAAGCTAACTCATCACTACAACACTCGGGCTAATTTCAAAAAGAAGATGGATAACTTAGAACAGGAGAATCGCGAGCTGCGCGAAGAAGTTTCTGCTTTGAAGGCTGGCATGGCCAATCTGACTGCTCTGATGGAAGCTCTAGTGGTTGCTCAGAATCAGCCACCGAGTGTTCAACCTTAACCAACAAGGGCAAATGCTGAAGTTCCTACTGATCCTATATCCGCTACTCCGGCTATTGTTCAAAACCGTATGCCTCAGGGTTATCCATGGGGAATTCCAGAGAATTTTGCACCTGAAGGTTTCAATTTGGGCCCTCAAGATGCTCCAGTGGTTCAAAATGTTATTACTTCAGCACCTCTTGTGGTGCATATTGTTCCTGCTGCACCTCCTTCGGTGAATTTGGTTCCGTTTGTTAATGAAGATATGTGCCGTCCTTTCCCTCCGCCGAGTGAAGACTTGGGTCTTTATGACAGAATGGATGATTTCCAAGAACAGTTTGATAGAATGCAAAGAGAGATGAAGGCTCTTAGGGGAGAAGAGTTATTTGGGAAGAATGTGAATGAGCTGTGCTTGGTCCCGAATGTTAAAGTGCCTGCTAAGTTCAAGGTCCCGGAATTTGAGAAGTACAAGGGAAACACTTTCCCTCGTGCTCATTTGGTGATGTATGTAAGAAGAATGTCTACCCACACCAATGATCAGCGTCTGCTGATTCACTTTTTCCAGGATAGTCTGATCGGCGCAGCGTTGAAATGGTACATGAGTTTAGACAACGCCAACATCCATACTTTTAATGATTTAGGAGAAGCATTCATTAAACAATACAAGTACAATATGGACATGGCGCCTGACCGTGACCAACTTAGGGCCATGGTTCAGAAAGACAGAGAATCGTTCAAAGAGTATGTGCAGAGATGGCGCGAAGTGGCTGCACAAGTGATTCCTCCCATGGAGGAGAAAGAAATGACTAAGATTTTTCTGAAGACGCTAGGCGCTTTCTACTACGAAAGAATGGTAGCAAGTGCCCCAAGTGATTTTATAGAGATGGTAGGAATGGGTGTCCGCCTAGAAGAGGAAGTAAGAGAAGGCCGTTAGACAAAGGGTGAAGGATCCGGAGGGGTGAAAAAGCCAGCTTATGGGTTTACAAAGAAGAAAGAGGGGGATACAAATTCTATTATGCAAGAGAGAAGGGTAAACGCTCCTAGAAAGAATTATCAGCGTCATCAGCAAGTCGCCTCAGTTACTCCTGTTATGAATCCTGCTCCGACTACCATTGCTTGTCAGAGACCGTCCCAGCAGGGGAATCAAGGGTATAATCAGAGAAGGGAGAACTATGATCCTATTCCCATGAGGTATGCAGAGCTACTACCAGCATTGATTCAGAAGAAGTTGGTCCAGACACGACCACCTCCCGCCATACCATCACCATTGCCTTGGTATTACCAAGCAGACCCGACGTGTGCCTTTCATCAGGGAGCACCAGGGCATAGTATTGAGAATTGTTATCCTTTGAGGACTGAAGTGCAAAGGTTGGTGAAGTCTGGAATTTTATATTTCAAATACGTGGGACCTAATCTGAAAGACAATCCTCTACCCAAGCACGGGGGAGTGAATGCTGTAAATATGGTGGCCGGTTGTCCAGGCAACTTTCGAATTTTTGACATTAATCTTGTTAGAGGAGATTTGGTGAAGATGCACGCAGACCTCTGAATTCAGTTATTATACGCATGACCATGCCAATTGTGCTATTTGCAGTACATATATACATGGTTGCGAGAAGATAAAGGTTGATTTACAGGAGATGATGGATGAAGGTTTAATCCATATAATCAGGCCTAGGGCGGAATATGAAGAGGAAGTGAATATGGTTTCTGGATGTCCGGGTCAACTCAGAATTTTTGATGTGGATCATTTGAATGAGGATCTCGTGCAGTTGCATGCTACCTTCTGCCGTACTGCTGGTCAGGTGGAACACCAATATGGATCTTGCATAGTTTGTTGTCGAAATTCCCGAGGATGTTCTATTGTGAGGGAAGGTGTTCAGTTGCTGTTAGAAAATGGAACTATCAAGATCACAGGCCAGAGAGATGATTATCACGAGATTGATATGGTTGAATTTTGTTTGATGGAAGAAGAGTCAGAGGAAGAGTATGCCTCCGCAGATGAGTATTTCTCTTCAAACAAAGATTTGTTTGCCGGAAATGACTTTTTGATGGCTGATTGTGTTGAGGAAGGGGTAAATGTCATTGTACCTTGTTTTGGTGCACCCGCTCATCTTGAGGTGGAGTACCATAGCAAACCAGCTGTTATCCCATTGGTAATTAGTCTGCCAGGTCCTGTTCCCTATGAATCAGATAAGGTTGTGCCTTACAAATACAACGCTACAATCTTAGAAGATGGGGTGGAGATTCCCATCCAGCCAATGCCAGATGTTGGAAATATAGCTGATAATAACAGGGTGACCCATAGCGGTCGTGTGTTTGCGCCGGTTATTCGAAGAGATGTTGTTGCTGGAAAGAAAATTGCTGAGAAGGATGAGCCTAAGAAGGCTACAGGAGAGACTAGTGGAGCTACATTAGAGAAATAAGTGGATGATATTTTGAAGATAATTAAGATGAGCGACTATGAAATTATAGATCAGCTATTGCAGACTCCTTCAAAGATATCTATCCTAGCTTTATTAATGAATTACTCTGCTCATAGAGAATCACTGATGAGAGTACTAGACCAAGCTTATGTGGAGAATGACATGCCATTAGATCAATTCAGCAGCGTAATTGGAAACATTACGTCATGTAACAATTTGAGTTTCTGCGATGATGAGTTACCAGATGAAGGGAGGAATCACAACCTGGCTCTCCACATATCTATGAACTGCAAGAACGATTCACTGTCCAATGTGCTAATTGATAACTGATCTGCGCTGAATGTTATACCGAGGAGTTGCCTCATGAAGTTAAAGTATCAAAGAGCACCTATGCGCCCGAGTGGCATCATTGTGAAGGCTTTTGATGGGTCGAGGAAATCTGTTATCGGTGAAGTGGACTTTCCCATCCATATAAGACCACATTTGTTCTTGATAACCTTCCAGGTCATAGACATTATTCCCGCATATAGTTGTTTGCTAAGACGGCCATGGATACACGAAGCAGGGGCTGTCACTTCAACTCTGCATCAGAAGCTAAAGTTTGTGCGCAAAGGGAAGATGGTGATCATAAATGGGGAGCAGGCGTTGTTGATATCCCATCTATCCTCTTTCGGTATTGTAGAAGCGGATGAGGCTGCTGTTGGAACCTAGTTCCAAGCCCTATCTATTGACAACATAAGGAGGAATGAGAATTTTGTGGTTTCGCTGAAGGATGCGCAGCAGGTTGTGCGGAATGGTCATAATGTAGTTTAGGGACAACTTGTGGATCCACCCGTGAATAAAAACAGAACTGGTTTGGGTTTCTCTTCGAGGAATGGCAAAGGCGAAAGTTTGAAGTCAAAGTCTTCTGCGAATAGTTATCATGATGTTTTTCGTAGCGGAGGCAACCTCCATCCAATTGGTTCTGGAATTAATGATGTTTAAGAGGATGAAGCAGAGCAGGAAGTACCGAATTATGTGACGCATGGAGTCCGAGTTCAAAACTGGGTCACCATTGATGTTCCTTCTTGCATACATATTTCAATGTAATTTCTTTTGTTAATCTGTTTCTTTCTTTTGAAAAGCTTTCACTCTTCCCAAGGTGAAAGTATTGTATGGGCTTATCTGTTTGCTTTGATTTTTAAGATCATTAATAAAAGTTGTCTTTGCTTCTAAAAATATGTCTTTATTTTCTGCTTTTTCTTGGGAAATGGTAATCAAATAAAAAACCCTTTTCAAAATAAATAATAACTGAAAATTAATCTGCACGGTCACTTGTTATATGTGTCAGTCTCTAAAAGCAATCATAAATCACATGTGCAGATTAGTTAAAACACCCGTTGAATACAATGACCCTGCACCCTCTCTCAATTTTGATTGTCCTGTGTTTGGGGCTGAAGAAGAAGATTATGATGAGATTCCAGAAGAGGTCTCACGGTTGCTTGAGCACGAGGAAAATAACATTCAGCCATATAAGGAGCCTTTGGAAGTGATTAATGTGGGTTCATAAGAAGATCCAAAGGAAGTTAAGATTGAAGCATGGTTGCATCCTGATGTGAAGAGCGGGTTGATTGAGCTGTTGAAAGAGTATGTGGATATTTTTGCATGGTCTTATTAAGATATGCCTGGTCTAGATACAGACATTGTCGAGCATCATTTTCCGTTGAAGCCAGAGTGTCCGCCAATTAAACAAAAGTTGAGAAGAACCCACCCAGATATGGCAGTAAAGATCAAAGAGGAGGTCCTAAAACAGATTAATGCTGGTTTTCTCGTGACGTCACTGTATCCTCAATGCATTTCCAATATTGTCCAAGTACCGAAAAAAGATGGAAAAGTCCGCATGTGCGTAGATTACAGAGATCTAAATAAAGCTAGTCCGAAAGATGATTTTCCATTGCCTCACATTGACATGTTAGTGGACAACACAACAAAATTCAAGGTATTCTTGTTCATGGACGGATTTTACAGGTATAATCAAATAAGAATGGCTCGAGAGGACATGGAAAAAACAACGTTTATCACACCCTGGGGAAGATTCTGTTACAGAGTGATGCCCTTCGGGTTGAAGAACGCTGGTGCAACGTACCAGAGGGCTATGACAACCCTATTCCATGATCTGATGCACAAGGAAATTGAAGTATATGTTGATGATATGATTGCAAAATCCCAAACTGAAGAAGGGCATATAAAAGATTTGTTGAAGTTGTTTCAGCATTTGAGGAAGTATCGTCTCCGCTTGAATCCAAATAAATGCACCTTCGGAGTTAGATCGGGGAAATTGTTGGGTTTTATTGTTATCAGGAAAGGAATTAAAGTTGACCCTGATAAAGTCAAAGCAATTAATTCCAGTACCAAGAATTGAAAAGCAAGTCAGGGGTTTCCTCAGGCGTTTGAATTATATTTCCAGATTCATTTCCCACATAACTGCAAAGTGTGAACCGATCTTTAAGTTGTTAAAGAAAGATCAAGGTTGTGTGTGGACGGATGACTGTCAAAAGGCATTTGAGAGTATTAAAGAGTATCTGCTTGAACCTCATATCTTGCTCCCTCCCATAGAAGGAAGACCGTTGATTATGTATCTAACAGTGTTAGATAAATCCATGGGTTGTATTATGGGACAACAGGATGAAACAGGTAAGAAAGAGTTCTCCATTTATCATCTCAGTAAAAAGTTCACTGATTGTGAGTCGCGGTATTCCACTCTAGAAAAAATGTGTTATGCTTTAGCCTGGGCGGCAAAGCGTTTACGGCAGTATATGTTGAATCACACCACTTGGTTGATCTACAAAATGGATCCAATCAAGTATATTTTTGAAAAGCCTGCTCTTACTGGGAGAATTTCCCGCTGGAAGATGTTGTTATCTGAATATGATATTAAGTACCGCACTCAAAATTCTATCAAAAGTAGTGTGTTGGCAGGTTGCCTTGCTCACCAGCCGGTGGAAGATCATCAGTTTGCAGAATATGAATTCCCCGATGAGGATGTGATGTTCTTGAAAGTGAAAGATTGTGATGAACCATTGCCTGAGGAAGGCCCCGACCCTGAATCTCATTGGAGTATGATATTTGATGGAGCGGTGAATGCTTATGGTAATGGAACTGGTGCTGTGATTGTCACTCCTCATGGATCACACATTCCTTTTACTGCAAGGTTAACATTTGATTGCACTAATAATATGGCGGAATATGAGGCTTGCATCATGGGTCTTGAGGAGGCTATTGATCTCAGAACCAAAATTATAGATGTGTATGGTGATTTAGCTTTGGTAATAAATCATATTAAAGGAGAATGGGATACTCGTCACCCTGGCTTGATCCCTTACAAAGATTATGCTAGAAGATTACTACCCTTCTTCAATAAAGTTGAATTCCATCACATTCCTAGAGATGAAAATTAAATGGCGGATGCTCTGGCAACTCTGGCTTCCATGTACCAAGTGAGTACTTGGAATGATATACCCCGTATTACGGTTCGACGGCTGGATAGGCCCGCTCATGTGTTTACGAAAGAGGAGGTAGCAGATGAAAAACCTTGGTATTATGACATCCAACATTTTTTTCATACTCAGGAATACCCGATTGGTGCGTCGGGGAAAGATAGAAAGACACTGAGAAGATTGGCAGGCAGTTTCTTCCTTAGTGAAAATGTGTTATACAAGAGAAATTATGACATGGTCTTGCTCAGATGCGTGGATAGACACGAAGAAGACATGTTGATGCATGATAGTCATGAAGGTTCATTTGGAACTCATGCTAATGGGCATTCGATGGCTAAAAAGATGCTAAGGGCAGGTTACTATTGGTTGACAATGGAATCTGATTGTTACAAATTTGCAAAGAAGTGCCATAAATGCCAGATTTATGCAGACAAGGTCCATGTGCCTCCGACACTTCTCAATGTGATTTCCTCCCCATGGCCTTTCTCTATGTGGGGTATTGACATGATCGGGATGATAGAACCCAAGGATTCAAATGGACACCGTTTCATCTTGGTAGCAATTGACTACTTTACCAAATGGGTAGAGGCTGCTTCTTATGCCAATGTTACCAAATAGGTGGTTGTGCGTTTCATCAAAAACAATCTTATATGCCGGTATGGTGTGCCGAGTAGAATCATCACTGACAATGGCTCGAATTTGAACAACAAGATGATGACAGAACTGTGTGAAGAATTCAAGATTGTCCATCACAATTCGTCTCCATACAAGCCAAATATGAATGGGGCTATTGAAGCTGCTAATAAGAATATCAAGAGAATTATCCATAAAATGGTTGTTACTTATAAGGATTGGCATGAAATGCTCCCTTTTTCTCTGCATGGATATCGAACATATGTCCGCACTTCAATAAGAGAAACCCCGTTCTCCCTGGTATATGGAATGGAAGCTGTACTCCCTATTGAGGTAGAGATTCCCTCGTTGCGTGTGATAATGGAATCCAAGTTGACAGAGGCTGAATGGGTCTATAACAGGTTTGACCAATTGAATTTGATTGAAGAGAAGAGAATGATAGCTTTGTGTCATGGGCAGTTATATCAGAAAAGAATGAAGAAAGAATTTGATAAAAAGGTCAAACCTCGTGAATTCAGAGAAGGCGACCTCGTACTCAGGAAGATCATGTCTTTTAACACTGATTCTAGGGGCAAGTGGACTCCCAATTTTGAAGGCCCGTATGTTGTCAAGAAAGTCTTCTCTGGTGGTGCATTAATTCTTGAAACTATGGATGGTGAGGAGTTCCCACGTCCCATGAATACTGACGCAGTCAAGAAATACTTTGCTTAAAGAAATAAAAGAACAGCTCGCTAAGTTGAAAACCCGAAAGGGCGGCTTAGGCAAAAAGGAGCGTCTCGGTAGGCTGAAAACTCGGAAGGGCGGTCTAGGAAAAAATTAGAGACATAAACAGAATAAATTTCCCGCTAAGTTGAAAACTCGCAAGGGCGGCTTTGGAAAAAGTTAGGGATTTTTCTTGGTAAGTAACTACGTCAGACAAGACTTGATCGTTGAAGCAACAGTCTTCTCGGATTCTCACCATACTTCAACAAAAGCTGCTGCTCAGGATTTCAAAAGTTGTTAGGGGGAATGGTGGTCATTGTATCTCAATGTATCTTTTCCATTATATATTACCATTTCCCAAACTTTGTAATCATCCATGGAGTCTCGCCATTTGCAGACTACCATTCTATTAATGAAATTCGAGCTTTTGCCCAATTCTTTGTGTTATTATTTTTTTTAGCTTGCAAAGACTCCATTTATTACTGATAATAATTTTTAAAGCAAAAAGATTAAAAAGCAAATTTGACTTTTCAAAAAAAAGGGGAGATCTTCACAATTCAATTTACTTTGGGATTTGTGATGAAACAATGACAACAAAAATGGCGATATCAGGAATGAACAAACTTCGGTTGTTTTAAGAAGATTTACTTCCTTCATGAAGGTTTTTCTCAGGTCATCTTGTTGGTATGTGCGCAATCTTTGTGTGTTTATCAAATAGTTAAAGACGATACCAGTGGGTGCAAGGTACGGTATTAGGTTTGTGATCCCATTATCCCCGGCCAAGTCGTGTCGACTCATAGCAGCAAAACACACGTGATTTTTGAAAAAGCCAGCAATTTCAAAACTGTCATCTTTTTGGCTCCAATTTTTCTGCATAATTTGAAAATTATATCATTAATTCAATTTTTGGCTCCAAGAATCAATTACCAAATTACCACTAATCTTAATCCTAAACTCTATAAATAGAGCCCTCATCTCATTCAAATTACAAGCTTTTGATAGCCAAATCCACTTTTCTAAAAATTCTCTCAATTCTCTCCATCTACCAAATTCACTCAAAGCTCCATTTTCAAAAAGTTAGTAAGCTTTGCATTGAAGCTTACTAATCTTTGAGCTAAACCTTCATCCAAACACTTTTTCTTCATCAATTCTCTACATCTCATCTTTGGTAATTGATTCTTGTTGTTGAATTGAAGCAAATTCTGGAAGTTGTTTGATAATTCTCTAATTCTACCTTTGGTAAGTTGGATCATCATCTTTCACAATGTGATCTCTTGTGGATTTCTGGTTTTGATTCATTGAGCATTGTTTTATGATTCCATTAGTGCTATTTTCTCATAATTTGATGGAATTTTCATGCTCAATTGGATCCATGATCATAAGGTGTTTGATGAAAAGTTGGAACAAGAATTTGATCCTTGAGATGCTGTTTTCGACTGATTTTAACAGGTTGCAATCAATTATTGTAACATTGCAATTGTTTGTCACAGAAAGTTGATTTGAAAAAAACTGCACTGATGCAATTGGTAGTTGTCGAAGCATAATCGATTGTAACAATGTCGAAAATACTTTTTCTACCTTATTTTGGGGCTGTTTTGACTCAAATATTTTTCTACTCACTTCTTTGATTGTTGGTTTGGATTGAAATTTTAAATGTCCAATTTGTCTTTAAACTCAATGGACTTTGTGATGTAGATGAATTTGGATAAATGTTCATCAATTCAAATCTACCTAAGAGTGAATTATTTAATTCATTTTTCGTGCTTTGGATTAATGATATATTTAGTGCTTTAATCCATCTAGAGGAGTGGTTGAATTTAAAGATGAAAGAATTTTGAAATGGTAATCCAAATTAGCTTATCATTCCCCTCCCTCTTCATATTATCCCTTTCTTTTTTAATTGTGATACATGTTAAGGGATGGTGATCTCTATATCATTTATCCAAACATGAAGTACATATATTGCTATTGACCGACCTCAAAATAGGTGCGACTTCTACATAAGTCCACTTACGATTGCTTAACATAGCGCTAAATTTTGTCCCGATTCGAATAAATGATCATTCGTGGCCCAAACTTATGATTGCAAGCCCAAGTATGTTAATTTGATCTCTTTGATCCAATAACCTTGAGATTCATTGTGTGGAGGCTTTGGTTCTACCAATCCTCTAATGGATCTACAACACCTTTGGTCAACGCGGATCACTTAAACATCATTGACCATTAAATGTTACTTTTGAGGATTCCAAAATGGATGATATACTTGACAAAAAGTAAATGCAATTTGTTGTGTGGAGGCTTTGGTTCTACCAATCCTCTAATGAGTTCCAAATGCAAGTTTCAAGATGGTCATCCAACTAACCACTAATTTCTAACAATTGACTTTACTTTATGCTTTTATTTTTTATGCTTTATGTACCATTTAATTTAAGCATTTACATTTCATGCCATTTTTTGTTTTTGCTCACTTGAGCATTTATTCTTATGCCTTTTTTATTTTGCTCACTTGAGCATTTACTTTTATGTCATTTTTATTTTGCTCACTTGAGCTTTTCTTTTCCTTTTAAAGACACCTAATAATCAACATGAACCATAAAAATCTTTAATGATACTTGGACTATTTGGTTACTATCCTTGGCATTATGGAGTATTGGACTTCTTGGACTTAGGATTAGAAACCTTGTCCTATTTTGGAAACTTTATGACTTTATTTGATATTTTATCTGGAGTTCTTGAGGTTTACCTCAAGACATTGGGTTGTTTGTTTGTTTTGTGTGCAGGTTATTGTGATTAAATACTCTGTTTGTAATATGGAATTCACCTGTATACAGCCGTTACACTGCCCAATTTTTGCGAAGACTTAATACACTTGAAGTTTGGTTCTCTCAAGAGGTCTAATATCTTTGCTTTCTTGGTTTCTATCCGAAGAATGGGAATTCTATATTGACTCATAATGTCAAGTATTGGCTTCTTGTTGGTTAAATGGTCCTTATCCTTAGCTTTTACCTTATGCTTTAGGATAGTCTCTTCTTCTCCTCCCATCTTCTTTAATTTCAAAAAATCTTCTCCCTCCTTTTAAAAACTCTTCTTATTTCTAAACTTGAAACACTTTCATAATAAACTTGGACTTAGGTCCATGCATTTTCAAAACATTTTCATAAATAAATTTTCAATCAATTTAATAATACCTTGACATTTTTGTGAGAAGACTAAAAGTCAATCAATCTCATTTCAAACCATTTTTGCCACTTTGGCTTTTTATTTTAAAACTTTTCTTAAAAGATTAGACTCTTGTCAATCCTTGTAGTGATGAAAACAACTATAATTCTACAATATGTAGTAAAGAGAGATATTTTCCACTTGGGTGTTGAGTGAGGCATTATTGATTTTAAAATCCAAGCCATATCCTCCACTTTGAGATGATGCAAATTCTCCTTTCTCATGATTGTGGGTAGTAACTATGTTTTCCACAAGGACAATGACGATGATGTCTTATCTCATAAAATTAACCAACACACTTGTGTTTCAAATTTTTAAAAGAGGAACTATGTGTACCCTGATCCCCTATTGCATGAAAGGTGGTACGTAGGCACTAAAGGTTCGCAACCGCGGCGGGTGCAAAAATCATAAAAATATTTCTTTTCTCACCTCCACCATCCATTTTATATACAACACATTTTATATCCAAAATATATAGATTTTTCAAAGAGGTTCCTGCGGAGTACCGTAGATGTTTAGGGTGCCAATACCTTCCCTTTGCATAACCAACCCCCTTACCTTGAATCTTTCCCCCTTTTTTTGGGTTATTCGCTCTTTTCCCATTCCTTTGGAAACAATAAAGCGCGGTGGCGATTTTTATTTTGATTTGTATGAAGTCTAGTCAATCCAATGGCTTAGTCTTGAACATTTCTACCGCTACACAAGCTTCACAACAAATTGTTGAGGTAGAGGCAAACTCTATCGGGGAAAAGAAATTAAACCTTAGTTGGAATGAGTCCAGGTTCTTCTATATCTTTGAAGAGTTAGACTATTATCTAGTCGGGTCCAGGTTTCATAGCATCTTGAAATTGAGATCAACTATTATCTGGTCGGGTCCAAGTTTTAGATACTCAAACTGTTATCTGGTTGAGTCCAGGTTTCAGCAATTTGAAGAAGTCAAATTGTTATTTGGTCGGGTCCAGGCTCAGTAATAACTTGAAAAATTATGCTAATACCTGGTCGGATCCAGGCTTCATAGTATCTTTATTTTTTGGAAATAGTAAAGGCTTTGCTGACGGCTTTACTGGTGATCAGGGGTTATGGCCCTATGATTTGCAACAATCTAAAAGAAAATTCAAACTGGAGAGTGTAGACTCAGTCGGGTAGGACAGACTCAACTTGGGGAGGATATACTCAATTGGGGATGATAAACTTCGCTTGGGGATAATAGCCTTGGCCGGGGAAGATATGCTCAGTTGGGGAACTTTGTGTTGTCTTGATTGTTGTATGTTGGGGAAATTTGAACTCGGCTGGGAAGTTATATGGTTCCTCGATGATTGTTAGGGAAATAAAAACCTGTTGGGGAAAGGTTTATTGCAACCGTCCTCATGGGGATAATGACAATGAGATAACTCTGTGGGGATATTTCCTACACATTAAAGAGATGCTTACTGCTGCTTAGCAGGACACATGTGCCAAATAGTTTTTAATTATGTTCCTATGCATATGTTCATTCAATTTTAGTCATTGTACAAATTTGCATTCAAAACAAAGACAGAAATTTTGCACTTCAAAGTGTATTTGTATTGATATTTTGCCCATGAATAGGCATTTTTGTACAGAGAGACGGAGATCCTAGTAAGAGGAAATCGTCGAAAGGAAAACAAACATTGAGATTGAAAACAAAATAGCCATGTGAAATGATCTTATTGCCTTCCAACTCTACTATTGCCCCAATGTCTTCGAATGTCTCTTGCCATTGATAGAAGTTGATTGGATTGATCTTGGACCGTTTGAACTTGAACCTTGATGATAAAATTGATTATATTGATTCCACGGGACATAGTCATATGCTTTTAATCCTTAACTTTTGCCTGGACCGCCCTTTCAGGTTTTCAGCCCACCAGGATACCCCTTTTTGCCCAAGTTGCCCTTTCGGGTTTTCAACTTTCCGGGTGTACAATCTTTTGCATATATCCCTAATTTTTGCTCAAACCTTTTGGTTTGTCGGGATGCCCTTATTTTGCTTAGGTGTGTCAACCTAAAGGGTCTCTTATGCGTAGTATTTTTTAACTATGTCCGCGTTTATGGGATGTAGGAAATCCTCGCCATCCATGGTAGTCAGCATCATGGCACCGCCAGAGAAAACTCTCTTGACAACAAATGTCCCTTCATAGGTGGGAGTCCATTTTCCTTAGGGGTCGCCTTGTGGTAGAATGATGCGTTTTATCACCAAGTCACTAGCTTGATATACTCGAGGCTTGATCTGTTTGTTGAAAGCCTTGATCATCCATTTTTGGTACGTCTGACCATGGAAAACAGTAGCTAACTGTTTTTCGTCAATGAAGTTAAGATGACCCAATCTCGTTTGAATCCACTCGTCTTCGCCTAAGCCTGCCTCAATCATAATCCTCAGCGAGGGAATCTGAACTTCCACTGGTAGAACAACTTTCATGCCATAAACTAAGGAAAAGGGAGTTACCCCAGTTAAGGTTCTAGCTGAAGTACGGTAACCATGTAGAGCAAACGGCAACATCTCATGCCAATCCTTATAGGTTACTACCATCTTTTGCACAATCTTCTTGATATTTTTATTGGCTTCTTCGACTGCGCCATTCATTTTTGGTCTATATGGAGAAGAATTATGATGCTTGATCTTAAACTGAGTGCAAAGCTCAGTAATCATAGCATTATTGAGGTTAGTCCCATTGTCGGTGATGATCCTTTCGGGGATACCATAACGGTAGATGAGGTTGTGTCTGATGAATCTAGCTACCACATTCTTGGTGACTGAGGAAAATGAGGCGACTTCGACCCATTTGGTGAAATAATCGATAGCAACAAGAATGAAGCGATGTCCGTTGGAAGCTGTGGGCTTGATCTCTCCAATCATGTCAATGCCCCACATTGCAAATGGACACAAAGTGGTCATGACATTCAGAGGGATAGGAGGCACATGGACCTTGTCAGCATAGATTTGGCATTTGTGATAGGTCCTTGAATGTTGATGGCAATGAGTCTCCATTGTTGACCAATAGTAACCTGCTCTTAATATTTTCTTGGCCATCGTATGCCCACTTGAGTGAGTACCAAAGAGACCATCGTGCATGTCTTCCATAATTTCCTCTGCCTCCTTCTTGTCCACACATCAGAGTAAAGTCGAATCATGGTTGTGTTTGTACAATATCCCATTACTTAGGAAGAATTTGGCTGCAAATCTTCGTAAGAACTTCCTGTCATTGATAGATGCCCCCTCTGGATACTCTTGTGTTTCAAGGTATCTCATCACCTCATGGTACCATGGCTTTTCCGCATTGGTGTCAAGCTCATAGCAATGTGCAGGTTCATCAAATCTTTTAATTGTTATCATAGGGGCTTCTCTGTCCCATCTGACTTTGAACATTGAAGACAATTGTTGCCAAAGCGTCAGCTAACTGGTTTTCTTCCCTAGGGAAGTGCTCGAACGTGATCTCTTCGAAGTAAGGAATTAGGGATAACACAAGTTCCTTGTAAGGGATAAGATTATGGTGTTTAGTGTCCCAATCTCCTTTTACTTGGCTGATTACCAAGGCGGAATCTCCAAACACATCCAAATGCTTGATCCTTAAGTCAATGGCAGCTTTCAGACCTAAGATGCATGCTTCATACTCAGCCATATTGTTTGTGTAATCGAAGCACAATCTGGAAGTCAAAGGAGTGTGGAAACCTTCAGGAGAGATGATCACAACACCAATTCCGTTACCTAAGGCGTTGGAAGCCCCATCGAATACCATAGTCCATCGGGATCCTTGTTCAGGTCCGTCATATGGTCCAGGTTTTGCACAGTCGGTTACCAGCATGATGTCCTCATCAGGGAAGTCGAAGTTCATTGACTGATAATCATCCACAGCTTGATGGGCCAAATTATCTGCTAGTACACTTCCTTTGATAGCTTTTCGAGTCGTGTATTAAATGTCGTACTCAGTCAAGATCATTTGCCATCTGGCTATCCATTCGGAAAGGGCAGGTTTCTCGAAGATGTACTTGATTGGGTCCATTTTAGAAATCAACAAAGTGGTATTGGTCAACATATATTGTCTTAGCCGGCGAGCAGCCCATGCCAGAGCGCAACAAGTTTTCTCGAGCAGTGAATATCTGGTTTCAAAATCGGTAAACTTTTTGCTCAGGTAATAAATAGCATGCTCTTTTCAGCCAGACTCGTCATGTTGGCCCAATACACACCCCATAGAGTTCTCTAGTACAGTCAAGTACATGATCAAGGTTCTTCCTTCAACTGGAGGCATGAGAATAGGAGGTTCTTGTAGGTATTCTTTGATTTTGTCTAAAGCAATCTGGCATTCATCGTTCCATCTGACTACCTGATCTTTCTTCAAGAGTTTGAAGAGTGGTTCACAAGTAGCAGTCAAGTGGGATGAAACGGGAAATGTAATTGAGACAACCCAAGAATTCTGACTTCTTTTTCAGAATGAGGGACTGGCATTTATTGGATGGCCTTTATCTTGGCAGGATCAACTTTAATGCCTTTATTGCTGACAACAAAACCTAGAAGCTTTCCAGAGCGTACTCTAAACGTGCACTTGTTAGGGTTTAACCTCAGCTTGTACTTCTTCAGCCTCTCGAATAATTTGTGCAGGTGATCGAGATGTTCTTCTTTGGTTTGCGATCTGGCAATCATATCATCCACATATACCTATATCTCATGATGAATCATGTCATCAAATAAAGCTACCATAGCCCTTTGATATGTTGCCCCTGCATTCTTTAGTCCGAACGGCATGACCTTGTAGCAGAAGGTTCCCCATTACATAATGAAAGTAGTCTTCTCCATGTCTTCGGGAGCCATCCTTATTTGATTATAACCTGATAAGCCATCCATGAAAGATAAGACTTTATGCTGACCAATATTATCAACTAAGACCTCAATGTGTGGTAGAGGGAAATCATCTTTGGGGCTTGCCCTCTTCAGATCCCTATAGTCTACGCACATGCGAACTTTCCCGTCTTTCTTTGGCACTGGCACCATATTGGCACCCCATTGAGGATAGGATGTGACAGATAGGAAACATGCATCAAATTGTTTCATCACTTCAACTTTGATCTTTTCAGACATAGCAGGCCTCATGCAGTGAACCTTTTACTTGACAGGCGGACAATCTTCTTTTGTCGGCAGACGATGAACTACGATGTCGGTATCCAACACAGGCATATCTTTATATGACCAAGCAAAAACTTCCACATAATCATGCAACATCTGAACCAACCTGCTCTTGACACTTCTTTCCAAGTTAGCGCCGATCTTAATTTCCTTCTTATCTGACTCAGTACCCAAGTTGATAACCTCAACTGACTCTTCGTGCAGTTGAATAGCTTTTTCCTCTTGTAATAGAAGTCTGGCTAGTTCTCTCGGTATGTCACAATCTTCCTCGCTTTCGTCTTCGGCTTGGTTGATAGGACAATAAAGTCATAGTCAGCAATAGTAGAGTCATTAGCAATAGGATCCAGAGTGGATGTGGACCTGCAAGAGTGTGTGTGTGTGTGTGTGCATGTAAGATACATGGCTATTTTTTTTGAAAAATGTAATTGAAAGAAAGGAAAGACAATGAACACAAATATTCGAATGCAAAAGAGTCCAATGTGCTGAATGATCATATGATTAGATGAACATAAATAAAACCCTTGACAAATGGACCAAAGTTCCCCGGGCCAGGCAAATGGCTGAAAAGTCATTGTTAAAATATTACAGGCAACATGTTCTTGAATTGAAAGAAAAGCAATAACAAGTAGATTACTCCTCAATGAAGGAGATGGGCACAAAGTCCTTTGTATGCCAATTCTTTAGCTCCGTAGCAGTCGGATACACCCATTCTTCAAATGCAGTTTCTTCTTCAGAGTTACCCACGGCGTTGACTTCATGGCTTCCAATGCGGAGAGGTGGATTTCCAGCACGAACACGCCCTACTTCCTTCTGAGCTTTGCCAGTGAAGCCCAACCCAAATTTGTCCATTTTAAAAGGGATATCGAGGAGTTTCCCCCAAGTATCACATTTTCCTTCTTCAATTTCCGCACAGGCATCCTTGACTGAAACCATCTTTGGTGTGGCCATAACAACTTTAGGCTCATTAGAAGAACATTTAGTAGCAGCAATCATCGGTGGTACAACCTCAAAGGCTTGACATGGGGTTTCAATGAATTCTCCGTCCATATCTACATACTTGAAAGAGTAAAGGTTTCTCACCATAAACACTTCTTCCCCACAGATGGTGACTATTCTTCCCTAGTAATAGCGTAGATTTATTTTCTCGCATTTTCAATTCCCGCAAATACTTAATTGTCTAGATGTATGCTAATAGGATTGTATGACAAGAATGCATGATAAATTAATACAGTTAGAAAACCCTAATGTGAAAAGATAAATGAATGAAACAAATCACTCACACATATCACTCTTAGGGTATACTCTCGCTTCGGTTGCCTTCGGTAAACGATCATTAAGCATAGGGTGTCTTAGTGGTTGCCCTCCAGTCCAAAAAGATCAAAATGTCCCATTTGAATGTTGCCTTGGAAATGTTGCCTTGGAAATGTTGCCTCGAATATGATCTTAAGACTCTAGGGTTATTACTAAGGTGTCCTAATATTGCTTTAGTGATCATACGTCCCTTTCGAATTGACCCTTACAAATTCCAACGATGGTACCACCTATTTCTCAATAGTAGGATGGCGCTGTCTAAAGGAAACAAGAATAGAAACGATCTTTTTTCGAGTAAGTAGGTTCTAGTAGGTACTTGCTCAAATCAAAACTTTTCACACTTACACATTTTAAAACAATTTTCAAAACAACTTCGTCACACTCTTGAGGACTGATACAAGGGTTATCACGAAGTAAAACATTTTCAAAACAAAGCACAAACACAAGCAATTTTAAAAGATAAGCAAGTACCTAAGATCCCATGGAAAACCATGGATAAAAAGGGTGCTAACACCTTCCCTTTCTATAATCTACCCCCCGTACTCAGAATATCTCGAAAAAAGGTTTTTTCTGTTCTTTTTCCTTTTCCATGATTGGATGAAATAAAAGTCGGTGGCGACTCTTGCTTACCGCGACATTTTGCAAACACAAAACGCAAAATGCAAACCAGTAAAAACAGTTGGTTCTGCCACCGTATCATATAGTGTTTGAGTTATTAAGTGTAGGAGTGATTTGATAAATGTAAGATTAAATAGGTTGTACTGAATTTGAATTAACCAACAGTAAGCAACCTCTAATTTGCATCCCTTCACGTCCAATTGTGTTACATGCATGCAGAGATGCCTTCGCCAAGGAGGTCACCTAGCCTGCACCTACACTACAACCCATGCCACCTCTTATTCTCCAACAGGGATGGCGACACCTTTCATTTTTGTACTCATTCTCCAAGTCCAATGGCGCCTCCCTTCACGTCCAATCGTGTTACATGCATGTAGAGATGTCTTCCCCAAGGCCGTCACCTAGCCTGCACCTACACTGCAACCCATGCCACCTCTTATTCGCCAATAGAGTTGGCGACACCTTTCATTTTTGTACTCATTCGCCAAGTCCAATGGCGCCTCCCTTCACATCCAATCGTGTTACATACATGCAAAGATGCCTTCCCCAAGGCTGTCACCTAGCCTGCACCTACACTGCAACCCATGCCACCTCTTATTCGCCAACAGGGTTGGCGACACCTTTCATTTTTGTACTCATTCGCCAAGTCCAATGGCGCCTCCTTTCACGTCCAATTGTGTTACATGCATGCAGAGATAGCCTGCACCTACACTGCAACCCATGCCACCTCTTATTCGCCAACATGGATGGCGACGCCTTTCAATTTTGTACTCATTCGCCAAGTTCAATGGCGCCTCCCTTCACTTCCAATCGTGTTACATGCATGCAGAGATGCCTTCCCCAAGGCTGCGACGAAGCCTGCACATACACTGCAAGAGTGACACTTATCATGCATGCATGCACCCACCAACCACCTCACTTACTCTGTGATAAAATTTTGCCTATAAATACAGAGCCTCACATACTTCTATTGTATCCACAATCATCTCACTCTATGCTACAAACTCTTTCATAATCTCATACAATTTCAAACTCTTTCATAATCTCAGACAATTTCAACAATGGCTCTTCTCACAATTGGCGATTCTCACAGAGGCACAAGGGACAACATTGTAGTGTTTGTAATTTTCTTGTATAGTTATACATTTTTCATACTTCTATTAATGCTTTATTCATCTTACCGACTCTTACACTTTTTACATTCTTAACTTAGGATACTAAAAGATCCAGAGTCCGGTCACACAACTACCTTGCTCCCGACCCGTTGATCATACCCTATCTCGAATACGCAAGTTTCTGAAACGTTATAAAGATATCCAACTCAATGATTGATTCAAATTTCATACTTGCAATTTTGGAAAGGTGGAGACCAGAGACCCATACATTTCATCTACCAATAGGTGAATTTACCGTCACACTAGAGGACGTGTACATGTTATTGGGTCTCCATGTCGACAGTAAGGCGGTTAAAGGGTCGGTTCAACAACCCAATTCTCTGTGTGAAAAATTGTTGGGCAGGTATATGGTTGAAGGTGGTGGTACGAGAGGTTAGGGTATACTACTTACTGAGCTAAAAAATCATTATGCGACTCTGGAATTGAACGAAAATTCCTTCGAGCTAGCTAAGGTAATAAAAGCTATAAATTATATAATGATACTATTTGGAATCTTTTTATTTCCTAAAAGTACGGTAAATAGTGTAAATTTTATGTATTTAAATTTACTTAGAGACTTCGAAAAAACTAGAAAGTATAGTTGGGGTTCTGCTATTTTAGCCCATCTATGCAGTTCCTTGTGTAAAAATGCAATCAAGGAAAAATGTACATTTTATGGCTGCACTTTTTTACTTCAAGCCAGGGGTTTGTGGAGAATGGAGTCCCTAAACCTCGTCAAGAACAACACATTCATTTTCCCATACGCAACAAAGTAAGTCATCAACTTATATAATTTATTACTATTCATCTCTTCACCAAATATATGATAAAAATAAAATATTTTTCAAATACTTTAGGTACTGCGTGAGGGGTATGGATTACGGAAAGAATCCAAGATTCAATATCGCTCTATACCGCAATCTATTGAATCACCTTGGCCCGGATGATGTACATCATACCTTTCAACTTTTCTACTTTTAAATTATTTATTTATTACGTTTTCATTAAGCTGATTTAATTTTATCCGTAGTTTGTTTGGAGACTATATTTGGGTTTGGACCATGAACCAAACTCCAAGGATGCAGCAATTTGGAGCACAAAAACTGCAATCATACAGTTCAATATTTTAGAGATGCACCACAGCGACCGTGACAAGATGCAGTTTGGAATGCATCAAGAGATACCATGGGATCCAACTTGTTTGTCCCCGTGGCATCTCAAAAGGGTCGACGCCCAATGGGGCCTTACCAACTGGAAAGATTTTGCTCCAAAATGGTGTAAGATGTGGCAGAGGCGTCACCGATATGTCTTGCAATTCCCAATTTTCTTCAACCATGGTAATATGTGACACATAAATTAGTATTTAGCTTGGTACAGATCGGTTAGTACCCCATAAATTCACGTGTCTCATCCAAGGTATTTGGTTGACCCACGAACACAATGGGCACAACCCTCATTTCCCCAAAAACAAACCCAACACACATCAACCTCCCACCAACCCCCCCGACGAAACAGAACCACAATTTCAATCACAATACCAATACACCCGCATACCCCACACACAATTCCAGTCTTCTACATATCCTAATATGGACCCCTTAACATCTAACCTTAGCCCTGATCTGGGATTGTCCAAAGATTATGAACCAACCGACCCAACTTACCATCAACAACAACATCACCAAAGCACCCAACATTCCCAATACCAAACACCCCAAGATCCATTTCCTTTCTATCCCCCGTACTCAGACGACCAGTGCTACAGACCAACCATGGAACCCCACCCACCACCAAAACGACCAAACTTTGAGGGTATGGGCAACCGACTGTACCAAAGTGGATCTTCTAGATATAGAGATCTAACTGACTTCATGGATCTGGAACGTATTGACTTCTTTGGGCCATCGACCCTGCCACAACAGGAAACGCGACGAAACCTAGCACGGGAAAGACGACGACAGGGATGCGGAATCGGGGGTCATTACCGGTTTCTGGGGGACCACTAATTAATCTGTATTTTTTTATGTAATCGTTATGTGTGTAATAATATTGTGTAAATAAAAAGTCAATTTTCTTGATCCTATATCGTTTACGTAACGTACCGCGTTTAAAATAAAAAACGCAAAAAATTACATGCCTTTTGCACTAAGGCGCCATCTCACTTGGCTTAGGGCAAGCCTTTTACACATAGGCGCCAAGTGAGATGGCGCCTCCCCTTTAAAACTCAGTGCATGGGCCAACTGGATTGGCTCCTCCTTTATGGGGTTTTCTGAAACATGGTTATTTGCGGAAAAAAATTTAATACCTAGTTATTCCAAAAAACATTTCACCGGTTTACTTATTTCAGCAGGTTGATGCAAACTCAATTTGATGGAGATGAAATATGAAGATTGAATCATTTGTAATGGCGTGAGTAAGATGGTATAGCAGGACTTGAAGCCATGAGCTTCCTCTTTGTAACATGATAGTATTTGGAACCTGTAGTTTTAATGTAATGGTATTGAAACTGAATGAAACAGTTTGAAATCTTTGAATCTTGATGAACTTATCTTGGCTTTGAAGTATAAGGTTTGAATTCTTGGATTGAACTTGTAGAATCGTATCAATGAATGAACCCAAGCTTTTGCTAAATTTTTTATGTAGTTGAATCGTTTCTTGGTTCATTCTAAAATCATGAACTTTCCATCTTCCTTGAAAGAATTTTGAATAGTAAAATAACAGATGAAAATGCCCCACAAATGTCTTGTATTTTGTTTCTTCAAGAAGTTCAAATGAACAAGCTTTCCACTTTTGCTAGCTTAATTCAATCTACTCGAGCACATTATGCAATCTTGAAAACACACTAACCAATCAATGAATCCAAATCGACCCCCAAATTCAATCTCAACTTCAAACCAACTTACATTGCAAGAAACAAGTAATAATGATGGGTGCCAGAATTTCTTTGATCCAAACGAATTTACAAATTCATCTCTCATGCCATGACTGGCGCTTATATTTCAATCCAACACAACATTAATGCCTTAATGAAATTCGAAGAAAATAATACTTGAAGCAAGGAAAGAAAGATGGCCAAGATACCTTTACCATCAAATCTAATAAATCTCAAGTGATGAAATGTTAGCAAATTCCATGGATGAGAAACCTTAATTCTATATTCCACTGCTCATTGCTTGAAGAAGAAATCAACCTTTATTGGATATATTTATCTCAGTCAGTGCCAATCCTAACTTGCACAATCAACTGATCTTTTGAACCATGGAGCTTTATTGAATGCATTGTCATGTTAATGACCTAATGGAATATACACGGACGAATGCAAAAGGTTAAGCCAGATAAAAGAAATTAGGAGGGAAATTTTTTTGGTGCAACAGCTGGCCCTATTTAATCGTCTTCAACCTGAAGGTGATATTAGCTCTAGCCTTTCGAACATTCAAGGTAGAAGAAGATAAAATATTAAGAGAACGTGAAAATTTACGCTCCGAAAAAATGGGTGAACATATTTATGATTTTTTATTTTTTGATGCCTCCACTAACAAGCTTTAGCAGATAATGGTTTGATATTCTCGAAGGATTTCCATAGAGGAAAGAGAAGTTATGTTGCTTACCTCCCAAGGCAAACGAAAAGTGGAAGTGATTCTTAGCCAAGCGTACTCGCAAAAAGTGAATACGAACTTCGTTGGGAAATAACACTTCTTGTGTATAATGCAGAGAACAGACTTGGTGAAGATTCACAAATGAAAGACACTGGAAAAGATGAATAGAAGTTGAACAAACAATTATTGAGGAATTATATGTGATAATCTGCAACTCAGGGTTGCAAACTTGCGACTCAGCAATCAGAGAAGAAATAAACTGACAATTCAGGGGTTGGAAACTCGTGATTCACGGATTAGAGAAGAAGCCAAACTGACAAACTCGGGACTTAGAGGTCAAAGAAGAAACCAACTTACAAACTCGCAACTCAGAAGTTAGAGAAGAAATAAAATGACAAACTCACAGCTCAGAAGTCGGAGAAAAAACACATCTGACAAACTCGTGATTCAGGGATCAAAGAGGAAATGTATCGATAAACTTACGACTCAGAAGTCGGAGAAGAATCAAAATTAACAAACTCACGACTCAGGATCAGAGAAGAAACAGAAACAACAAACTCACAATTCAAGGATTAGAGAAGAAACACAAACGACAAACTCACAATTTAGGGATCAGAGAAGAAACACAAACAGCAAACTCATAATTCAGAGATCGAAGGTGAAGCACATTAACAAACTCACAATTCAGAGACTGAAGAAGAATCAAATTGGAAAACTCGCGATTTAGGGATCAGAGAAGAAACAAATTGAAATACTCACGATTTAGGAATCAGAGAAGAAACAAAAGTGATAGACTTGTGACTCAGAAGTCTGAGAAGAAACAAATTGGCAAACTCACGATTCAGGAATCAAAGAAGAAACAAATAGACAAATTTGCGACTAAGAATTCCGAGAAGAAACAAATTTGACATACTCACGATTTAGGAATCAGAGAAGAAACAAAAGTGATAGACTCGTGACTCAGAAGTCGGAGAAGAAACAAATTGGAAACCTCACGATTCAGGGATCAGAGAAGAAACAAATTGACAAACTCGCCATTTAGAAATCGGAGAAGAAAAAAATTTGACATACTCATAATTTAGGAACTAGAGAAGAAAAAAAAGTGACAGACTCGCGACTCAGAATTCGGAGAAGAAACAAATTGGCAAACTCATAATTTAGGAATCAAAGAGAAAACAAATTAACAAACTCGTGATCCAGGATCGGAGAAGAAACAAATCTGACAACCCGAGAGTTGAATGTACACCAGGCCGAGGGAAGACATACATATAGAAGAGACTAGCCGGAAGTAGACTCTTAACAAAGATGTCATGAATATATATTTGGAGTTGGTAGCGAATATATAACAGAGACTAACCGAAGAAAGCCCTATCAAAGATACCAACGATATATGTCAGTCGGAAAGTTCACATATGTCAGATATCAAATAAACATGCCCAGAGTTGGTAGTGGACATAAGGAAGATATTGGGTACATGCCAGATAAAATTAGACATATATAAACAAGGAAGAGACCAACCGAAGAAGGCTCCAACAAGGAATGCTAACCGCATATATACTCCTTAAGAAATAACACCGGTTGAAGGCGAACCAGGGATACAATATACGTGTCTGGTCAGAGTTAGACACATATAAGAAAGAGACCGACTGAAGTTGACTCTGAACAAAGGATTCTTGCACAAAGGCGAACCATCAAGGAGGGTAAGCCGAAGGTAGACTCCTAAGAAATTAACTTCGATCAAAGGCAAACTCCACAATGAAAAGAAGACTAGCTGAAGGAAGACTTTTAACAAAGATAATGGAGATATATGTCAGGCCAGAGTTAGACATATAAAGAAAGAGATCGATCGAAGAAGGCTCTAACAAAGAAACGCCAATTGAAGGAGAACTTACTGGGGATACAAATAGACATTGACTCTGAATAAAACGCCGATCAAAGGCAAACTTACAAAGAAAAGCGAACAACTAAAGGGGACTCTTAATAAATGACACCAGCCAAAGGTGGATTTAAAGGGGGGGAAAAGTGATCAAGGGTGAACTTACAAAGGAAAGAGACCAACCGAAGGAGACTCCTAACAACTGATACCAGCCAAAGGTGGATTTAAAGGGTGCCAGTCGAAGGTAGACTTTAAAATAAAGAAACAAGATGAAGGGGAATTTTCATCAAGGAATACTATGCCGAAGGTAGATTCTTAGGGAAAGAATGCCAATCAAAGGCGAACTTACAATGAAAAGAGACCAGCCGAAGGAGACTCTAAACAAAAGGTACCAACCGAAGGTAGATTTAAAGGGTTCCAGTCGAAGGTGGATTTCAAGATAAAGAAACCATCCGAAGAGGAATCTTTAATAAGGAATACTATGCCGAAGGTAGATCCCTAAGAAAAGAACGTCGATCAAAGGCAAACTTACAAATGAAAAGAGACCAGCCTAAAGGGACTCTTAACAACTAATACCATCCGAAGGTGGATTTAAGGGGTGCTATCCAAAGGTGGACTTCGAGATAAAGAAACCAGCCGAAGGGGAATCTTTAACAAGGAATACTATACCGAAGATAGATTCCTAACAAAAGAGCACCGATCAAAGGAGAACTTACATATGAAAAGAGACTAGCCGAAGGGGACTGTTAATAAAAGGTACCAGCCGAAGGTGGATTTCAGGATAAAGAAACCAACCGAAAATGGATTTAAGGGGTGCCGGTCGAAGGTGAACTTCAAGATAAAGAAACCAACCGAAGGAGAATTTTAACAAGGAATATTATACCGAAGGTAGATTCCTGAGGAAAGAACACCGATCAAAGGCGAACTTATAATGAAAAGAGACCAGTCAAAGGGGACTCTTAAAAAAAGGTACCAACCGAAGGTGGATTTAAAGGGTGTCAGTCGAAGGTGGACTTCGAGATAATGAAACCAGCTGAAGGGGAATCTTTAATAAGGAATACTATGATGAAGGTAGATTCCTAAGGAAGGACATCGATCAAAGGAAAACTTACAATGAAAAAAGACCAGCCGAAGGGGAATCTTAATAAAAGGTACCAACCGAAGGTGGGTTTAAAGAGGAAAGAACGCCGATCAAGGGAGAACTTACAAAGAAAAGAGACCATCCAAAGGAGACTTTTAACAAAAGGTACCAGCCAAAGGTGGATTTAAAGGGGAAAGAACCCTGATCAAGGGAAAACTTACAAAGAAAAGAGACAACCAGAAGGGGACTCTTAACAAAAGGTACCAGCCGAAGGTGGATTTAAGGGGTGGCAGCCGAAAGTGGACTTCAAGATAAAGAAACCACCCGAAGGGGAATCATTAATAAGGAATACTATACCGAAGGTAGATTCCTGAGGAAAGAACACTGATCAAAGGTGAACTCACAGGGGTTAAAGATATGCATGTCTGGTCAGAGTTAGACACATAAAATTGAAATTGGGCATCAAGAAACAAATATTCGAAGTTGATAGCGAACATAAGAAAGAGACTAATCAAAGAAAGGCCCAACAAGAAAGGATGTATTTGCTTAACCAAGAATGACAGGAAATTGGACTTTGAAGAGACACTGAAGGACTCTTAATAGAGAAGGTTAGCTAAGCTAATAGAAGGAGAACCCAACTAGTGCGGACACCAAAGGCAAGGAACCGACTAAGCAGGAACTTTAGAGAGCACCAATCTAAGGTGAACTCTACAAGAGAAAGAGACCAGCCGAAGGAGACTCTAACAAGGATTTCCAAAACACATTGGGCTTTTGATAGGTTGAAAATGCACAAGAGCTACAATATCCCTCAGGCCAGAAGCGGTGTGTAATTCTTCAAGAGTGGCAAATATCTGAATTACCACACACCAAGCATGGATACTCAAATCCTCGAGAAGTAAGAAAGGTTATACACCGGTAAACACGGGTAAAAATAATCAAAGGCTTGCAAGGGAAAGGGAAAACCACGACTCACTGGGGAAATGGAAAGCACCAAAGACCCGACTAGTGGTAAATTAAAACAGACTCCATTAGGGAAACAAAATAGGATCACCCTAAGCTTGATGTGGAGATAATTCAAATTTGAGCACATAACAATTTGGTTACTACAGGTGAACATAATTGGCTTATACCTTAATGCATGTTTGAATTTTATTTATAGTGTAATACTATATACAATGGAAATGCTACACGTTTTGGTAGATGTAATATAATGATGCATGTTTAGCAATGCACTAGGGAAAGCACATCAATAATCAGATGTTGAGAAGACCAGGAACTTTCAAATGATTATCTTTACACATCTGAACTTCTATAGAGAAAAATCCCTCTGAACTTCAACGGGGAGAGGAGATTCAGAACCACTGAACTCTGAAAGATTGATATGAATGGGGAAGTAACTTCCTGGAGAAAATACTGCAAAAAATAGATTGCAATTCAGAGAAAATATTGAACTCTAATCCAACTCTTAACTTCCTAGGGAACAAATCCAACATCTCTTTCCAAGGATAAAGAGAACCTTGTTGGGATCTGAGACCTTCTGATGTAAGTCCTCAGTAAAAGTGACTTCGACTAGGAAATCATAGAAATTCTTAAATAAAAGAATTCTACCCAGACCACACTGGGGATACTACCACTGAGGGTAACAATTTTCACTTGGGGAAGAGGAGAACATCTTTGAACCATAAGCTTGAGGTTTAGAACTCCACTGAGGGAACATTTCAACAATACTTTATCCCTGGGGATAAAAGAGCCATAAACGACATTCGTCCATACATTCCGCTCCAGAAAAATAGGGGACTTGCTCCACCGAGGCATAATAAGCCTGATAATAAAACATCTCTTCAAGAAAATCTGACAGAGGAAAACTCCCATGGGGAGAAAAGATACGAACTTCATGAGGATGACGAACGACAACCTCACTGGATAGATAAATGCCAACCACGGATATAAGCCCTCTTGAAGGGACAAACTCTTAAACAAACTCTTATCAAGAGTGCCGACTTCGGTGGGGATTATGCAGGGGTATGATTTCACTAGAGATAAGGGATTCTGTCTGGGCGAGAGTATGCCTTCACTGGGGATATATGATTTCATTATGAGAAAAAAATCCCTTCCAATAGAAAACTCATGTTGGTCACAACCAGGCCTTTCTTTTCCCATTTACTGGTACCCTTCTTTTCACAAAAGACCAACAGTACCTGCAAAAAAGGAAATTACCAAAACATTACCCATGTTTGGAATGGAAACTTTTGTTGAGGAATTAATAGTTTGAACTACCGACCACTGAATAAAAACTACGATGCAAGATTGCAACTTCATCATGTCAACTCTGAGGTGGAATGCCACTGAAAAGTAGACTTTAGAGAGGATACTGCAACAATAAATTGTAGTCCATTGAGAAGAAATCATCTTGACTTCAAACAAACTCATAAATTTCTGGGAGAAGATCTATTCTCCTCCTGCAGAGAAATGAGAAATGCTTCTCTAGGGAATAAATATCTTTGAAGAGAAACCACTTAGTAGACAGACCTTTATCAAGTAGCAACGAATCCTTTATTGAGGAAAGAAGTACTCCTAGGAAACAACATTTCCATCATGAACCTTGTATGGGTAACAACCTCACACACTCTTTGCGTTACTGATCATATCCTATTGAGGATAACAATCCAAACTTCAATTAGAGATAATGATCTTGACTTCTGATGGAGGAACATCAATAAATGGACTTAAGTCTCTGATGAGCCAAGGATAACGATCTTGACTTCCCGATATGCTTTTCAAATTCACAAATTATTTAGCCCGCGCCTGGACTTAACCTGATCAACCCTTGAAGAGGATAAAATTCCCCTGTATAATTTCTTGCCCCAGTCTGTAGGTCCTTTGAAAATAATTGCCTCGAGAGGACTTCATGAGATATGTACCATAAACATAATCTGCCCTAGTATTGTGAACTTCAGAACACTGCCCCTGACTGATTAGTGTTGGCAGCAGTTTCAACCATGCTTGAGTGAATGCCTATGCATCTTCAGATTCCGAAGAGATCCTCCTCTAATCAATGAATTCTCAGAGAGTTTTCAAATCTCGACATAACTGCCCCAACTTGACTACACTTTTGAGGGATCAAATCCCGACTTGAGTGCCTCAAATTGGCTGAACACTTACTCAACAGAGTATTCAACACGCTTGCCCCTGCTTAACAGAGTCTTGACAAACCATTTCCTCGCCTCATGCTCACGGAGAAATGAGAAACTCATAGAGTTTTGAAGACAACACCTCCTCAGAGTAATTGACTTACATCTTGAAAGTACGTTAGTACACATACATACTTCTCAATTTGAATTGCCTTGTTCTCCAATCAGATACCTGAAGAAATACGTCCCTCGGGACCAACTGAAAGTGATACACCACTGCTCGACAGAGACTTTGGAAAATCAACTTTTACAACATGCTTCAGATCATTTCTCAAACTGGTATTCTTTTACTCAACAAAGTCTATAGAAGGTCATCCTCAGATTAAGGTCATTTTTCAAAATGATTTACCTTTCAACGGTATCCTGAAGCAATTTTTCCCTCGAGTTAATCAAACTTCCATCTGATGCTCGTTATGCAAGCTCACTTAATGTTTAAACACTTGTTCATATGCAAAGAATGTTTATTCTAAGAATGATAATTCTAATGCAAAGCTCGTGTTTGTCTTGAAGTTTTAAAAACTTTTATTTGAAAAGATGTTGAAACATCGAGTTTTTTCTTGTGCGAAAGAAAATAAGAAGATGGAGTGATACAAACTCAAAAGTTTTAGCAAGCCTCCTAAGAGTCAGATTACCGTACTCTCATTACAGTTTTTATTTTGAATTAACCCATGCTTCAATTAGGACTTTTCAAGGTTGTAACGTGGTCTGGTTCACGGTTTTAGAAAAAAAATGATTTAAGGCTCAAATTTATTTGGTGCCCACCCATTCTCCATGATATTCTCCAGCCCTAAGTTTAGTTAACTCGATGCGAGCACTCATCTCTTAAAAAGAGTTTGTGATGATTTAGGAACCATTGAGTTTTCTTGAACATGGAAGTTACTCACCTCTTTCATTCTTGGTGTCTGATCACACAACTTGGTTCCTTGCTGGGGATTTTTATTTGGTAATCCCTTTTCGCTTTTCACGTTTTTTTGCTTTCCCAAAATTTTGCCTGGACAAATTCCTTTTGAATTTGACTCTGAAGTCCAGCGAGATGCCCTGACTTTTGCCTAAGTGACTTGTTTTTCAAGTTTTGACTTAGTGGGGCTTTTGGTCTCTTTCTTTCATCATTTCCTTTTCTTTCCTTTTGAAAAAGTTGTTGATCTTCATGTCGTTTTCAATTTGTTGGAAGTGATTGTGACTGCCTGAGTCCTTGGTAGATGAGGGATAACCATTGTGGTATCATCATCTATTGACCTCCTTATGTGAGAGAGATAACCATTGTGGTATCATCCATTTTTTATGCAGACTGTTGATAGGAAAAGATTGACCATTGTGGTTTTGACTTTCCTCAACCTTTTAAAGGATAACCATTGTTGTATCCTTAGATGCGCACACTTGATGAGTTTTAAATGCTCAATTAGATTAACTGAACACTACCCCGCCCCTGGTTAAATGTGAGGGTTTTTTCTGACAAGAAAAGAAACTCCTACTTCGAGGCTCAAAGGGGGTTAACAAGGGTTTATCTCCCTTATATCTCCGATGTTTAAGAATTGAAACAATGCTTGTACATCATCAGCAAGCTTTTACTTAAAAGTGTACCGTTTAAGGTTTTTGGTATATTTCTCATCATCCTCCCTCTAGAGGTTTTTTCTTTGTTCACAAGAGTCGAGTATCAAAAGAAAAAAAGAGAAAGAAAATAAAAACACATTTAAGAGTGAAAACGAATGGATTAATTCAAGACAAACATATTCAATGCATTATGATTAGTATTAAAAAATATGCAAGTTTTGATTACAAGAAAGTACTGAACCAAACAAGAAATATTACAAATGAGAATGCAAATGTAATTTGAAATTTCCATGTTGAGGAGACTAGTCTCCGAATGGACTTGTTTCTTCAAAAGATACTCTGGTAGTCTTGACATTCACTGAATCAAAGGAGACTTCAAATCTGACTGGCTGGCCCGAAATTGATAGCCTTTGCGTCAAGAAGGTCTTGCACCTTTTCTTTGAATGCCTTGTAGTCTTCAATGGAAAGGCCTAGTTCCCCAGTGTGATACGGTGGCCAGAACCGGGACATGTTTTCCCTTTATTAGGAATTGCTGGTTTGCGTTTTGCGTTTGTCTTTGTAAAATGTCGCGGTAAGCAAGAGTCGCCATCGAATTTTATTTTATCCAACAAGGAAAGGAAAAAAGCACAGAAAAATTCCTTTTTCGATATATTGCTGAGTACGGGGGGTAGATTATAGAAAGGGAAGGTATTAGCACCCTTTCTATCTGTAGTTATCTACGGGCTCTTAGGTACTCGCTCATTATTTTCAAAATTGTTTTCTTAGTGTTTGTGTGATTTGAAAAGCTTTTGTTTTGACTTCGATTTAACTCTTGCTTCTGTCTTCAAGAGTGTAATGAAGTGTTTTTGAAAACTTTGTTTATAAAGGAGTGTAAGCGTGCAAAAGAAGTTTGTTTGGATTGAGCAAGTACTTGAGAGCTAATCTACCTACTCGAAAAAGAATCGTTTTATGTTCGTTTCCTTTAGACAATGATATCCCACTATTAGTGAGTAGGTAGCATCGTCGTTGGAGTTTTGAGGGTCAATTCAAAAGGGACGTACGGTCACTAAAGAAATGTTAGGACGTCTTAGTAGTAACCCTAATGTCTTAGATCAATTATTCGAGGCAACAATTCCGAGGCAACTGTTCTGAGGCAAATTTTCCGAATCGGGACTTTGATCATTGTTTAGACAAAAGGACGACCACTAAAACATCCTATACTCAATGACCATTTACCAAAGGCAACCAAGTGGGAGTGTACCCTAAGAGTGCGCATGTGCGAGTGATTCAATTTCAGATTATTTATCTTTGCACATTTAGGGTAATCTAACCGTTTTAAAATTTTACATACATTCTTGTCATGAATCCCTATATCATACATCTAACAGTTTAATGTTTTGCGGAATTTAAAGTGCAGAAATTAAGCTACGCTATTACAAGGCTTCGGGTATTTACATAGCAAAAAAAAAACCCTTTGAAAATAAAGCGATAAAAGAAAGTAAAGACCTAGTTTAACTATTACACCTTGTGAGCAGTTACAATAATAGGGAAAGAATAATAAAATAAAGAGCGCGATGAAAATTAGAACGAGGGAGAACTAGGGTTTTGACCCTTCTAACCTAATTAAAGAAAAATGGTTTTTTTGTTGTTTTTAATATTTTTTAAGAAAAGAATTAAGTTTTAAATTAAATACATAATTAATTAGTTAATTAAATTTATTAATAAAAATAATTACATGGCCAATTTTTGTGTTTTCAGTTATTTTTAGGAAAAGAAAATAAAATTAAGTTAGAAATAAAAACCTAATTATTCTAATTGGTTTTAATTTATTTACAAAAAGAAATTAAAGTTTACCTAAAAAATTAAATTACACTAATTAAATTAAATTAAATTTTTTGATAAAAATAAGACCTAAACCTAATTTGGTGAAAAGTTGATTTTATGAATTTTGATTGGTTAAAAAAAGAAATTAGTTTAGTATTGAAAGAGTATAATAAAAAAGTAAAAGAAATAACCCAAGGGCCCATTGCCAGCGGCTCTGATAAGAAGCTGATGTTCCAGAGGATGAAGGTCCAAAGGATGGAGGTCCAGAAGATGATGGTCCAGAGGATGGTGGTACTGGGCCTACTCCTAGCTAGTAAATTCAGCAAATTGTGACCATCAGAAGATGATGTGCGCTGGATCTGGCTGAGACCGATAGATCCAGAGGATAATGCCCAGGAGGCGCTTGATCTGGTCCTGCTTGATGAAATCAGAAGATAATCTTCAGCAGACGTAAATGCTGGATCTGGTGAAAACAAAGGGGAAAGGTGCCAGAGGGTCACGCCTGGGATCAGACCCAGAATCATGGATTTCTGACTTCCTCCTTCTGAATTACTGCATTGGGTGTTAGTTTAACAATACAGTAGAACAAACAAACATATCAGAACTATGGGTTTTTGGCAAGAACAAACGCGCCATAATTTAAACTGGCCAATAGAGTGGTGACACGCTATCATCTTCTTCCCTGGATCCGTTGTTTAAAACTCATAACTTTTACCTACGGATATGGCGCTGTAGCTGTAACCCTGTACATCTCAGAAATCATATACAAGCAAAGTAAATGAAATTCAAGACCATGGATCAGCTGATTTCGATCTGCTGATCACAGTGGTCTCTTCCATTTAGGCCAATTTCACCTGCACGAGAAAACCCTAAAATGAACCAAGGAAACCTAACAATGGCAGATCTTGATACGGTCCATAAAAATGCAATTGAATATTACACATAGTTTGCAAATGTCTTAAGGATCAAGAACATATGATTGTTTCATGCTATCAATGCCAAATTTATGCAATTCAATTTCAAAAATTCATCATAGTCGTGACTGACTTACTGTGGGTTTCAAGGCCTGAAATTTCTTGTTCTGGATTTGTTCTGCTTGCTGGTGATCCCAGGAAGCGATTAGGATAGTCAAAGGATCTTGAAATTGCTTCTAACTAAGAATTCAATTCACCACTTTTTCTTGTTTTTCCAAGTTTGGTTCTGATTGTTGCGCCTTTTTTTTCTAGCCTCTTTTGGTCTGCATTCCTTCTATATGTATTGAGGAGTGAATTAGGGTTGGAAACCTGGCCTCAATCTTCCTCCATCAATATCTTGATTCTTGATTTGATTCACTGTGAATATCATTCCAAAAATAGCCTAATTCAATCTTTTTGTCCACACCATGCCTTTACACGAATTTGATTTGATGCTAGTTGGATATTAAGACTTGAATCATGTAAAAAATCTTGAGTTTTCAATATTTTGGATTTTATATAATTTATTTTGATTTAAAATGATTTAATTCAAATAAAAATCAAAATAAATAATATAAATAAGATAATGACAAGTGGCAAAGGCTAGGGCTCGTGGACCATGTTGCCAACTCAAAACAAGTGAAAAAGATTGGGCCAATTGGCAAAAATTGAAGTTTTAGGCATAGTTGACTTTTGGCAATTTTGCAAAAAAAGTCAACTTCACCAATGCATAACTTCCTCAATTTAGACTCTTTGAAGGTTTTCTTTGACTTTTTTGAAATCTTGAGATTTCCTCTAAGCAACCCTTTTGGTCTCATCTCAATTTGATATTCCATGCTCATGTATAAAGATTTGACAAAAAAGGTGTTTTTGTTGACTTTTCAAAATGACCTATAATGTCCAAATTCATAACTTCTTGTGAGTGCATATTTTTAACTTGGGAGATGAAAATGGATTGTAGAGCATGTCATACTATTAAAAATGAGCTTTGGATGGGTCATTTCTCATAAAGTATGAGAAAGTTATGCTTGGTCAAAGTTGACTTGACTTTTCCTGCAAAACCCTAATTTAGTAACTTTTGGTTCTTGATGAATTATGAGAAATCCTTGATGAATCATGATCAACCCTTGATCACATGATGAAATATACTTCAAAATGAGGATGTTGACCAAAAATCTTGAAGTTTGACTGTATGTAGGCCACAGTTGACTTTTTCCCTAGCACAGTCGATTTTCAGGCCTTGGAACAATTGACTGAGAAAACTTTCTTTGTAGGGCTTGAAACTTGAAATGGATGATCTTGAGAACATATTAAGGAATTGGTAAGCATTTGGGATCCCTTGGACTCAAGTATCTTGATGCAACGTGAAACCCTAATTTGAGGTAGACTGCCTTAGGAGGGAGCTTGTCTGGTCAGCCCTTGGGCTTCCTTGAGCAACTTGAGGGTCTTTCTTGAAATGTTTTGAGGAATATGGGAGGGCAAATTTTGGGGTACAACAGCTTCCCCTGTTTAATCTTCTTAAACCTGAGGATGTAGATTGGCTTTCGTGCCTTTCGTGATCCGAAGGTGGAAGAGGATTGAACACTAGAGTGCCCAGAAATTTGCACTCGCATGATGTGGTTCCGTCTTGCGATGTCGAGAATGGGCTTATAGATGCCATTTGGAGGTTGCTCACAGGGGATGGGCTTAAAGATGCCACCCGAAGGAGCGTCGATCACATAAGAGATTCCTTAGCGAGAGCTTGTATACCTGTTGATGAGGAAGATTCTGCTGAGGAATGCTGATCTCTGTCTTGAGAGAAATAGAATTCTAGGAGCTTCAGTCGTTTGTTATTATACTGAGGAATCATCTTTGTTGAAATTTAGGAACTTCGGTCGTCCGTTATTCTACTGAGGAACCATCTCTGTTAAAATTTAGGAACTTTGGTCATCCGTTATTCTATTGAGGAACCATATCTGTTGAAATTTAGGAACTCGTCCGTTAATCTACTGAGGAACCATCTCTGTTGAAATTTAGGAACTCGTTCATTATTCTACTGAGGAATCATCTCTATTGAAATTTAGGAACTTCGACCATCCGTTATTCTACTGAGGAATCATCTCTGTTGAAATTTAGGAACTTCGATCGTCCGTTATTCTACTGAGGAATCATCTCTGTTGAAATTTAGGAACTTCGGTCGTCCGTTATTCTACTGAGGAACCATCTCTGTTGAAATTTAGGAACTTCGGTCGTCTGTTATTCTACTGAGGAATCATCTCTGTTGAAATTTAGGAACTTCGGTCGTCCGTTATTCTACTGAGGAACCATCTCTGTTGAAATTTAGGAACTTCGGTCGTCCTTTATTCTACTGAGGAATCATCTCTGTTGAAATTTAGGAACTTCGGTCATCCGTTATTCTATTGAGGAATCATCTCTATTGAAATTTAGGAACTTCGGTCATCCGTTATTCTACTGAGGAACCATCTCTGTTGAAATTTAGGAACTTCGGTCGTCCGTTATTCTACTGAGGAATCATCTTTGTTGAAATTTAGGAACTTCGGTCGTCCGTTATTCTTGTTGAGGGATCATTTCTTCGTCGAAGAGGTGAAAATAGACTACTATCTGGTCGTGATCTAGGCTTCATAGCTTGCACTTGGTGAGAATTTGATTGTATCTTTCCTGAAAGGTAAAGGTTAGCTGTATGTAATGTATGATATGTATCAAGCAATGATGTCCTCAAAATAAATGAGATTGTGTTGTATGATGCGTATGCATATGTCATGATGTATGGACATGTAATGTTTTTTATGACAATCTTTAGATAGGGGAAAATAAATCCCAGACTGCTGCTGGAGAAAAGGGTTAAATTCTTTGTTTCCACTGGGGATACTGAATGCAGATGATGGTGAGAATAAACCTGCAGGGGAGGATAAATCCGCTGGGGAATAAACTGTCGAGGAAATGACTCTGTGGGAGAAGAGATGTTTCTGCTAGAAGATCCGTTGATTTGGAGGAATAAACTCAGCTGGGGATGAATTACCGTTGCTGGCGATGATAAACTCTGTTAGGAAATGAGTTTCTGTTTGTGAAAGGAATGAACTCCGCTGGGGATGATTTTCCAGTTGTGACTTCACCGGGGATAATCTTTTAGACTCCACTGGGGACAATCCTCCAGACTCTACTGGGGATAACTCTCTAAACTCTACTGGGGATAATTTTCTAGTGCTAATGATAGATAAACTCTGCTTGGGGAGAATCTCTCCGACTTATTCGCGGTTGCGAGCCTCAGCTGAGGAGAGCGGTGTCCTGTCCGGGACCGCTGATATCACTGTCTTTTTCTTACTCTACAGGGAGTGAATGTACCCTCAACCGTTTTCTCCAACTAGGTTTATCCCTATACCTGGTGGATATAGCAACTGTACGGCTTGGACATTTCTTATTTGCCCCTGTTCTTGATATTACGAGTAATCGTCTTTTGTTTCGCATGTAAATATTTATGAGCAGTAATTATTGTCAAATGCATATATCAAAAATGAACATTGGACGTTCTTGCAAAATAGAAAAAGAAAACAATTTGAAATTCCTTTGTGAAAATGAATTGTATTGATTTTGAAGTTAGCCTGTAAATAAGAGTTTTTGTACAAGAGGCTGACGTCATAGTAAGAAGACGCCGCCAAACCATCAAATTTATACAGTTTGTGTAAAAGAAAGAAAAACAGCTATGTGAACAATCCCACTGGGTTCCAACTCTGCTATTGCCTTTATATCCTCGAGCATCTCATCACTTTGTTACTTGGTTGAAGGTAGATCAGATTGATTAGTGCCGTCTGAGCTTGATAGTCGATACCGAAATCTGTTTGAAAGGTGATCCAATGAGACATAATGTTACGCTTTAATCCCTAATTTTTGCCTGGACCGCCCTTTCAGGTTTTCAGTCCATCGGGATACCCTTTTTTGCCCAAGCCGCCTTTTCAAGTTTTCGACTTGCCAAGTGTACAGATTTTTTTCATTTTCATCCCTTATTTTTCCCGAACCCTTTTGGTTTACCGGGAAGCCCTTATTTTTTCATCCACTTTTTTTTCAGATGTTTCCCTCTCTGACGGTGAGTGTGAGGTGATAGTCTCCTATGGTCCCCTCTCCGACGGTGAGTGAGGTGGTAAGTCCTTTTTCAGATGTTTCCCTCTCCGACGATGAGTGTGAGGTGACGGTCTCTTATGGTTCCCTCTCCGACGGTGTGTGAGGTGGTAAGTCCTTTTCAGATGTTTCCCTCTCCGACGATGAGTGTGAGGTGACGGTCTCTTATGGTTCCCTCTCCGACGATGTGTGAGGTGGTAAGTCCTTTTCAGATGTTTCCCTCTCCGACGTTGAGTGAGGTGATTTCCTTTCAGATTATAATAGCCTATGGTTCTCGTTCCGATATTGCAAAGATGGTAATTCCCGCCAAGATTTTTCTCAACGAGCGTTGTTGAAGTTAAAATCACCCAAGGTTCTCTTACCATTCATGCTAAGGCAGTAACCATACCTGGTTCATTCATCATCTTTTGAAGCTCCAGACTCAGCTCCTGTAACCAGTCAGGACATATCTATGCCAAGCATCTAAAATCAGCTCCTGCAACGTGTCAGGTACTCATTTTTCTTTTGCAGGTATGCAGGTTCTCGCTAAGGAATCTCCTACGCGATCAACATCCAGATGGCATCTATAAGCCCATCATCCTATCCAGCAATCTCCAAATGGCATCTATAAGCCCATTCCCACCACACTGCCAACATGTGAGCGCAAATTTCTGGGCACTCTAGTGTCCAATCATCTTCTACCCTCGGATTACGAAAGGCACGTCAGCCAATCTGCATCCTCAGGTCTAAGAAGATTGAACAGGGGCAACTGTTGTACCCCAAAATTTTCCCTCCCATATTCTTCAAGAAATTGCCAAGCCAAGTCACAAAACTCCCCCAAGGGTGCTCAGTACAAAGGTCTCCTATACAGTCAAAACTAGGGTTTGTGTTCTGATCAAGAAAAGAAAGTTTTCAAAGGCCCAATCAAGTCTCACATGCCTACAAAGGTGGTCAAGTATCCTTATATCAAGTTTCAAGGCATTCAGCTCAAAATTGCACAGTCAAAACCCTAAATTGCACTACAGTCAACTGTAGGGGCAAAATGGTCATTTGACAGTCAAAAGTTCAAATTTTTGGTCAACATATCATTTTGAAGCCACAAACATCATTTGATCAATGCTTGATCATGATTCTCAAAATTTGGTTCAGAAAATCATCAAGATGCAAAAGTTACTATATTTGGACAGCTGAAAAAGTCAACTGAAATTGACCAGAGCATAACTTTCACATGGATTATCAGAAAAATTCCATCCAAAGCTCATTTTGAAGAGAAAGACATTTCCTACAACTCATCTTCATACTTCAAGTCCAATAAATGCTCTCACAAAAAGTTATCAATTTCAACATTATAGGTCATTTTCAAAAGTCAACAAAAAGGGACTTTAAGTCAAAGGCCATAACTTGAGATTGGTAAATCAAAATGACATGGGACCAAAGGAATTGGTTAAAGGACTCAAAGACCTTTCCAAAATGTCCAAGAACATGAGAAAAGCTTAAAAATTGAGCAAGTTATGCCTTGTGGAAGTTGGGAAATTTTTGGATATTTTGAAAAGTCAACATTGATTCAAATGACCTAAAAGTGCTAATGGGCCCATTTTTCTTCCATGATTCATCATTCCAAGAATGTGCACGACCACTTGGCCCAAAGGGAAGTATTTTCTCATTTTTTATTTATTTATTTGGATTTTTATTTATATTAATTCAATTAAATCAATTAAATATATGAAAAATGTTTAAATTAATCAAACCAATCTTTTTATACATGTTTTAAGGTCAATATTTCGTGCACATGCTAATAAGGAAATAATTGGATTGATTGGCATAATTTTGACACAAAGAACATGTGAAAAAGATATGAAAAGATCTTAGAAAATCAATTATCAAAAACAATGAATGACAAAAGATTTGATTGAAATTTTTGACCTAATTTGTTCAGTACAAATGCTAGATGAGAACTCTAATCAAAAAAGACTGAAAGCTGCGCAAAAGAACACATTACACACTTGAAATTTTGGCCAAAAATCTCAATACTGAAAATCAATTTGCAGGTGGTTTCAAGCCAAGATTTTCATCCCATTGGCTTCCTGAAGCTCCAAGGAAACGATTCCAATCCAGATCATCCATTATAACGCCAAGAATTGGTAAAACGAGGGCCAACTGTATCAAGGAAAACTCATAATCATACATCACGATTCATGCATCCATTATCACTTTTAATGCTTGATTTACATTCCTTGTAAAGTTCTAAAGCTAACCATTGTATTTAATTCGATTATTATGCATCATATATGATTTCACCATAGTCGATTTCTAGGGTTTTGCAGGACTGGAATTTAGGGCTTTTCACCCAAGGAGAAATTAAGACTCAAGACTATTGCCATTAGACTCAGCATATCCAGACGAAGAGATCCCAACCCTTACGCTCAATTTATGAGCGTCGAGGAGCTATTCGCTATTTTCTGGTAGCGTGCCTAAGAAAACGCGTCCAAAACCGTGGCCTATGTGTTTTTGTTTTCAGGCACGCGAGGAAGACGAAGCCATGGCAAACTATGATTCGTTGGTTTGAATTTTCGCGCTTTAATCCACTAACCCTTTGTTTTATTCTTATAATATTTATTGATTATTTATATATCAAACGCGCTAAGTTGGTTCAGCTGGCAAAGGATGGTGATTGCAACGTTCAAGACCTGGGTTCGAATCCCAGGTCTATCTTATTTCCTATATTATTTTGCAAACTACGTTCCCATGCAATACTGGTATTAAGACGCATCATATGCCCCAGACCAAGCCTTGCCACGTCCATCTGGAGATCTAATCAAAGGCTGAGATTGGAAGCACACCCTGAACCCTAGTCAAAAGAGCCACATGGCGCCTGGAAAGTCAACGAATTCTGAAGGTCATTGGGCCAGATTTGCTTGGACAATACCTCCACTTTAGGGCCTGAACCCCCCCTGGTTTGCAATTTTCTTTCTTTTTATTTTATTTTTAATTATTATTTTATTTGCTTTCTTGTTAATTTAATTAATTATTTTTTACAAAATATAAAAAAAAAGGCCTAAAAAATCAGAAAAGACAAGAAAAACCTAATAAATATTTTATTCTAATATTTTCATAAATAAATTGCATGTACATGAATTAAATTCAAATTAGAGTTTTAATGTTAATTCTTTTAATAGTAAAAATACAAAAAAATAGAATTAGGTTTAGTTAATTTTTATTCTTTTAATTTTTCTTTCCCATAATATTATTTATTTATTTATTTTTATAATTAAATTGTACATAAATAACTTAGGTTTAAATTAGGTCAAAAACTTTAATATTTTTCTTAATAACTTAAAAAATAATTAGAACTAGGTTTAATATTTTATTTTAGTTTTAATTAATTCTTTTTTCTATTAAATCATAAAAACACAAAAATACCAAAAAAACATTCTCTTTTAATATTAATTCTAATTCCTTATTAGTTTAATTTTTGCAAAAGGGTCCAACGCCCATGTTCTTAATTTTATTTAATTTCGCATATTTATTTTATGTCATTTAAATAATCATGTACCTCTCCCAAAGCGTTGTAACATTTACTTTTCGCACTTTTATTTGCTTTATTTATTTTCCGTCAAATCGGGTCCTGGTTAATTTTGGCGATGTGGACCCGCGCCGTTGTAATAGCTTTAGATTTAATTTCCGCATCTTTTAAACTGTTAAAAAAAAGCATGAAAGAATGTATGACTAAAATAAAATCAAGTGTAGAACACTTTAACATGACAAGACAAATACAAATGAAAACGACACACGAATCGCACACACCACCCCTAGGGTACGCCTCACTGTTGCCTTGCCTCGAAAGGTGATCGTCGAGTAGAGGATGTCTTAGTAAGTCCTCATGATCCGGGAACCTGGCATGAGGGTAGCTTCTAAGGTGTCTTCCCATTGCTCTGGTGATCACCATGTCCCTACAAACTTGAATTGACCCGAACACCTCCAACGGTGGTGCTACCTACCTCTCAATGGTGGGATGGCACTACTTTTAAGGACATTTACACAGACGAATTCCTTAGGGTAGGTAGGTTCTCGTAGATACTTGCTCTCTTCAAAAACAAATAAAAATCTTTTCACACCGACACTTTTTCAAAAGCTTTCAAAATAATTTTTCAAACACTCTGACGCATGAGTCGATCTGAAACTTTCAAAGAAACTTTTTAAACCCACAGTTGAAAAGCAAACAAACCATTTTTGAAAACACAAGTGAGAAAGTATCTAAGAGCCCATGGATAACCATGGATAGAAAGGGTGCTAACACCTTCCCTTTCTATAACCTACCTCCCGAACCGAGAGCAATCTCTTTAAGGAATTTTTCTGTGCTTTTGTCCTTTCCATTTGGAGAAAATAAAAGACGGTGGCGACTCTTGCTTACCGCGACATTTCGCGAACCAGCGTTAAACAGTCAGTTCCAGATCCACCGATCACAGAACTGGCGACTCTGCTGGGGACTTAAACTTAAAGTGAGGTGTACCTTAGGGCTAGTTCATAACTGTGTTTTCAATTGTATTGACTTGTCTGCTTTAAATTTGTGGGTTGCATGGGAGTTACATAGATCCTAACCCGGATTTGGGGATACCCTGTTTAGGTAGCATAAGCTGTGAGGGACCTGTCCGGCGTATACCGACATGGGTGAAGCAGTGGCTACGTTGGTGTGGCACCTTGGTCTGTACCGATATCCCTCGTGTTGAAACGGGGAGAATATGGGTCTTCCAAGGAGTCATTAAGCACCAACAGACCTTAGAACCTTAAATGACACAACTTGGCCATTAGAACAGTAGCAGTACGCTACGCCCATTGAGGCTAAACTCTCGTGATGGTTCTGGCCGCAAGAAAAGATTGCGATGCTGGAGTTATGACCGATTAAGGGTAGTCAATGATATTGGGATCCTCTAAGAACCCAGTTACTTTGATAAGACAGGTATGAACCAACCAACTGAAAGAGGGTAACACCTAGACTTCATGCTGGCCTAAACTCTAAGGGCTTCTCTTGTGTGACTTGTGTGCCTTTGTACTTGCCTACTTGCATGCTTGTTAGCTGACACATGAACTACTTGCAGGTTTTTGTTTATAGTCCTTAACTAGGACTCATGACAGGGTTTACCAAATTTCTTGCAGGTTTTGTTTATAGTCCTTAACTGGGACTCATAACAGGGTTTACTAGATCTTTTGCAGGTTTTGTTTATAGTCCTTAATTGGGACTCATAACAAAGTATACTGAATTTCTTGCAGGGTCTGTTTATAGTCCTTAGTCAGGGACTCATAACAGGGTTTACTCACATTACCCCATGCATACCATAACATCATACCATTGCATACATCCTAACCCATTTCAAGGATCTCAAGGGCTTGTGATGCAGGTCATGATGAACAATTATCCCAGCAAGGGGCAAAGAGGATTTATTTTCCTCTAGCCAAAATTGTCAGGGGCTATGACCCACTGGATATGGTGAGCCTTTGACCCTTGACGAAGGACTCTCTACAACAGGAAGTTCCTTCAATCAAGTTGCCAGTTTCCAACTCTAACAAGTTTCTCTGTTTACCCTGCGAGGTCCTTGAAATCATTGCATGCATGCCATAATCTCATTGCATTGCAGGTGTCCCTTTGACAGGTTGCTTACCCTTCTTCGCTGTTTATTTCAGCCGATCGTCATGAATCCTGAATCATCAACTGAGCAGTCCATCAAGGCCCTCCAGGCTCAGAACGCCCAGTTCCAAGGGTTGATCATGAACTTGACCCAGGGGCAGCAAGATCTGAAGGCTCTGCTCTTGAAGAAGGAAAAGAAGAAGAAGAGGACTGTTTTGTTCAGCCCTAGACGCAGATCTGGGAATGCACCGCAGATTGAAACTGAGAGGACAACTCCATCTGTGGGAAAAAGCAGTCATCAAGACGAAAGGATTCCCAGCCCAGTGGTCTCTGACAATGAAACAGATTTCGACGACGAACAGTACCCTCCGGCTGAGGACAAGTACAAACAGTTGGAGGATAGGCTGAATGCTATGGAGATCCAACAGGTACCTGGGCTGGATCTTGGAGATTTGGGTTTGTCAACTGGTGTGATTATTCCTCGGAAGTTCAAAGCACCATCCTTTACCAAGTATGACGGGGCGTCTTGTCCCAAGTTACATCTCAGGTCCTATGTTCGGAAGATTCAACCATATACGCTGGACAAGAATTTGTGGATCCACTTCTTTCAGGAGAGTCTTTCAGGGACTCATCTCGAATGGTTCTATCAACTAGATGGGACCAAAGTTCGTAACTGGGAGGAGTTGGCTACTGCTTTCTACAAGCAGTATCAATATAATGCCGACCTTGCTCCTACGCGTACCCAACTCCAGGGTATGTCGTTAGGATCAAGTGAAGGTTTTAAAGAATATGCACAGAAATGGAGGGATCTTGCTGGAAGGGTACAACCACCTCTGACTGATCGGGAACTTGTCGATATGTTCTTGGGGACCCTGTCTGGTCCGTTCTATAACCACCTAATTGGGAATTCGTCCGCTGGATTCACAGATCTTATCTTGACTGGAGAGCGAATAGAAGCTGGTATCCGGTCTGGGAAAATTCAAGAGGCTGCACCTTCTGATAAAAAACCTCATCATGGAAAGAAAGAATCCAATGCTGTGCACGGTAAAAAGAGCCGTCATGAGGTAGGGGCAATCCAGATCTCCAATCCTGGACCTGCTCAACAAGGACAGGGGCAGCAGCGTAAGGAGAAACGACAGTATACCAAACTCAACATGTCGCTGGATCAAGCACTGCAACAAATGTTGAAGGCAGGGCTGATCACCTTAAGGGCTCCCCTTCGGAATCCGAACACTTCGGCTCCTAACTATCATCCCAACGATAGGTGCGCATATCATTCTGATAGCCCGGGGCATACTACGGACAACTGCTGGCCTCTCAAGAACAAAATTCAAGACATGATCGACGCCGGGGAGATTCAGTTTGAAGTGCCTGAGACTCCGAACATAATCACTGCTCCATTACCCAATCGTTGAAGACCTTTTGTTTATTTGAATTTCTGAGTTGTGTTTTTCTTTGCTTATATAAACAATTAATGTCATAGCAAACTCTTTTATTCTATTAATGCATCGCATACGTCTGTTTTGGGAATTAATACAATTGTTTTTATTATGTTCAAATTTCTTTTCATATTTTTTCTGATGTCAACTCTGGTTAATAATTCTGAGCCTCTTGAGGGAGGATGACGAAAACAATACCGCAATCATTACAGTATGCTTTTGAACAGATCCCGCTGATGAGGTACATGCATTGTTTCAATCCCTAAACACTGGAGTTATAAGGAAGATAATCCCTCGTCAACCCCTCTGAGCCAAAGAAGTAGGAGTTTTATTTTCGAAAATTGAAACCCTTAATCATAACCTGGGGCAGGGTAGTCTTCTCAGTTGATCCAAGTGCACAATGAATGGCACCAAATGAGTCTTTCCAAAAACAAAAGACAGTGATGGTTCAGAACAATCATAAGGACAGGCAGTCATTATCAAAAAAAATCATCAATGAATAACCCATGAAGTCAAAACCTGTAAAAGGGACGTATTAAACTGGGGCATCCCGCTGACTGTAATTCCAAAAAGGAAACAGTTCAGGCAAAAAAAAAGAAGAAAGGGATAACAAAAGTCAAGAAAGAGGTCTCACAAACCCTCAACCAAAGCAAAAAAATGACTGCCTATTCAAAAGAAATCATCAACATCTGAATCCTTATTGGAACATCAAAGCAAAAACTCAAGCAAGGTCTAACGCACGATCAACTGAGTTTAGGTTTGGAGAACACCACGAAGAGCGGGTGGGTACAAATAAAATTTGAGCCTTTATCCTTTGTTTCTTAAACCGTGAACCAGGCCACGTTATAACCCTTAAAAGTCCTAGCTGAAGCAGGGGTTAGTTCGAAAGCATACTGTGACGAAAGGTATCCTGACTCTTGAAGGCTTACGGTAAATACGGAGTTGACATCATGTTTTACAAATATTCACTTGTTTTATGAAAAAGAATGCATTTTCAAAATCTCCGAGACAGACATAAGCTTTGCATTTTTAACATAACTTTGTTCGCATATGACTTTTTGTTTAAAACAGCTTAGAAATTCGCATGACGAAAGTCCAATGAACAAGAGTATCTCCAATCAAGGGGCACGGCATGATCATGGTCTACCATCTGGGGCAGTTAAGTCAAGATCCAGAGAATCTCTCAAAAGTCAAAAAGCCTGGGGCAAATCCCTGCCTGAGTCACTTGGGGCACTCCAGCAACGAATCTTGCACGATCAGACACCTTCTGGTAATATGGCAACACAAGCAGCCAGGGGCACCTCCCTGCATTCTAAGAGCGTGGACATAGTCGAAAAAATACTACGCCTAATCAAGGACCCGCTAGGTTGACATACCTAGGCAAAAATAAGGGCTTCCCGGCGAACCAAAAGGGTTCGGGCAAAATGAAGGGATGAAATGAAAAAAATCTGTACACCCGGCAAGTCGAAAACCTGAAAAGGCGGCTTGGGCAAAAATGGGTATCCCGGTGGACTGAAAACCCGAAAGGGCGGTCCAGGCAAAAGTTAGGGATCAAAGCGTACGACTATGTCCTGTCAGTTCATCACTGGCCTACCAGAAGAAGGTTTGTCCATCAAACAACTATCAGCACCTCTCAGGTCTTCCTCTCCTCAGAAACAGGGGCAGTAAAGAGTTGGCTAAGCGATCCAATTATTCTATCCTCCAAGGTATCAAGGCGAGTTCAGTTGAAGAACATAACCAGTATATCTTGATTCCCTAGAGAGTGAGCCAGCAAGTCAGTGCACTCTCCCCGAGCAAAGCTACAATCAAATCTTAAGGAAGTTGGGTATCCTCCAGCATATCCCAACAGTCCCCAGCAGCAATACATATATTCTTAACAAGCATCCCCGGCAGTCTTGGTCCAAAGTTTGTTCCCCGGCGGTATATCAATATTCAAAGGAATCACTTCCCCAGCATATCAAAACTTCCCCAAGAGTCCAGTCCAATCCAAACTCCCCAGGAAATTTGGAATTCATATCCCCAAGCAGTAAGCTCATCCCCAGTATATTCTGGAAGCTTATCCCCTAGCAGAGCACGAACGCGTCGTCCGGCTTGATTTAAAGAGTTATTTCCTTAACAGGATATAACTGGGTTATCCTCAGCCAAAAGCCACGGAAAGAGCGTCGTCGACAAAGTCTTCTTACCCCAGCGAAGTCTATCAACACTTCCAACAACAAAGACATCCTCAGCAAGTTACTATCAACATTCAGCAAAGCATCTCTATCCCCACAGAGTATTGCTTCTCAGCATGGTCGCTAGAGTATCTTTTCTCCCCGCAGAATCTTCCATTTGCCAAGTTTATTCCGCAACGGAGTCATCTTCTCCTACCGGTATTCTTGCAACTGTCATCCCCAGCGGAGGAAAAACTCTATTCTTCAACATCAGCCCAGGAGTGACTTCCCGGCACCCGTCAAGGATTTATTTTCTTAGACAAAAATACATTCATAAACATCACGTCTTCATACATTATAACATGCATATGCATCATGCTATACGAATCTCATTAATTTTGAAGACATACAGTTCATGCATCATGATTTTGCATACAATTATGTTTTGCCTTTTCAGGAAAAAGATCAATACAAAAATGATTACTATCAGCTATCGCAATTCTTTCTAGATATAGTTTCAGATGTAAACCAGAGATGGTGACGTTCTGATGCTGCTTCCAGAGTTCCTTCTAGATATAGTTTCAGATGTAAACCAGAGATGGTGACGTTCTGATGCTGCTTCCAGAGTTCCTTCTAGATATAGTTTCAGATGTAAACCAGATATGGTGACATTCTGATACTGCTTCCAGATTTCCTTCTAGATATAGTTTCAGATATGATCCAGAGATGGTGACGTTCTGATACTGCTTCCAGATTTCCTTCTAGATATAGTTTCAGATATGACCCAGATATGGTGACGTTCTGATACTACTTCCAGACTTCCTTCTAGATATAGTTTCAGATATGACCCAGATATGGTGACGTTCTGGTGCTGCTTCCAGATTTCCTTCCAGATATAGTCCAGATGTAAACCAGATATGGCGACGTTCTGACACTTATTCCAGTTGAAGACATTTCAAGACCTAGACCGGTTCAGTTAATCGACCCTAAGATTCTCTGTTGTTATCCCGTCCAGGGCCTTCTCTAGTCCAGCTAAATCGACTCCCAACAGATTTTTCTGATGAAGACTCAGTAGAAGTTATTCCAGATATTTCCCTCTCCGACGGTGAGTGTGAGGTGATATTCTCTTATGGTCCCCTCTCCAACGGCGAGTGAGGTGGTAAGTCCTTTTTCAGATGTTTCCCTCTCCGACGGTGAGTGTGAGGTGATAGTCTCCTATGGTCCCCTCTCCGACGGTGAGTGAGGTGGTAAGTCCTTTTTCAGATGTTTCCCTCTCCGACGGTGAGTGTGAGGTGATAGTCTCCTATGGTCCCCTCTCCGACGGTGAGTGAGGTGGTAAGTCCTTTTTCAGATGTTTCCCTCTCCGACGATGAGTGTGAGGTGACGGTCTCTTATGGTTCCCTCTCCGACGGTGTGTGAGGTGGTAAGTCCTTTTCAGATGTTTCCCTCTCTGACGATGAGTGTGAGGTGACGGTCTCTTATGGTTCCCTCTCCGACGGTGTGTGAGGTGGTAAGTCCTTTTCAGATGTTTCCCTCTCCGACGTTGAGTGAGGTGATTTCCTTTCAGATTATAATAGCCTATGGTTCTCGTTCCGATATTGCAAAGATGGTAATTCCCGCCAAGATTTTTCTCAACGAGCGTTGTTGAAGTTAAAATCACCCAAGGTTCTCTTACCATTCATGCTAAGGCAGTAACCATACCTGGTTCATTCATCATCTTTTGAAGCTCCAGACTCAGCTCCTGTAACCAGTCAGGACATATCTATGCCAAGCATCTAAAATCAGCTCCTGCAACGTGTCAGGTACTCATTTTTCTTTTGCAGGTATGCAGGTTCTCGCTAAGGAATCTCCTACGCGATCAACATCCAGATGGCATCTATAAGCCCATCATCCTATCCAGCAATCTCCAAATGGCATCTATAAGCCCATTCCCACCACACTGCCAACATGTGAGCGCAAATTTCTGGGCACTCTAGTGTCCAATCATCTTCTACCCTCGGATTACGAAAGGCACGTCAGCCAATCTGCATCCTCAGGTCTAAGAAGATTGAACAGGGGCAACTGTTGTACCCCAAAATTTTCCCTCCCATATTCTTCAAGAAATTGCCAAGCCAAGTCACAAAACTCCCCCAAGGGTGCTCAGTACAAAGGTCTCCTATACAGTCAAAACTAGGGTTTGTGTTCTGATCAAGAAAAGAAAGTTTTCAAAGGCCCAATCAAGTCTCACATGCCTACAAAGGTGGTCAAGTATCCTTATATCAAGTTTCAAGGCATTCAGCTCAAAATTGCACAGTCAAAACCCTAAATTGCACTACAGTCAACTGTAGGGGCAAAATGGTCATTTGACAGTCAAAAGTTCAAATTTTTGGTCAACATATCATTTTGAAGCCACAAACATCATTTGATCAATGCTTGATCATGATTCTCAAAATTTGGTTCAGAAAATCATCAAGATGCAAAAGTTACTATATTTGGACAGCTGAAAAAGTCAACTGAAATTGACCAGAGCATAACTTTCACATGGATTATCAGAAAAATTCCATCCAAAGCTCATTTTGAATAGAAAGACATTTCCTACAACTCATCTTCATACTTCAAGTCCAAGAAATGCTCTCACAAAAAGTTATCAATTTCAACATTATAGGTCATTTTCAAAAGTCAACAAAAAGGGACTTTAAGTCAAAGGCCATAACTTGAGATTGGTAAATCAAAATGACATGGGACCAAAGGCATTGGTTAAAGGACTCAAAGACCTTTCCAAAATGTCCAAGAACATGAGAAAAGCTTAAAAATTGAGCAAGTTATGCCTTGTGGAAGTTGGGAAATTTTTGGATATTTTGAAAAGTCAACATTGATTCAAATGACCTAAAAGTGCTAATGGGCCCATTTTTCTTCCATGATTCATCATTCCAAGAATGTGCACGACCACTTGGCCCAAAGGGAAGTATTTTCTCATTTTTTATTTATTTATTTGGATTTTTATTTATATTAATTCAATTAAATCAATTAAATATATGAAAAATGTTTAAATTAACCAAACCAATCTTTTTATACATGTTTTAAGGTCAATATTTCGTGCACATGCTAATAAGGAAATAATTGGATTGATTGGCATAATTTTGACACAAAGAACATGTGAAAAAGATATGAAAAGATCTTAGAAAATCAATTATCAAAAACAATGAATGACAAAAGATTTGATTGAAATTTTTGACCTAATTTGTTCAGTACAAATGCTAGATGAGAACCCTAATCAAAAAAGACTGAAAGCTGCACAAAAGAACACATTACACACTTGAAATTTTGGCCAAAAATCTCAATACTGAAAATCAATTTGCAGGTGGTTTCAAGCCAAGATTTTCATCCCATTGGCTTCCTGAAGCTCCAAGGAAACGATTCCAATCCAGATCATCCATTATAACGCCAAGAATTGGTAAAACGAGGGCCAACTGTATCAAGGAAAACTCATAATCATACATCACGATTCATGCATCCATTATCACTTTTAATGCTTGATTTACATTCCTTGTAAAGTTCTAAAGCTAACCATTGTATTTAATTGGATTATTATGCATCATATATGATTTCACCATAGTCGATTTCTAGGGTTTTGCAGGACTGGAATTTAGGGCTTTTCACCCAAGGAGAAATTAAGACTCAAGACTATTGCCATTAGACTCAGCATATCCAGACGAAGAGATCCCAACCCTCGCGCTCAATTTATGAGCATCGAGGAGCTATTCGCTATTTTCTGGTAGCGTGCCTAAGAAAACGCGTCCAAAACCGTGGCCTATGTGTTTTTGTTTTCAGGCACGCGAGGAAGACGAAGCCATGGCAAACTATGATTCATTGGTTTGAATTTTCGCGCTTTAATCCACTAACCCTTTGTTTTATTCTTATAATATTTATTGATTATTTATATATCAAACGCGCTAAGTTGGTTCAGCTGGCAAAGGATGGTGATTGCAACGTTCAAGACCTGGGTTCGAATCCCAGGTCTATCTTATTTCCTATATTATTTTGCAAACTACGTTCCCATGCAATACTGGTATTAAGACGCATCATATGCCCCAGACCAAGCCTTGCCACGTCCATCTGGAGATCTAATCAAAGGCTGAGATTGGAAGCACACCCTGAACCCTAGTCAAAAGAGCCACATGGCGCCTGGAAAGTCAACGAATTCTGAAGGTCATTGGGCCAGATTTGCTTGGACAATACCTCCACTTTAGGGCCTGAACCCCCCCCCTGGTTTGCAATTTTCTTTCTTTTTATTTTATTTTTAATTATTATTTTATTTGCTTTCTTGTTAATTTAATTAATTATTTTTTACAAAATATAAAAAAAAAGGCCTAAAAAATCAGAAAAGACAAGAAAAACCTAATAAATATTTTATTCTAATATTTTCATAAATAAATTGCATGTACATGAATTAAATTCAAATTAGAGTTTTAATGTTAATTCTTTTAATAGTAAAAATACAAAAAAAATAGAATTAGGTTTAGTTAATTTTTATTCTTTTAATTTTTCTTACCCATAATATTATTTATTTATTTATTTTTATAATTAAATTGTACATAAATAACTTAGGTTTAAATTAGGTCAAAAACTTTAATATTTTTCTTAATAACTTAAAAAATAATTAGAACTAGGTTTAATATTTTATTTTAGTTTTAATTAATTCTTTTTTCTATTAAATCATAAAAACACAAAAATACCAAAAAAACATTCTCTTTTAATATTAATTCTAATTCCTTATTAGTTTAATTTTTGCAAAAGGGTCCAACGCCCATGTTCTTAATTTTATTTAATTTCGCATATTTATTTTATGTCATTTAAATAATCATGTACCTCTCCCAAAGCGTTGTAACATTTACTTTTTGCACTTTTATTTGCTTTATTTATTTTCCGTCAAATCGGGTCCTGGTTAATTTTGGCGATGTGGACCCGCGCCGTTGTAATAGCTTTAGATTTAATTTCCGCATCTTTTAAACTGTTAACAAAAAGCATGAAAGAATGTATGACTAAAATAAAATCAAGCGTAGAACACTTTAACATGACAAGACAAATACAAATGAAAACGACACACGAATCGCACACACCACCCCTAGGGTACGCCTCACTGTTGCCTTGCCTCGAAAGGTGATCGTCGAGTAGAGGATGTCTTAGTAAGTCCTCATGATCCGGGAACCTGGCATGAGGGTAGCTTCTAAGGTGTCTTCCCATTGCTCTGGTGATCACCATGTCCCTACAAACTCGAATTGACCCGAACACCTCCAACGGTGGTGCTACCTACCTCTCAATGGTGGGATGGCACTACTTTTAAGGACATTTACACAGACGAATTCCTTAGGGTAGGTAGGTTCTCGTAGATACTTGCTCTCTTCAAAAACAAATAAAAATCTTTTCACACCGACACTTTTTCAAAAGCTTTCAAAATAATTTTTCAAACACTCTGACGCATGAGTCGATCTGAAACTTTCAAAGAAACTTTTTAAACCCACAGTTGAAAAGCAAACAAACCATTTTTGAAAACACAAGTGAGCAAGTATCTAAGAGCCCATGGATAACCATGGATAGAAAGGGTGCTAACACCTTCCCTTTCTATAACCTACCTCCCGAACCGAGAGCAATCTCTTTAAGGAATTTTTCTGTGCTTTTGTCCTTTCCATTTGGAGAAAATAAAAGACGGTGGCGACTCTTGCTTACCGTGACATTTCGCGAACCAGCGTTAAACAGTCAGTTCCAGATCCACCGATCACAGGGTCCATTTTCCCCTAGGGGTCCATATCACCTTGAGGTAATATGATGCGCTTGATCACCAGATCCCCAACTTGATACTCTTGTCGTCTAACTTTCTTGTTAAATGCCTTGATCATCTGCTTTTGATACGTTTGACCATGACAAATAGCAGCAAGTCTCTTTTTGTTGATTAAGTTCAACTGATCAAGCCGGGTCTGGATCCAATCATCCTCGCTCAAACCTGCATCTTTCATAATTCGGAGAGAGGGTATCTGGACTTCAATGGGTAAGACTGCCTCCATGCCATACACCAAAGAGTAGGGTGTTGCCCCTGTTGAAGTCCGTGCTGAGGTACGGTACCCATGAAGAGCAAACAGTAACATCTCGTGCCAATCTTTGTATGTCACCGTCATCTTCTGCACAATCTTCTTAATGTTCTTATTAGCCGCTTCAACAGCCCCATTCATCTTCGGCCGATAAGGAGAAGAGTTGTGATGTTGTATCTTAAACTACTTGTAGAGCTCGGTGAACATTGTATTGTTGAGATTTGTACCATTATCCGTAATGATCCTCTCTAGTACACCGTATCGATAGATCAGATTGTGTCGAATAAATCGTGCCACGACATTCTTGGTTACTGTAGCAAAGGAAGCTGCCTCAACCCACTTCACAAAATAGTCAATTGCTACAAGGATGAAACGATGTCCGTTGGACGCAGTAGGTCTGATCTCGCCAATCATATTGATGCCCCATATTTCAAAGGGCCAAGGAGCCGTCAAGAAGTTCTGAGGAACTGGAGGTATATGCACCTTATCAGCATAGACTTGGCACTTATGACAGGTCCGAGAATGCTGATAACAGTCGGCTTCCATGGTAGACCAATAATATCCTGCCCGTAGGATCTTCTTTTCCATGGTGTGTCCACTGGAATGAGTCCCGAAAGTACCTTCATGTAACTCCACCATGATCCTTTCTGCCTCGTTCTTATCCACACATCACAGTAAGGTTGAGTCACGATTACGCTTGTAAAGGATACCATTGCTAATGAATAACTTCACACTGATTCTCCTCAGAAACTTCTTATCATTAACAGATGCACCCTCGGGGTACTCCTGAGCCTCAAGATACCTCTTTACCTCGTGAAACCAGGGTTTATTTGCTACTTCTTCAGTCTCAATGTCACAGCAATGAGCGGGTTCGTCCAACCTCTCAATGGTAATCTAGGGAGCTTCATTGTCCCACCTGACCTTGAACATAGAAGACATAGTAGCTAGCGCGTCCGCTAACTGATTCTCCTCCCTGGGGAAGTGTTCAAAGGTTATCTCCTCGAAATACAGAAGCAAAGTCAATACATATTCTTTGTAAGGAATAAGATTTGGGTGCTTCGTATCCTACTCCCCTTTGATCTGACTGATCACGAGAGCGGAATCTCCGAATACACTTAAGAACTTAATCCTTAGGTCAATAGCTGATCGAAGGCCCATGATGCATGCTTCATACTCTGCCATATTGTTGATGCAGTTAAAACATAATCGGGTGGTGAATGGAGTATGACAGCCTTCAGGAGATATGATCAGGGCGCCAATGCCATTACCCAAAGCGTTTGAAGCTCCATCAAAATACATAGACCATCAGGATCCTTCCTCAGGTCCTTCATCTGGTCCAGGTTCTTCACAGTCGGTCACCAACATGATGTTCTCATTCGGGAATTCGAAGTTCATAGACTGGTAATCATCCACGGCCTGATACGCCAAATGATCTGCTAACACACTTCCCTTGATTGCTTTTTGGGTTGTGTATTAGATGTCATACTCAGTCAAGATCATCTGCCATCTCGCTATTCTTCTGGATAAGGCAGGCTTCTCGAAGATATACTTGATTGAATCCATCTTTGATATGAATAGAGTAGTGTGAGTCAACATATACTATCTCAGCCGGAGAGTGGCCCATGCCAAAGCGCAGCAAGTTTTCTTAAGCAGTTAGTATCGGGTCTCACAGTCGGTAAACTTTTTGCTAAGGTAATAAATAGCATGCTCTTTTCGGCCAGACTCGTCATGCTGCCCCAGCACACACCCCATCGAATTGTCGAGTACTGTCAAGTATAAGATCAAAGGTCTCCCTTCTACCGGAGGCATCAGAATATGAGGCTCTTGGAGATATTCTTTGATCCTTTCGAAAGCGGCCTGACATTCATCATTCCATCTTACCACTTGATCTTTCTTCAACAGCTTGAAGATTGGTTCACAAGTAGCAGTCAGGTGCGAGATGAATCGGGCAATGTAATTCAGACGTCCCAGAAAGCCTCTGACTTCCTTTTCGGTTGGGGGAGCTGGCATTTCCTGTATAGCCTTCACCTTTGCAGGATCCACTTGAATACCTTTATCACTAACGATGAAACCCATCAGCTTACCAGACCTTACTCCAAAGGTTCACTTGTTCGGGTTTAACCTCAGCTTGTACAACTTCAACCTGTCAAATAGCTTCTGAAGATGGTCGAGATGTTCCTCTTCAGTCTGGGACCTCACAATCATGTCGTCAACGTATACCTCAATCTCATGGTGAATCATGTCGTGAAACAAAGCGACCATGACGCGCTGATATGTTGCCCCAGCATTCTTCAATACGAACGGCATGACCTTGTAGCAAAAGGTACCCCACTGTGTAACGAACGTTGTCTTCTCCATGTCTTCGGGAGCCATTTTAATCTGATTGTAACCGGAGAAACCATCCATAAGGGAGAAGACCTTATGCTATGCGGTGTTGTCGACCAGAATGTTGATGTGAGGAAGAGGGAAATCATCCTTGGGACTTGCCCTGTTCAGATCCCTATAGTCAACACACATACGGACTTTACCATCTTTCTTCGGCACTGGAACCACGTTGGCAACCCACTGTGGGTAAGAAGTAACATCTAGAAAACTGGCATCAAACTATTTCATAACCTCCGCTTTGATTTTCTCAGACATCTCTGGGCGCATTCGGTGAACTTTCTGTTTCACTGGAGGACAGTCTCCTTTAGTTGGCAAGCGGTGAACCACAATATCGGTATCAAACCCAGGCATATCTTCATAAGACCAGGAAAAGATCTCAACATAGTCACACAACATTTGTATTAACCGTTTCTTGACATTAGACTCCAGATTTGCACCGATCTTGACCTCTTTCTTGTCTTCTTTCGTACCCAGATTTACTGATTCCACTGGCTCTTCATGGGGCTGTATGGCCCTCTCTTCCTGTAGTAACAGTCTAGCAAGTTCCCCAAGCACTTCACAATCATCCTCACCTTCGTCCTTGGCTAGGTTGATCGGATTTTCGAAGTCATAACTGGCAGTAGCAGAGTCGTTCTCAGTGGGATCCAGAGTGGGTGTGGACCTGTATTATGATATATGAGTGTGTGTAAGACTATAGCTGTTTTGATAAAGTGCAAGATAGAAAAGAAAAACAAGGAGCGCAAAATTTGTAATGCAAGAAAAACGTCCAATGACTTATTGATGATATATGGAAATGACAAATATTAAGCCCTCAGAAACAAAGCCACGGTGTCTCGAGCAAAGCACCGGGCCATAATGTTTTAAATTGTTTGTTACAAAACTTCAAAACAAATGTCTATTACTGTGTAATAAAAGAAATGGGCACGGAGTCCTTCGCCGTCCAATTTCTTAATCCACCGTCAGTAGTCGGGTAAATCCAGCTGTCAAACTCTGACTCTTCATCATCATCTTCAATTGCATTCACTTTCGGATTACTGATACGCAGGGGAGGTCTTCCAATTCGCGCACGCCGAACAGCCCTTTGAGCTTCTGCAGTAAAACCCAAACCAAACTTGTCAGTCTTGTGTGCAAAGTCAGGGAATTGGCCCCAATTTGCACACCCACCTTTTTTAATAATAGCCCGGGCATCCTTGAGGGAAGCCATCTTCATTGGAGGATCTTCAGCAACAGTTTCAGTCGACGTCAGAGTCTGGGGAACTTCTTCAAAGTTCTGACATGGGGTTTCAATGAACTCCCCGTCCATCTCCACGTACCGAAAAGAGTTAAGGTGGCTCACCATGTACTCCTCTTCTCCTCGTACTGTAACAATTTTCCCCTTCACTGGATATTTTAACATCTGATGGAGCGTGGAAGTCACTGCCCCAGCTTTATGAATCCACGGGCGACCCAACAAGCAAGAATAAGATGGTCGGATGTCCATCACATAGAACGTAGACGCAAAGGTCTGGAAACCAACTTTAACAGGGACATCCACCTCCCCGTGCACCATCCTTTTGGACCCATCAAAGGCCCTAACCACAATATTACTTGGCTTCAGCACCAACCCTTCACAAGTTCAACCAGTCTAACACTTTCTTGGGTAAAACATTTAACGAGGACCCAGTATCCACCAGCACGTGAGCCAGAGTAGTGCCCCTGCACTCGATCTAAACATGTAGAGCATCATTGTCATTCTTTCCTTTGGCAGTCAGATTTGCGTCGGAGAAACCCAACCCGTTATCAGCGGTCAAACTAGCCGCATAGTCTTTGAATTGATCAGCAGATGTTTCCTGCGGCGCATGGGCAGTTTTAAGGAAATCAATTAAAGCCTTTGCATGGGCTTCTGAGCACAATAGTAAAGATAGCATGGAGATCTTCAACGGGGTTTGCCCCAGCTGCTCGACTATGTTGTAGTCGCTTTTCTTGATGATCTTCAGGATTTCCTCTATCTCCTGTCTAGAGGTCTCAACAACAATCTTCTTAGGTGCCTCCATCTGGGCAGGCTCACCAGTAATTTCTTTACCCCGAGTGTCAGATGACTCGGCGGCAGGGGTAATGATTGGAACGTGAACAGGGACAGTAGCAGATGTACTGGCAGGTGGAATAGCAACAGGTTTTCGAACTGTTGGTGGGGAGATCTCAGGGGAGAAAAGTCTTCCGCTTCGGGTGACCTTGCTAGAACCGACAATGTTGCCGACATAAGTATCAGCCTCTTCAACCTTCAAGTCTTGTTTGATCCCATGATAATATACATCGGCCCCGTAGTGCCACGGGACGGCCTTATCCGAAGTGTAAGGGATAGGACCAGGAATAGTAATGATCAATGGAGTAACTCTCGGAACGGATGTAATCCTAACAGGCTTTCTCGAGGAAGCCTTGGAAGGATTGGCGGAAATGGTTATTATGGAAACATCTTCAATAGGAATCAATGGAACCAAAATTTTCTCGAACAAGATTTCTTTACTATCCATCAGGCGTTGAACACCTGACTTCAATAAATGACAACCAGCATGCAGGATTGAACACAGACGGCAACCTTTGCCACAACCCGGAAATAAACCGACTGATAATAGATTCTTCTTTACAGTCATCAACAGAGTAGAAACGTCTTCCATAGAGGTTACAAATGAATCATCATCCACAACATTTACTCCATGCCTGGGCCTGGGAGCAGTCATTACATTAGGCTTTTCTGGCGCGTCAAATTCAATCTCTTTAGCTTCAACTAAATCTTGTACCTTATTCCTCAAGGCCCAACAGTTGTTCGCATCATGCCCTGGGCTATCGGAGTGATAAGCGCAGCAGGCATTTGGATTATACAGCGGAGATGTTGTACTGGGATTCTTAGGAGCTTCCCTCAGAGTAATCAAGTTGGTTTTCAACAATTGAGGCAGAATTTGAGATAGAGTTATATTGAGCCGAGTATACTTCCTTTGCGGTCTCTCTACTCTTTGCTGATTGTTGCATTGTGGGGCAACAGTTGGTCTTGATATTACTACCGCATTAACCGCTTGGCGGCGTTTAGGTCGGTTTCGGCTCCTCGAGCTGTAAACTGCGCTAGCTTCTTTTCTATGCTTGACGAAGCACCTTTCTGTATTTTTCCACTCTTGATACCAGCTTCAACTCTCTCCCCAGTCAAAATCAATTCAGTGAACCCGGATGATGAACTTCCGATCAAATGATTGAAATATGGACCAGACAAAGTCCCAAGAAACATATCTACCAACTCCCTATCAGACAGAAGGGGTTGGACTCTTCCAGCAAGGTCTCTCCATTTCTAAGCATAGTCCTTGAAGCCTTCGCCTGTACCCATAGACATACTCTGGAGTTGAGTACGCGTGAGAGCAAGGTCGGCATTATACTGGTATTGCTTGTAAAAAGCAGCAGCAAGGTCCTCCCAGTTGTGGACGTTAGCTCCTTCCAGTTGATAGAACCATTCAAGTTGAGTCCCTGACAGACTATCTTGAAAGAAATGAACCCACAGGTTCCTATCAGCAGTATACGGTTGAATCTTTCTGACGTACAAGCGGAGGTGTAGCTTTGGGAAGGATACCCCATCGTACTTAGCAAAGACAGGAGCTTTAAACTTGTGTGGGATCACCACCCCAGATGCCAAACCCAAATCTCCGGTCCAACCCAGGTATCTTCTAGATCTCCATTGCGCTCAACTGGTCTTTGAGTTGCTTATATCTATCCTCAGCAGGAGGATACTGGTCTTCATCAAAATCCGTGTCATTACCAGAGACCACAGGACTAGGCCCCTTTCTTTCCTCTTGATTCTCTCCCCCTCCAGATGAATGGGACAAATAAGCTTCTTGTCGCAACCTATTCCCGAATCTGTGACCCATATTCAAGAGAACCACTTTCTTCTTCTTCTTCTTCTTCTTCTTCTTCTCTTTCAAGATGAGAGATTTCAAATCTTGCTGCCCTTTGGCCAAATTCAGGAACAACTCCTAGAATTGTGCATTCTGAGCTTGAAGAGCCTTGATGGCTTGATCAATAGGTGTTTCAGAAGACATGATTGCTGAAATAAACAGCGAAGAAGATGAGAAACCTGTAATGGTACTTGTGATGAGGTGCATGATAATGAAATGCGTATGAAATGATTTCAAAGACTTTGGGAGATTCAAATTTGTAAACCAAAATAAAACACACTTTATTAGATTAAACTGGTAATAGTGTTTAACAAATGCCTTTAAGGCGTTACAAAAGAAATACTGAAAAACAAATCTAAACTAGAAAAACAATAAAGAAATCAAAAATCCCATGGTCGCCTTCCATTCGTGCTGGAATAATCGTTGATTGTCCTCTCATTCTCAAGCTGCCTTGTAAGCTTTAAGATCTTCCATTCCTGCTCATGATACTTCTCTCTGTAGGTATCCCTTTCTTCCTTTAGCTGGATCCAAGATCTCTTTAATGCCCCAAGATCAGTAGGCATGTATGGATGGATGACCGTATAAGGAACACCTTCTTCATTAGTATGCTTTATGATTACCGACAAAACAACTTCATATGGCATCCCCAGCTTTTGAGCACGGGCTCGAACCCACTGGAGATATGGTTGCATCGGGAGAGAAGTCTTCATTCCTAGCTCATGTGGGTCAGACCTGTTCACCCTGTCCTAAGCTCGTATAAACCTGCGGTGATGTCCCTCAACATCCCCCTTGTAATCAAAGACAATGCCTGTAAGCAGTAGCTCATGGGGACCATCTCTCCGAGCTCATCCAAACTGTCGTAAAGTCAAACAGGGATTATAGGTGATACCTCCTCTAATTCCAAGAAAAGGAACATTAGGGTATTCCCCACAGCGATCAATGACAGCTACTTTTTCCATATCTTTAGTACTCCAAAGGATATCCGTATGAGCAAGGGACATGATTCTATAAGCCCAACCTACGCCTTCCTCATTCTTCAATACAGATTTGGGGAGGTGCGAAATAAACCACCTCGCCAACAGCGGTGTACAACACATGAGAGTTCCCCTTCTCCGTACAGTACGGGTATAAAGAGCATGTAGAATATCACCTAAGAGAGTAGGCACTGGGTTACGCGACACGAAAATCTTGATCGCATTCACATCTATGAAGGCATCTGGATTCGGGAACAGAACTAAGCCGTAGATAAGGAGAGCCAGGATGTATTCAAAAGCTTTAAAGTCTAAGTTGTCCCAGAATAGTTGAGCTTGATCAATCAAAAACTTAGCCAAGAAACCTTTAACCCCACACCGAGTCTCCCAATTAGATACTACATCAACCATTTTTAGATGTAGGGCTGAAGCAATATCCTCTGGCCTAGGAGCTCTCTCCAAACCTAAAAAGGGTGTCTGCTCGAGGATATATATACCCAATTTCACCTGCACGAGAAAACCCTAAAACGAACCAAGGAAACCTAACAATGGCAGATCTTGATACGGTCCATAAAAACGCAATTGAATATTACAGATAGTTTGCAAATGTCTTAAGGATCAAGAACATGTGATTGTTTCATCTATCAATGCCAAATTTATGCAATTCGATTTCAAAAATTCATTAGAGTCGTGACTGACTTTAAATGGGTTTCAAGGCCTGAAATTGCTTGTTCTGGATTGGTTCTGCTTGCTGGTGATCCCAAGAAGCGATTAGGATAGTCAAAGGATCTTGAAAATGCTTCTAACTAAGAATTCGATTCACCACTTTTTCTTGTTTTTCCAAGTTTGGTTCTGATTGCTGCGCCCTTTTTTTTCTAGCCTCTTTTGGTCTGCATTCCTTCTATATGTATTGAGGAGTGAATTAGGGTTGGAAACCTGGCCTCAATCTTCCTCCATAAATATCTTGATTCTTGATTTGATTCACTGTGAATATCATTCCAAAAATAGACTAATTCAATCTTTTTGTCCACACCATGCCTTTACACGAATTTGATTTGATGCTAGCTGGATATTAAGACCTGAATCATGTAAAAAATCTTGAGTTTTCAATATTTTAGATTTTATATGATTTGTTTTGATTTAAAATGATTTAATTCAAATGAAAATCAAAATAAATAATATAAATAATATAATGACAAGTGGAAAAGGCTAGGGCTCGTGGACCATGTTGCCAACTCAAAATAAGTGAAAAAGATTGGGCCCAATTGGCAAAAATTGATGTTTTAGGCATAGTTGACTTTTGGCAATTTTGCAAAAAAAGTCAACTTCACCAATGCATAACTTCCTCAATTTATACTCTTTGAAGGTGTTATTGGACTTTTTAGAAAGCTTGAGATGTCCTCTAAGCAACCCTTTTGGTCTAATCTCAATTTGATATTCCATGCTCATGTATGAAGCTTTGACAAAAAAGGTGTTTTTTGTTGACTTTTCAAAATGACCTATACTGTCCAAATTCATAACTTCTTATGAGTGCATATTTTGAACTTGAGAGATGAATATTGATTGTAGGGAATTACATCCTCTTAAAAATGAGATTTGGATGGGTCATTTCTCATAAAGTATGAGAAAGTTATGCTTGGTCAAAGTTGAGTTGACCTTTCCTGCAAAACCCTAATTTAGCAACTTTTGGTTCTTGATGAATTATGAGCAATCCTTGATGAATCATGACCAAACCTTGATAAAATGATGAAATATACTTAAAAATGAGGATGTTGACCAAAAATCTTGAAGTTTGACTATATGTAGGCCACAATTGACTTTTGCCCTAACATAGTCGATTTTCAAGCCTTTGAGCAATTGACTGAGCAAACATTCTCTGTAGGGCTTGAAACTTGACATGGATGATCTTGAGAACATATTAGGGAATTGGTAAGAATTTGGGATCCCTTGGACTCAAGTATCTTTATGCAACATGAAACCTTAATTTGAGGTAGACTTCCTAAGGAGGGAGCTTGTCTGGTCAACCCTTGGGCTTCCTTGAGCAACTTGGGGGTCTTTCTTGAAATGTTTTGAGGAATATGGGAGGGAAAATTTTGGGGTACAACACCCAACATGGTAATCACATTACACATTAGGATCAAAATCCATAGAATAAGGAGGAATGACATGTTCCAATGGCTTGGGTTCCACCAAGGAAAGCTTGAGCAACTGAGGGAACAACTGGCCATAAGTCATAGGAACATTGTCGAACACTCTTTTTGGCTTCATGTCCCTTTGCTTACCCTGTCACATACGTCTTTGTCGATAGGTTTGCTGCCGAGGAGCATAGTGAATAGGTTGAATCGCTGGTTGGTTAACGATTACAGAATAAATTTGTAGATCATCCTGGCTAGAAGTAGCTTCTGTCACCTTACAACGACTCTGATATGGAGGATAAGCAGGAGCTTCTTCGTCCTTGGAGACTGCACTAGTTTCTTCGTTGTCTTGATATGGGTATTCAAAAGTAGTAGCAACATCTTGGATCTTACCAGTCTTAAGACCGTGCTTAATTCATTCTCATATCATAATAATTTTTGAAAATTCAGAAGCACATCCAGCCGTCAGATAAGGACCTTGCAGAGTATCTAAGAACATATCAACAAGTTCTTGCTCAAAAAGAGGAGGTTGAACTCCCGAAGCTAGTTCTCTCCATCTTTGTGCACACTGTTTGAATGATTCATTATCCTTCTGAGTCAAATCTTGGAGTTGAATTCTGGTAGGAGCCATGTTATTGATGTAATTGTATTGCTTGAAAAACGCTTCAGCTAATTCCTTCCAAGTTTGGATGTTAGTTCTTTCAAGCTGAGTATAACACTCAAGAGATGCTCCACTGAGGCTATCCTGAAAGAAGTACATTAGAAGCTTGTCATTTTCCTTATAAGGAGCCATATTATTGCAATAAGCTTTGATGTGGGTCATCGAGCAAGTGGTACCCTTATACTTCTCAAAAGTGGGGACTTTAAACTTCACAAGAATATTGATACTAGGCACCAAGCACAAACTAGCAACATTTAAACCAAGAGAGTTACGACCCTTAATAGCTTTCATCTTCTCCTCTAGGAGGTGGAGCTTTTTCTCAGACTTAGTCCTATCAATCAAGAACCTGAAGGTGTCATATGATGACTCAAAAATATTCTGATGGTGAGGAGCTCCATTGACAGGGATCTAAACGGTATTCTTGACATTATGATTCAAAGGAACCTGCCTTTGGTTAAGGTTAACACCTGGTGGATTAACGTGATCAACAGTAGCAACTGCGACCCTCTGAACATCCTGTCTCAACTCTTCTTGTCCAAGGGAGAGGTTTTGAATAAGCTGCATAAATTCGCCCATCTGAGTCTCCATACACGTTCCCATCTCAACTATATCTTCCTGAAGTTGATCCATGATGACGACGATGTTGGAAAGTCAATCTTGCGGTATTGAGATCCTGCATTAGAAGCCAGGTTGTAATGAATATCCAGGATAAAATGAATGAAATGCATGAAAATGCTTGGATGATAAGAGAAATAAACTCTTGAAATATTTAATGCAATGCAACATCATAGGTTCAAAAGTTCAACACAACATGGATAAAAACTGTACAATCCTCTGGATAACTAATGTATAAATCTGCTAAATAACTTCTATATAGTTTCTGAACATGCTGAATATCTTAGGATCAAAGGTCCAGAACATAACCAAAGATCCAGATCACCAACAGAACAAGGTCACCATCAGAACAAAGTCACCATCGGCACCTGTAAAGAATATTCCATCTCAACCCACGGGTAAAGACTAGGTCAGGGTAAGCCAATGGTAAATCAAAATCATGGGTCCACCTGGAAGCACTATCATCAAGCCATAGACGAGGATGATGATAACACCTCATTTGAACCTCATTTGAGCGTAGACGACATGACCATGCTGGTAGGACCTTCGTCTAATAGCCGTCATGTTCTACTCTATTCCTAGGTTTCCTAGATAGTGCACTATAGCCTGGGTATTGGACCTTTTACCTTAATAGTAACACCCACCTAACATGGAAAACCAGAATCCAGCATAACAGATAACCAATATGGAAAGCAATAAAATGTAATACAAACATATTCTCAGATAATCATGTACAAATGAATAAACTGAAAGAATAAAAATAAACACCCAAATAAAAGAAAACAAGAGATAAGAGCGACTCTAGGATGGACCAGCAATTGGTCGACCTTTCCCCAGTGAAGTCGCTAGTTGAAACAACCAGCTGAACAAATCATCGAGATGAAATCAATGAAGTCGCCATCAAACGTTTTTTATTCCATAGGAAGGGAAAGGTAAACATTGAGTAAACCTGGGAAGGGTGAAATCACGATCAAACGACTGAGAGATCGAGTAAGGGAGTCTGTTATGCAAGGGGAAGCTATTAGCACCCCACGTGCCCATAGTACTCTACGGTATCCACTCATGTTGTTCTAATCACAAGGTGTGTTCAAATATAATGCTTAAGAGCTAAAAAGAAAATGCAAATAGGAAATGCATGGAAAAGAAAAAACGGGGAAAAGAAGGAAATATTTACAAAGTTTCGCTCGGATGAGCCCTGCAACCAGATGCCTACGTATCCCTTTTAAGGAATCAGAGCATCGTAGTTCGGCTCACAAGTTTCAGTTTGTTTTGTGTTTTTTAATGAATAATATTAATTTTGCCTTATGTCGCAACTCGACCTTTGGAGACTAACACGTCATCACATAAGTGAATTAACATGTTCTACCTAACAAGGTATTTACAAATAAAAATTCCCGAAGGCAGATAATGCTACATTCACGCTCTAGTAATTTAGACATAGTGCCACCCAACCTTTGGGGATTTACGCGTCGTGTTGCGTAGAATAGAATTAACAAATCCTTTTTAAGTTTGAAAGAAAGGCCCGAAGGAAAGAAGTGTTTGCATTGGTTGATGTTTTTTACCTTGAAAAAGGATTTGGAAGTCGTTAAATGTTTTATGCATTTTTCAAGAAAAGAGTTTTAGTCTTAATGCAAAGATGAAAAAGATAGAAAAACATCTAAGGGAAACTATATAGTTCTATCCCTAATGTTATCATACCATGGTTGATCCTAAGATTGAGTTTTGTAAGGGAAATCTCTACCCTATGTTAGCATGCATGGATTACAATCCTAATGTCTATCTTGAATCACCACCAAAGGATGAATCAAGAACTCCTAAGGGAACATAGCAAAGGTTCATAACCTAAACCTATGTCTATCTCGAATCACCACCAAAGGGTGAATCAAGATCTCCTAAGAGAACACGCCAAAGGTTCACAACCTAAGAAAAGATGTACACAAGGATGGAAAGAAAGTAATCAACAAGCTCAAGAGAGCACACGCAAGGGAAATCCCTACCTAAGTTAGCATACCTAAAGCCTAAGGGCAAAGATAAATATCCTATAGGGAACATAAAAATATCAACGTCGTTATCTCAATTCTAATTGAGTGACATCATCGGTCATTAACAAAGGAAAACGATAAAGTCCTAAGGGGAGCATGAAAAATCAAATTCATTTTCTCAATTCTAATTGAGTGACATCATCGATCATCAAAATAAATAAGCCATGAAATCCTATAGGGAAAGATTGAAGTGGTTTTCTCAATTCTTATTGAGTGACATCATTGATCGTCAACAAAGGAGGCAAACACAAGCACGAAAACAAATAACAAATAAGTGTGGAATGCCTGCTGCAGGTCTTTAAACAACAACTTCGAGCGCACGCTCTTTATTTCCTACTTCTCATGATATCTAGAAAGCTGTAAAGTACGGAAAAGATAAACCAGGATCGAAATGATACCAAATGAATAATAGTTCGTAGCACAACAAGCAAAGCAGAGAAACCCAGAAAACTCTGAGCATGTTTCACCAAGAAATAGAGAAAAGTCTGAAATCAAATGCTACGAATAAGCATCAAAGCATCGTCAATGTGAAAATATATCACAATCGGAACCTCAAGCATATCTGCATATCGTACAATAAACCTGCATAAGACCCAAATCTCAACAAGCAAAGGTGAATCACAAATATCAAGTAATCGGATAATCATGAATTAATTCCTAAAATCAAATTAAAAAAATATAACAAATTTTTATTGATTTTGTAATTTTTATCATGTGGAAAAAGTTTGAACAAATCTAAACAATTAACAAGATTATTAAAAAGAAAATTGCAAATAAACAAAAAAGCCCAGGGGGTGTTAATTTGAAAATCAAGAGTGTACTAAATCAGGTGCACATGCCAGACATTGGGTTTAACCCAGGGGGTATGTATAGACATATGCTAAGGCCCAAAATCAACACAACAACAATAAGTCCAATTGTCCCAAGTCCAATCCACTTATTCAATTTTTTATTCAGACTTTACTTTTATCCCAAGTTTTATTATTAAAACAAAAAGAAAATAATACAAAAAAAAATTATGTTGAAGCGAAACTTTTGCAAAAGGGGTTAGGGTTTAGTGGATGACTATCGAACTCCTTTCAAACTTAGAGCCTCCCCTCTCTTTAAGGCGCGACAGACTCTAGCTTCTTTGAGCAATTACATCACCATGTTGGTCATCCTCCTCAACAGAAGAAAAACTCCATTGATCTCCTCCACCTCTCAAACCGTTCCAATTTTGTTTCACTGTTCATCTTCAATCAAACTGATATCTTCTTCTTTAAACAATCCCTAACCTCCGCAGATCACCCTTATTATTCAGTCCATCTCTCCGCCATAAACTCTTCCGTTCTTACCTTCTTCCACTCACTGATTCACACCGTTCGCGACTCTCTCACCATCGCCGTCAGCGTTAAACAACTCTCAACTATCAAACTTCATTTTAAATCGCCTCATGTTTTGGTTCACAGAAAAAAGAAGTAAAGGATGTAGAGGTTGAATAATTAAAGGCTTAACTATGAGAAGAAGGTGTGTCTTGGTTTTTGTTGACACTAATAGATGAGCAAGTAATATTAAACTTCCATAAATCTTCAATTTGTTTTTCGCTTCTACTTCGACTCATGATTCATATGTGCTTCTTATTTCTTCTATATTTCTGTGTGTATTTTGCACTTCTTCTCTGATTACTCATGATTGTTGTAATGAAGGTTGAAGAGTAGATGCGAAAATAATGATGCAATGTCATCGTGATGTGGAGGAGATGTCGCAGATTCATTGTAGAGTTGAAGATATTGTGATATACGAAGTTACAATTGAACAAAAGATGATGATTATTGATCGTTGTTGGTGATGAAGCAGTTTAAAGATGTAGATGTGTAAGAGATTGATTATGCACTGAAGATGGAGGTTGTGTAGAGAAATTGCGGAAGAATTCAGTTATGGAGATTTTTTGTAAATTTTTTATTCTTCTCAAGAGAGTGAAGAATGATGAATATGTAGATGAAAGAAGAAGAGAGAGGTTGATGGTGATTCTTCAGAGAGTTTGAAGAATTGAAGAAGGTTTCACATGATAGGAGAAGAGTGAAGATCTTGTGGAGTTGCAATGAGGATGAAGATGAAGTGTAGAAGATTTTTTCTCAACATAACTTAGAGGTTTGTTTATGATTTAGAGACTTTTTAATGTGAATTTCTGAATCTGAGTTTTCTGTGATGTGTATGAATGTATCGTGTCCATCTCCCTAAATCTATGAGAAAACTTTCTTATATGGCTTGAGATTTTGTTGCAAATTCTGTTAGAAATTGGTTGAAAATAGTTAGCAAGCGTGTTAGAGTTAGTTAAATCTGTTGGATTCAATAGAGTTAGTTATAGGCTGAGTTAAAATTTTTATAGGTTATTCCAATTTTGTTTTGACAGCTTAAATCAGGAGGACTTTTTTTCGGTCAGTTATCCAAACTTGTCAATTGTTGGTAGAAAATAGTTAGTGAAAGTTATGTGGTTAAACTGAAGGTTAATAAATTAGTAAGTTAGTATGATAGGTTTTAGTTGGTGAAGTAAATTGCTAGTGTTAACTGGGTTTTTTGGGTTGCAGAGAAATTTGTTAATGCGGGAATCAATTTTGAATTGTCTTTCCATGAACCGGTTTACTTGTTTCAGCAGGTTGATGCAAACTCAATTTGATGGAGATGAAATATGAAGATTGTCATTTGTATAGGCACGAGTACGATTATGTGATACGGTGAGAGAACTGACTTGGGTGTTTTGCGTTTGATTGCAAATGTTGCCGATAGCAAGAGTCACCACCGACTTTTCTTTTATCTAATAAAGAAAAGGGTGAAAAGAACAAGAAAGACCTTTTGAGAATTTTCTTGAGTTCGGTGGTAGGTTATGAAAAGGGAAGGTGTTAGCACCCTTTTCATCCGTAGTTATCTACGAGCTCTTAATTGCTAGCTCACTTTGAAATGCTTTGTGTTTGTGTAAGTTTGAAAATATTTTGAAAACGCCTGAGTTCGGTAAACTTTGAAATGATTCTCGTACCATTGGGAATGTATACAAAGTGTTGGTTTTGAAAATATTTGTTGAAAGGGGAATGTTCAGAAAGATGTTTTGGAAATGCCAATGTAAGGCCATTTTGTAATGATTATTGTATCGTTGAGAATGTATACAAAATGTTTGTTTTGAAGAATGTTTTGAAAGTGTGAGGTGTAAAGATTGTTTTAGTCTGTGAGTAAGAAATTACGAGAAATCTACCTACTCAAAAAGTCTTTGTTCTTTTCCTCCTCCTTTTGATAGTGCTTGTCTACCATTAGTTAGTAGGAAGCCATATCATTGGATATGAGGGACGGGTGTGGGTCATCGTACAATCATAGAAGGCAACTTGTAAGATGTTTTAGCAATTTTTCGTAAGGGACTAAGATCATTTATTGAAGGAAACATTGAATGGTCATCGAGGGACTATGATCTTGTAATCAAGGGTCTTTGCTAAAATATGTCACGTTCGAGAGACATGACTGTTTAAATCCGAAACAACAAGTGAGGTTAACCCTAGAGGTGTATGTGTGCAAAGTGTTTTCTTTTCATGTATTTTGTCTTGAATTAAGGTTCTCTAATGTTTGATTTTAGGTCTTGTCATGCAAACCCTAATTACTAACAAATACGGAAAACGGTAAATTGAGGAATTTAAATGTCCTACGCTATTACAACGCTTTAGGAATGGGGGGTACAAGTTTGTGAATAGGGGGAGGAAAGCAATAAAGCCCTAATCATCTATTATAAACCATATACATGAATAATGATATAATGTACAAAATGTAAAGATGAAGAAGTGATTGTTTTTAGGATTTTTTATTGAAAAGGTTTTAGAGATTAACCTAATTAAACTAATTAATTTTAATTACAAGAAAAGTTAATTAGTTTAACAAAACCTAAAATCTAAGTTAATTGAATTTTAAAAAGAAAATAAAACCTAAGTCTAAATAGTTTTGTTTAGAAAATAGTTTGAATGTTAATGTTAAGAAAATGTTTTTTATAATGTAAAAGAACTAATAGAATTTAATTTAATTACAAAATAAAATAAAGTATTTAAATAAAAATATTTTTAATTATTTAATTATTTAAGGAAATATTTTTTTGGTATTTTGGATTAAATAAAAATAAATAAGAAAAAGAAAATAAAAATATTGGTGGTGGGGTTTTGAAAAGTAGAATGGAGGTTAAAAGAAGTAAAAGGCCCAAATCATGTTTTTATTTTGAATCAGAAATAATAAATAAAAAAAGAAGAAATGGGCTTGCGTTGTTTTTAGCAAAAGTGGGGGGGGGGGGGGGGGGGGGTATTTAGAAAGAAATTCAGTCCACACTCAAAACAGAATCCAAGCGCTTGCTGATCCAATGTGGCTGAATTTTGGGAGTACACCATGGGCCTGCTCATGTGGAGCGCTGGATTTAACCTTGTGATGATCATATGGTATTAAAGTGAAGCTTTATGATGGGCGCACGTGGCTTGATGCACTGAATCTGCAAGGAAAATATGAAAGAAATACAAAGGGTACCACTGGGGCTCGAACCCAGGTCCCTATAGTTCAATGCCTTACGCGCGCTTCCTCTGCCACTGGGGTGGCTATTTCATCCGGTCATAATACAACATGCAATAAACTTAAAATAAACTCAGTTCTAAAATTTGAAAATGACTTCGTCTTCAATCTTGCGCGCGTTGAGAAGAACAACACCATGGCCAATACTGTAACTTCTTCGTTTCTCAACCATTTTCAAAATTGTAAACATGAAAGTTGTTCCATTTTTCACCATGAATTCAACCATGTAAATAACTAAAGCTATAAATCAAAGATGAACATGAGTTTTGTTTGGTACCAAATAAAAACTAATTTTTTCAGAAAGTTCAACTTGAAATTTCAAATTACTCAGGCAACATAAATGGAAACTAAAGACATGGTTAGCTTCAGGACTATGATGTCTGCATTTTTCATTCACAAAGTAACTGTTAATGATGCTTGTAGAGAGAGTTCAAAATTGAGAAAACTTACCTCAAAATTGGAAATCGTATATGGAGTTTGAGCACCCTTGGAAGTGTGGTGATGATCTAGAGAGCTTCACTGGACTCCTAGGAAGCTAATACAACTCTTACTTTATGTTGAAAATGCCTGAATCGTGCTGGAGAAGTCAAATTGCAGAGCTGAGCTTTTGAGTTTGGAGGATGATGAATATGGAGTTATAGTTATGAAAAAGGGATGGGGAAGAGTTGTATATGATGTATGGAAGCTTTGTGATTGATTTAGTGAGGAAACACACGAGTGGTTTGTTAGTTTGAAATTTTTGGCTAGAAGTTGCAACATTGGAGGTTTGTGTGCAAGTTCTGAGTTTCAGGGAACTTGAGGGAGTTTGAGGGCTTGTAAAATCGTGTCTTAGGTTGAAAATGACTTGTTTATTTATAGAGAAAAGGTTTAATGGAAGGAGAACATCAGATTCAAGAGATCACATGTTATGGTTTTGAAACTTGTTTTGAAGCAAACTTGAAATGCATATTTTCAATGTGAAGTACAAGGGCTTGTAGGGTGGTTAACAGGTTCTAGATAATTTTCTTCTGGATTTGAGATTGTGTGTGTTCAGAAGGAACAAGTGCAAAGCTCAAGGAGTTGACATTGTGATTAAAGTTGGCTTTTCCAAAATGGCAATGTTACCTTTGTGCCAAAAATGGATTAATCACTTGGATAATAGCTTAAATGCTTGGACGATGGCTCAATCAATTGTGTAAAAATTTAATTATTGAGTGATTTACAAGTTAGAAGGCCTTCAAAGTAAGATTATGCAGCATGGCTTGAGATTGGATCATGCATTCTTCATGAAAATGACCTAAAATCCAAGAATGGATGTCCAACTTCAACTCTTCGAAACTTCTAGCCCAAGCATGATCTCTTCAAGTTCTTGGACATTTTGGAAAGCTTGAAACATTATCTACAACCTTCATTTTTACCACTTTGGCTAAATAAACTTTGAACTTGGTGAAAAATTGTTAAGAAGTTGGCACAAAAAATCTGCCTAACTTGATGAAAATTTCACTAAGTGTTTTAGTAAAAATGTGATGACTTCATGAGCCTATATCTTCAAATCTAAGAATTTTTCGGACATCAACCCTAAGGGACAAAGTTGTAGAATTCATCAAGATCTACAACTTTCATGTTGAAAGTTATCCGTGAATCATCTTGCATCAAATGAAAAATTGTCATGAAGTAGTGAAATTATCGAGGTTAAAAACACTTAGAATTTTTCTAAGTCTTTGAAATCTTGACTTTTTGTTGAATTTTTGACTTTGTTGATTCTTGATGATCAAGTTTGATATTTTTGAATGTCTTGATAAATTTTGATCTTTGAAATTCAATGTTGACCAAAGAATCAAAGTTTGACTTTTTGTGTATCAGTTGACTTTTCATCAGTTGATCCAAATTTCAACTATCAATCAATTGATCTTGAGAAATGATTTGAGCCATGGAATTAGGCAACCACATTGTGTTTGAATCCTTAAGACCCTGCTCCAATCCATTAGGTCATGTACCAGGTCAAAAGTCAATGATCAGTCATTCTCAGTCAAACCCTAATTTTGACAATTTTGCCCCTTTGATGATTTGAGTGCTTTTCTTGAGGCATTGTGATCAATTGATGAATATGAATTAAAAATGTTGATGTTTTCCAAAAATCATGAAGTTTGACTGTATGTTGACCATAATTGACTTTTTACCCAATACAGCTGATTTTCAGTCATCTGAGCAATTGATTGAGCAAATTTGTGGTGTAAGACTTGAAACTTGGCATGAGAATTGTTGAAGACCTATAATGAACCATGAAAGTCACTTGAGGCATTAAATGTCCAATTATCCTTGATAAAACCAAAACCCTAATTTAGACCTAATGCTTAAGAGGTGGGCTTGTCTGATCAACTCTTGAGACTCTTTGAGCATTTGAGAACTTTTTTGTGAGAAATGTCTTGAGAAAAGAGAGGGTAAATTTTTGGGTACAACAGCTGCCCCTGTTCAATCTTATTAAACCTGAAGAGTTGGATTGGCTTATTCGGTATTAGTGACTTTATGGTAGAAGAAGATTAAACACTTAAGTGCTTAGATATTTGCACTCGCTTGTGCACGAAGTAATGTTGTGGGCTGATTATACCGGAAATGGGCTTAAAGATGCCATTTGGAGAGGCAATGAAGAGTTGTCGAAGATATGCTTATAGATGCCATCCAAAGTAACTGTTGAAAGAAATTAGACCAAGTCTATGCTCGCCTTTAACTGGGAGAAGTATCAGAATAAATCTTTGGTCAATTTAATCTGAGCCAGAAAAGGTATCTACTGGAAGAAGTATCAGAATAAATCTTTGGTTGATTTAAACTGAGCCAGAAGATGTCTACGTCCGTCTTTAACTGGAAAAGAATCAGAATAAATCTTTAGTCGATTTAAACTAAACTAGAAGAAGTGCCTACTGGAAAAGTATTAGAATAAATCTTTGGTCGATTTAAACTAAACCAGCAGATATCTTGTGTCGTCTTTAACAGGAAAAGAATAAAAATAAAAATTTAGTCGATTTAAGCTGAACCAGAAAAAGTGTCTACTGAAAAAGTATCAGAATAAATCTTTAATCGATTTAAATTGAACCAACAGAGGTCTTGTGTCTTCTTTAACTGGAAAAGAATCAGAATAAATATTTAGTCGATTTAAACTGAACCAGAAAAAGTGTCTATTGGAAAAGTATCAGAATAAATTTTTGCTCGACTTAAATTGAACCAGCAGAGGTCTTGTGTCGTCTTTAATTGGAAAAGAATCAGAATAAATCTTTAGTCGATTTAAACTGAACCAGAAAAAGTGTCTACTGGAAAAGTATCAGAATAAATCTTTGGTCGATTTAAACTGAACCAGAAGAGGTCTTATGTCATCTTTAACTGGAAAAGAATCAGAATAAATCTTTAGTCGATTTAAACTAAACCAGAAAAAGTATCTATTGGAAAAGTATCAGAATAAATCTTTGGTCGATTTAAACTGAACCATCAGAGGTTTTTTGTTGTATTTAACTGGAACAGAATCAGAATAAATCTTTGGTCAATTTAAACTGAACCAGAAAAAGTGTCTACTAGAAAAGAATCAGAATAAATCTTTGGTCGATTTAAACTGAACCATCAGAGGTCTTGTGTCATCTTTAACTGGAAAAGAATCAGAATAAATCTTTAGTCGATTTAAACTGAACTAGAAAAAGTATCTATTGGAAAAGTATCAGAATAAATCTTTGGTCGATTTAAACTGAACCAACAGATGTTTTGTGTTGTCTTTATCTGGAAAAGAATCAGAATAAATCTTTGGTTGATTTAAACTAAACCAGAAAAAGTGTCTACTGGAAAAGTATCAGAATAAATATTTGGTCGATTTAAACTGAACCAGTAGAGGTCTGCGTTGTCTTTAACTGGAAAAGAATCAGAATAAATCTTTAGTCGATTTAAACTAAACCGAAAAAAGTGTCTACTGAAAAAGTATCAGAATAAATCTTTTGTCGATTTAAACTGAACCAGCAGAGGTATGTGTTGTCTTTAACTGGAAAAGAATCAGAATAAATCTTTAGTCGATTTAAAGTGAACTAGAAAAAGTGTCTACTGGAAAAGTATCAGAATAAATCTTTGGTTGATTTAAACTGAATCAGCAGAGGTCTGCGTTGTCTTTAATTGGAAAAGAATTAGAATAAATCTTTAGTTAATTTAAACTAAACGAGAAAAAGTATCTACTTGAAAAGTATCAGAATAAATCTTTGGTTGATTTAAATTGAACCAACAGATGTCTGCGTTGTCTTTAACTAGAAAAGAATTAGAATAAATCTTTGGTCGATTTAAACTGAACCAGAAAAAGTGTCTACTGGAAAAGTATCAGAATAAATCTTTGGTCGATTTTAACTGAGCCAACAGAGGTCTAAAGGATGTGTTTGTCATGTAGATAGTCTCCCTGTCCTATTTCGGGAATTGATCTTTATCTGAGCAGAGAGAAAGAAATGAAGATAGTGTCCCCGTTCTATTTCGGGAGTTAATATTAAATTTGCTTGTTCTTCACAAATAATTTCCCTGTCTTATTTCAGGGATTAATCTATGGCTGATTATCCAGATAGTTGCCCGCCTCGTTTCTAGAATTAATCTGGAACTGTTTGAAAATTGTTGATGATATTCATCTGTTGATTGATCTTTCCTAAAAAGGTAAATAGTTAGTTGTATGCAATGTCATGATATATGAAATGCATTGCGTCATGATGTTCTAAAAAAACGAGATTGTGTTATATGTGTTTCGTATGCATATGTTATGATGAATGAATGTGCAATGTTGTTGAAGTGTATTTGTCTTGGAAAATAAATCCATGACTATTATTAGGGATGAAGATTATGTGTATCTTCAATCTTGTCTAGAATGCTTCCGCTAGGGATTCCTGGTTACTTGTTTGAGGAAAATCTGCAGGGATGTATTGATTTCTATTTGGGGAGTAAAGTTTAGGAACATTGGTCGTATGTTGCTCTATTGGGAGATTTATTTCTTATATACCCGACTAGGGATAAAAGAGATGGTTAAACTTCCGACTCGTTTGGGGAGGATAAAGTTAACTGGTATCTGGTCGGATTCTAAGCTTCGCAGCAACTTTCTGGGCATAGTGATGACTTTACTGGGGAGAAGAGTTTTGTCAGCGATTTGTAGTAGTCTGAGGAATATACTCGAGTTGGGGAATTGGTAGTCTGTTGGGGAAATAAACCCTGTTGGGGAAATAAACCCTTGTTGGTGGAGAAATGCTCTACTGAGCAAACTAACTCTCTTGGGGAAATTTAATTTGCTAAAGAGATGGACTCTGCAAGATTTCTTTTTCAATTTTGGAGGAATAAACTCAGCTGGGGAAGATAAATTTCCATTCCGTAGGTTGTTGATATTTTCGGGAAAGAGATTATACTCCTTTATTTGTTGGAGTGATCTGTCGGGGATATTATGAGGAATGTAACCTTATTTATGAAGATTACTCTATGGGGATAACCTCATAGAAGTGGCTCTGGAGACTTCACTGGGGATAATCTTATGAAACAAACTTTGTGGGGATTCATGGACAGCTTGAGTGTCATCCCAACTCCTTGAGTTTTGTGTAAATGTTTAGTCCTATTCTTATGCATATATTTGTTAACAGTTAATCATGTTCATATGCATGTGTTCATTCAGTTTAGTCATTGGACGTTTTTGTAAGCAAAACAAAAAAAAACAAAAAGTTTGGACTTTAAAGTATATTTGTATTAATAATTTTCCTATAAACATGCGACTTTGTACAAAGAGACAGAAATTCTAGTAAGAGGAGTTTTTCGTGAAATGAAAGAGTACAAGGTGAAAACATATATATAGCCATGTGGAAGTGATCTCATTGGGTTCCAACTCTACTATTGCCCCTATGTCTTCGAATATCTCGTCCCTTGCCATCAGAAGAAGTTGATTGAACCATTTGAACCTTCGACTTTGGTAATAAAGCTTGCATGTAAGTGATCCCACGAGACATAGTTGTACTCTTTTAATCCCTAATTTTTTCCTGGACCGCCCTTTCAGGTTTTCGATCTAACTGGATATCCTTTTTTGCCCATGCAGCCCTTTCAGGTTTTCGACTTGCCGAGTGTACAATCTTTTGTATATATCCCTGATTTTTTCCCGAACCCTTTTGGTTCACCGAGATGCCCTTATTTTTGCCTAGGTATGTCAACCTAGAGGGTCATTCTTATGCGTAGTATTTTTTGACTATGTCCACATTCACAGGGTGTAGGAAATCTTCGCCATCCATAGTGGTTAGCATCATAGCATCGCCCGAGAATACTTTCTTGACAATAAATTCCCCTTCATAGGTGGGAGTCCATTTTCCCCTTGGATCTCCTTGTGGCAGAATGATGCGCTTTATTACCAAGTCACCATCCTGGTATACCCGATGCTTCATCTTCTTGTTGAATGCCTTGATCATACATTTTTGATACATCTGACCATGCCAGACAACAACCAACCTCTTTTCGTCAATCAAACTCAATTGATCCAACCTAGTCTGAATCCATTTGTCTTCGTCTAAGTCTTCTTCTTTCATTATCCTTAGAGAAGGGATTTGAACTTTGACATGGAGGACAACTTCCGAGCCATAGACCAAAGATAAATGGGTCGCCCCAATTGTTGTTCACACCGAAGCACGATAGACATGAAGAGAAAATGGTAACATCTCATGCCAGTCTTTGTAGGTTACCACCATCTTTTGTATAATCTTCTTTATGTTCTTGTTGGCAGCTTCCACAGCACCATTCATCTTAGGTTTGTATGGAAAAAAGTTGTGATGCTTGATCTTGAATTGCATGCAGAGTTTAGAGATCATGGTGTTGTTGAGGTTGGTACCATTGTCAGTGATGATCCTCTCAGGGATACCATACTAGAAAATGAGATTGTGCTTGATGAGTCGGGCCACGACGTTCTTGGTAATTAAGGCAAATGAAGCTGTTTAAACCCACATGGTAAAGTAGTAAATGGCGACAAGAAAGAAACGTTGACCATTAGAGGCAATAGGTTTGATTTCTCCAATCATATCGATTTCACACATTGCAAATAAGGGGAAGTCATGACATTCAAAGGGACTGGAGGTACGTGAACCTTAACAGCATAAATTTGACACTTATGGCAAGTCCTCGAGTGGAGGTGACAGTCAGTTTCCATGGTCGACCAAAATTAACCACCTCTCAGAATCTTCTTGGCCATAGTATGTTCACTTGAGTGAGTACCAAAGATGCCTTCGTGCATGTCCTCCATAATTTTCTCTGCTTCCTTCTTGTACACACATCAAAGCAGAGTCTAGCAGTGAAAGGCGTATGGAAACCTTCAAGGGAAATGATCACAACACCAATTATGTTACCCAGTGTGTTGAAAGCTCCATCAAAAACTTAAGATGAACCATCGGGATCCTTGCTCAGGTCCTTCATACGGTCAGGCTTTTCACAATCTATAATCAGCATGATATTCTTGTCCGGGAATTCAAAGTTCATAGATTGGTAGTCATCTACAGCTTGATGCACCAAATGATCTTCCAGTACACTTCCTTTTATTGCTTTTTGAGTAGTGTAATGAATGTCATATTCAGTCAAGATCATTTGCCATCGGGCTATCCTCCCAGAGAGAGATGGCTTCTCAAAGATGTACTTAATGGGGTACATCTTAAAGATTAAAAGAGTAGTATGAGTCAACATATATTGTCTTAGTCGTCGAGCAGCCCATGCTGAAGCGTAACAAGTTTTCTCGAGCAGTGAATATCTTATTTCACAGTCGGTAAAATTTTTGCTAAGGTAGTGAATTGCATGCTCTTTTCGACCAGACTCGTCAAGTTTCCCCAACACACACCCCATTTAATTCTCTAACACGGTTAAGTACATGATCAGAGGTCTTCCTTCAACTTGTGGCATCAGAATTAAAGGTTTTTGTAAGTATTCTTTGATCTTGTCAAAACCCATTTGACAGTTGTCATTCCATCTAACTACTTGATCTTTCTTCAGCATCTTGAAGAGTGGCTCACAAGTAGAAGTTAGGTGAGAGATGAATCGGGAAATATAGTTGAGTCATCCTAAGAAACATATAATCTCCTTCTCAATGCGGGGAGCTAGCATTTCTTGGATAGCTTTGACCCCTGCGGGATCAACCTCAATACCTTTTCCACTGACGAAGAAGCCTAGGAGCTTTTGAGTTCTTACCCCAAAGGTGCATTTATTGGGATTCAACCTCAGCTTGTATTTCTTCAGCCTGTCAAACAGTTTCTACAAATGAGCAAGGTACTCTTCTTCAGTTTGGGACCTGGCTATCATGTCTTCAACATAGACTTATATCTCATGATGGATCATGTCATGAAATAAAGCCATCATAGCCCGTTGATAAGTTGTTCCTGAGTTCTTCAGCCTAAAAGGCATGACCTTATAACAGAAGGTGCCCCACTGTGTGACAAAAGTGGTTTTCTCCACGTCTTCAGGCTCCATTTTGATTTGGTTGTAACCCGGAAGCCATCCATGAAGGAGAATACCTTATGTTGAGAAGTGTTGTCAACCAAGACATCAATATGTGGTAGTGGGAAGTCGTCTTTGGGGCTTTCCCTATTTAAATCCCTGTAGTCTACACACATACAGACCTTATCGTCTTTCTTCAGCACTGGAACAACATTTGCAACCCATTAGGAATATGACGTCACAGCCAAGAAACCTGCTTTGAACAGTTTCATTACCTCGGCCTTGATCTTGTCATACATATCAGGACACATATGATGAACCTTTTGTTTGATCGGAGAATAACCCTCTTTCATTGGAAGACGATGAACCACGATACCCGTATTGAGACCTGACATGTCTTCGTATGACCAAACAAATACCTCGACATAGTCATGTAACATCTGAACTAATATGCTCTTAACACTGTCTTCTAGGATGGCGCCAATCTTGACTTCTTTCTTATCTTCCTCAGTACCCAAGTTTATCACTTCGACCGGTTCTTCGTGCAGTTGGATAACCTTTTCCTCTTGTATCAGGAGTATGGCGAGATCTCCAGGTATCTCACAATCTTCTTCACCTTCATCTTCAACTTGATAGATTGGATTTTCGAAGTCATAAACGGCCATATCAGAATTATTGTCAATGAGATCCGGAGTGGATGTGGATCTGCAAATGTGTGTGTGCATGTAAAGTCACATGGTTATTTTGAAAATGAAATAAAGTAAAAGAAAGACAAGGAGCGCAAAATTTGAACGCAAAATCGTACAATGTTTTCATTAAATGAGCATATGATATATGAAATGACAAACCCTTAACAAATGGACCATTGTGCCCCAGGCAAGACACATGGTTTAAAGTAATTGTTTTAAAGGAAATTATATAAACAAACTTCTTAAAGCAATAAAAATAGGAAATAACAATTACTCTTGGCTGAAGGAGATTAAGATGAAGTATTTGGCCTTCCAGTTTTTGAGTCCGCCACCAGTAGTTGGGAATATCTAGTCGTCCAAGTCACCATCACTGTCAGTGTCTTCCAAAGCATTGACTTCATTGTTGCTAATACAGAGAGGTGGTCCTCCAGCGCCAACTTGACAAACCTATTTCTGAGTCTTTGAAGTGAAACCCAATCCAAATTTATCAAATTTGTAGAGGATATCAGGAAGTTGTCCCCAGATAGTGCAGCCTCCATCTTCTACAACAGCCCTAGTATCTTCTAGAGAGGCCATTTTTGGTGTGCTCTTAGAGATCTCAAGAATAGTAGCTTTAGCAATAGCAATCGTTGAAGGGATTACCTCAAATGCTTGTCAGGGGGTTTCAATGAATTCGCCATCCATTTCAACGTATTTAAAAGAATTCAAATGACTAACCATATATTCTTCCTCTCCACAGAATGTGACAATCTTCCCTTTCACCAGGTATTTCAGCTTTTGATGCAATATAGAGGTAACCGCACTTGCCCCATGAATCCATGGGCGTCCGAGCAAGCAAGAATAGGCCGGGCGGATATCCATTACATAAAATGTTGAATTAAAGATTTGAGATCCCACTTGATCGGAAGGTTAACCTCTCTGTGGACCATCCTCTTGGAACCATCAAAGGCTCTTATCACAATATCGTTGGGTTTCAGCACCAGCCCATCACAATCCAGTCTATCCAAAGCACCCTTAGGTAAAAAATATAGGGAGGACCCATTATCTACTAACACATGCGCCAGAATAGTGCCTTTGCACTCAATAGAGATGTGCAGAGCCTTGTTGTGATTCTTCCCTGGCGCATTTAAATATGCATCAGAAAATCCCAAGCCATTGTCAACAGTTAGGCTTGCAGCACAATTCTCAAATTGATCAACGGTATTTTCTTGTGGTACATGGGAATTCTTCAGGAATTTCAACAGAGCTTGGGCATGTGCTTCGGAGCACAACAACAAGGACAACATTGATATCTTTGAGGGTGTTTGTCCTAGTTGTTCGACTATTTTGTAGTCACTTTTTCGGGTGATCTTCAGAATTTCTTCCATCTCTTGTCTAGATGGGTCTTCAATTGTAACATCTTAAGATGGTGCCTCCGTCAGGGCATGCTCAGTGGCTTTCTCTTTACCTCGGGTATCAGTAGTTGTTCTAGCAGCAGGAATATAAACAAGTGTTGTAGTAGTTGTTGGATGAGAGATCTCCGTAGAGAAGATCCTTCCTGTCCTAGTGACCTTACTAGTTCTAGCAATGTTTGTAATTTTAAGATCTTAACTTTCATTAATCCAAGGCTCTTGCTTGACATCATGATAATAAACTTCTGCCCCATAGTTCCAAGGCACAAATTTGTCAGAGGAATAGGGGACTCGCCCTAATGTAGTGATAATCAGGGGAGCCACTCTTGGCTCAGCAGGAATCCTTATATGGCCTTTAGAGGTGATCCTAATAGGAGTATTGGAAATGGTGATTATGGAAACATCTTCAAGTCTCAACTCTAGGAAAGTACTTTCAGGCAAACACTTCACGAACAAAGTTTTCTCGAACATACTTTCATGGCTATCAATCAGGCGTTGGATACCTTTCTTCAGCCACATACAACCCTTAGTTTGAGAAACACAATCGTAACAATTTTCAAGGAAGCCTAGAAATAAATGGGCTCTTAACAGATTCTTCTTAACGGTCATCAAGGGAGTAGTCAAGTCACTAATGGAGGAGACATATGAAGCATCGTCAACAACATTAATACTTTTACCATGACTGGGCATGAGTGCGGTAATCACATTAGGGGTTTCTGGAGGGTCAAACTCAATCACCTTGTTGTCAACCAAATCTTGGATTTTACTTTTAGGGCCCAACAATCATTGGTGTCGTGCCCGAGACTATTGGAATGATATGCACACCTTACATTTGGTTTATACTTTGGATATGATGTGTTGAGATTTTGCGGAGGATCCCGTAGTGTTATCAATTGTGCTTTCAACTGATGTTGTAAAGCTTGAGACAGTGGCATGTTGATCCTAGTGAAATTCCTTCTCGGGGCATCCGACCTTTGTTGATTGTTTTTTCATTGTGGTCCTTGAATCGAGGTTGGGTTAGAAATTAATACTGCACTTACCGACTGACGATGATCTTTTTTGATACGGCTCCTTTGTCCATAAACAACATTAGTTTTCTTCTTACCAACAAATGGTTTCTTTACAGCAATGGAGGTTGAGGCCATTGGGATATTTCCGCTCTTGATTCCACTTTCAACATGTTCACCAGTCAAAATAAACTCGGTAAACCCTGACAAAGAACTCCCAATCAGCAAATTAAAGAAAGGACCAGTCAAGGTGCCCATAAACACGTGTGATACAGTGGGAGAACTGACTTGATGGTTTTGCATTTTATTGCAAATGTTGCGGTTAGCAAGAGTCGCTACCGACTTTTCTTTTATCCAAAGGGAAAGGTAAAAAAGCACAGGAAATACCTTTGAGATTGTTTCTTAAGTTCGGGGGTAGATTATGAAAAAGGAATGTATTAGCACCCTTTTCATCCATGGTTTTCCATGGGCTCTTAGTTACTTGCTATATCACTTGCTTTTTTTGTTTGAAATTGTGTTTGGTGTGGTTTTGAAAGTATTTTGTAAAAGAGGCCATTTGTTTAGGAAATCTTTGTAATGATTCCCGTTCGTAAGAATGTATACAAAGATGTTTGTCTTTTTGAAAATGTTTTCAATGTTTGTAAGATGTTTTGAAATGTGTGTGTTTGTTTTAGAAAATAGCAAGGATAGTTGTTTGAAAATAGAGCAAGTAACTAGAAGCCATCTACCTACTCAAATGTCTTTCTTGTTCATTTTCTATTCCTTTGATATTGTTTCCTTACCATTGATTTGGTAAGCAACCCTATCTTTGGATGTAAACGGGACAGGCGTGGGTCATCGTATAACCATGATTAGCAATGTTGCAAAGTATCTTAGCATTTTTGAGGGACTAAAACCATTTTGTAAGGCAACTTTGAATACCGCCATCGAGGGACTATGATCTTATATTTGTTTGTTTTGCCAAGATACTTCGCATGCGTAATATGACTATTTTTGTATAAGGCAACCAAGTGGAGACACTCTAAGGGTGCTTGTGTACAAGTGTGTTATTTTCATGCTTTGATTTTGTGTTGGATTTAAGGTTTTCTATTTGATTTGTTTTTATCTTGCCATTCAAACCCTAATTACTAGCATGGCATATAAAAGCGGTAAATTGCGTAAATAAAAGATTACTATGCTATTACAACATTTTATGGGAGGGGGGAATACAAATTGTGAATGGGGATTTGCAATTATGTAAATCTAATTAAGGTATTACAACCAAATTGAATTTGTACAAATATTTAAATAAACAATATACAATATAATTTAAATATGCAATGTGTGTATATGCAAGAGAAAAAAAAGATTTTGTTTTGTTTTTTATGTGAAAAGGGTTTTGACCTAAATCTAATAACTTAAGAGCAAGAAAATTATTTCTTGAAAAATAGTTAATCCTAATTTCTAATTTAAAAGAAAATGAAGTTCTTTAACTATTATTTTTTGTGTATTTTTTGTCTTAAGATAATAAAATAATATTTATGAAAAATAATTAGTCTTTTTATAAAAATAAAAAAAATATTTATAAGTGTGAGAAAAAGAATAAATAGTTAAACCAATTCTATTTTTTTATTTACAAATTTATTAAAGAATATATATATATATATATATATATATATATATATATATATATATATATATATATATATATATATATATATATATATATATATATATATATATATATATATATATATATATATATATATATATATATATGATATGTAACTAAAATAAAATATATATTTTTTATAAGAAAATAAAATAAAATAAACAAAAATGCAAAATTCATCATGTTTTATATTTTCCTTGATTTTATGTATTTAAGAAAATATTTAATAAAACAAAAAAAGAAAATAAAACAAATAAATAAAATGTATGGGCCAGGGGGTCTCCTGAGTAATCAGGATGTAAGCATCAGAAAAAAATATAAAGCCCAACAGTTGAGCCCACGGTGCAAAAATAAAAGAAATGGCCAAAAAGTGAGAAAATATGCAAAAAGGCAGGCACCAAGGCTCGAACCCATGACCTTGGCATTCTCAGCGCGCTGCCTTGCCACTGGGGTGGTTGTACATCCGTTAGTTCAAATGAAACAAGAAAAACATAACACAAACAACTTCCTTTGCCCTGTACTTCGTCTTCTTCCTCAAGCTGGCCAGAACTCCTATATCTTTCTCATTTCTCCATGAAAATGAAAACATCCAACATGAAAATGATAGTACTCATTCCCACGATTTCAGACATGTACCTTATGGAAACTAACAATCAAAGATTAAAACGAATTTTGAAAGCCCTAATTTTAAACCTAATTTTTACAGAAATTTGAACTCCAAAATTCTCTACACATAATGAACAGAAATGAAATCTATGCACATAGTTGGCTTCAGCACTATAATATCTACATTTTTCTTTCACAAATCGTGGCCAATGGATGCCTGTATGAAGAGATAAAAGTTGGATTTCTTACCTCTTTCAGCTGAGATCGTGAATGGAGTTTGAGTGAGATTTATGAAGGCCTGAAGGTTCCCTTAGCTTGCTTGAACCTCCCTGAGTGTGTTCCAATCCTTGCCTTGCTTTGGAAGTGCTTGGAACCCTCTATCCAAGTCAACCTGCAAGCTTGGAAAACAAAAATGGTAGATGAAGAAGGAGGAGTTACAATGCAGGGATGATGATCTGGATCACTTAGATATGAGGTAGGTAAAGTGTTTTAATGATTAAAACTTGAAATGCACGAGCCAATTTGTTGATTGCTATGCTTATGCTCAAACTGCAAGTTTTTGACAGGTTTTTGGTGAGAGGGAGTTTTGGAGTGTTTTAGGACTTTAGCAATCATGTTCTCAGTTGTAATGGGTTTGTGTATTAGTACAGAGAAAGTTTCAAGTCAACTCCACAACAGATTTTTCAGTTGTAGGCTTTTTGCACACTTTCTTGCTTTTGAAGCAAAGTGAAGGGACAAGTCTCTACATGCTTGTACTGGCCTTCTTGGAGTTGGTACAAGCTCTATACAAATTTCTTTAGGTTTGTAGGACTTGTGTGTGCAGAGAAGACAAGTCCAATGCTCAAGAATTGAAAAGTTGCAAAAGTTAAGCTTTTCCAAAATGGCAATGGCAACTTTGTGCCATTTATGGAATTAAAGCTTGGACAAAGACCCTTGGGCTTGGATTAAGGCTTTGTCAACTGAGTAAGCATTAAACTATGAAGTGAGAAACAATTTTGAGACCTTTAAAGCAAGGATTAGGAAGCATAGGTTCTGATTTGAATTTTGTTCTTCATGAAATGGCTTGAATTCAAAGTGAGAAATTGCCAACTTCATATCTTCGATTCTCCCTACTCAAAAATGATCTTAAGGAGTTCTTGGACATTTTGGAAATCTTGAAATGTGCTCTATAACTCATCTTTGAAATTAATTTCAAGATTCCTCTTGGAACTAGGTGAAAATTTTCCATGAAGTTGGGTCCAAAACCTGCCTAAATTAGGGCAAAATTTCACTGTATTATTTTAGTTCATGGGCATGTATTCACAAAATTATATCTTGAGATATAAGCATCTTTAGTGAAAAATGTGTGAGCAAAGTTGTAGGTTTCATGGAGGTCTACAAGTTTCATGTTGGCAACTTTCTTTGAATCATCTTGTAACATGGTGGAAAATTGGCCTAAAGTTGAGAAAAATAAGAAATTTTCTATACTTGGAAAAATTTCTAAGTTAAGAAAAATTCAAATTTCAAAATCAAATATTCAATCTTTGATTCCTTGATGAACAAGTTTCATGTTTTGACATGTTTTGATGAATTGTGATCCTTGGTATTTGATTTTGACCAAAAAGTCAAAGTTTTACTTTTCAGTATACAGTTGACTTTTGATCAATTAACTGCAAATTTGATCTGTCAATCCAATGAAATTGCAATGTTTTGAACCATGTAATTAGGTAAAGATGATACAATTGATCCCTTGAAATCATGCTTCAAATCAATTGGTCATTTTCCAGGTCAAAAATCAGAAATTGCCCTTCCTCAGTCAAAACCCTAATTTTGACCATTTTGCCCTTTTGATGATTTGATCAAATTTCTTGAGGAATTATGGTCCAAAGTTGATAAAATGACACATATGAGTCTAGAATGTTGATGTGGATAAAAATTATAAAGTTTGACTGTAAATTGGCCATGGTTGACTTTTCCCTAATATAGTTGATTTTTAGGTCAATTGTCCAATTGACTGATCAAAAATGTGGTTCAAAGCTTGAAACTTGTCATGAGTAATCTTAAAGGTCCATAATGATGTTTGAAAGTCATATGAAGTATTGATAGCTCAAAAATCCTTGGGCAAACTTAAACCCTAATTTTGGGTGATCAATGTAAGATGAGATGTCTTGAGTTGATCAAACCCTTATGCAGTCTTGAGTCAAAGAGATCTTGTGAGAAAATCTTGATAAATGAGAGGGCAAATTTTGGGGTACAACAACTGCCCCTGTTTAATATTCTTAAACCTGAAGAGTTAGATTGACGAGTTTTGCCATTCGTGACTAGAAGGTGAAAGATGATTGGACACTTGAGTGCCCATAAATTTGCACTCAACGATGTGTAGTTGAGGGGATGGGCTTAAAGATGCCATTTGGAGAAGTGATAAAATCTTGTTGGAGATGGGCTTGTAGATGCCATCCAAAAATGTTTGTTGAATTGTAAGTTGTAAACTGAAAGAATGAGTATCAGAACAGAGTCTGTGTCTGGAGCGTGTCTGAATTGTATCTGAATTCTGAATTTGAATGAGTATTAGAATGGCATCCATGTATGGAGCGTATTTGAACTGTATCTGAATTCTGAATCTGAATGAGCATCAAAATGGCATCCGTGTCTGGAGCGTATCTTAACTGTATCAAAAGGTTGAATCTAAATGAGTATTAGAATGGCATCTGTGTATGGAGCCTATATGAACTGTATCAAAAGCTTGAATCTGAATGAGTATTAGAATGGAATCCGTGTCTGGAGTGTATCTGTACTGTATTTGAATGTTGAATCTGAATGAGTATCAGAATGGCGTCCGTGTCTGGAGCGTATCCGTACTGTATCCTGATTGCATATTGTTAATGGTAGTCGTTAATTTTATCCTGAAAAGGGTAAAATGTTAGCTGAAACACAAAGTTATGTTGCATGAAATGTATGATGCAATGTATTTTCTTTATCAATGTTTATGATATGTGGATGTAATGTATGCGCATGTAAGCTGATTTGTTATATTGATGTTTGATTGAGGAAAATAAATCCTTGAATGCTGCTGAGGATATGCTGAAATTTCGCGTCTTAAAGTTGAAACACTGACGAACTCTTGTTGAGATAAGTAAATTCTAATGTGAGGGCAACGCCATGTACTGCTTGTAAGATCTACTTGGGAAATCTTGAGAAATTTAACGATTTCTACTGGGGATTATAATTTAAAATTTGTTCCGCTGGGGATTCAAATGACGTACTTTGGGGATTACTTATGGAATAACCTAGAGACGTTTTCCTGTCCTTTCAACCTATCAGTAATTGTCTTTCTCATTTTGTTTATTTGTAAACAGTAATTATGTTCAAATGCATATGTTCATCAATGAATCATTGGACGTTTTTGCAAATAAAACACAAGAGTAAAGAAAAAGACAAATAGTTTTTTTGTACTTTCAAAGAGATATCTTTGTATTGACTTTGAATAAGTATTTTGTACAAAGGAGACAAACATTCTAGTAAGAGAACGGTTCCATAAAACAAGAAAAATTTATACAAAGAAAGATATCTATGTGTAATAATCCCATGGGGTTCCCATTCTGCTATAGCCTTCATATCTCCGAATATCTTGTCTATTTGCCTTGTCCGAAGATGATTGAATTGATCAGAAACTCCGAGTTTGTCAGTGGAGGTCAAAGGTTGTCCGTAAGTGATCCGACAGAACATAATCATACGCTTTAATTCCCTAACTTTTGCCTGGACCACCCTTTCGGGTTTTCAGTCCACCGGAAAACCCTTTTTTGCCCAAGTCGTCCTTTCAGGTTTTCAACTTGTCGGGTGTACAGTTTTTTTATTTTATCCCTAATTTTTGCCCGAACCTTTTTGGTTCGCCGGGATGCCCTTGTTTTGCCTAGGTGTGTCAACCTAGCGGGTCTCTTATGCATAGTATATTTTGACTATGTCCGCGTTCGCAGGGTGTGGCAGGTCGTTGCCATCCATGGTGGTTAAGATCATTGCCCCACCGGAGAATATGTTCTTGATTACAAATGGTCCTTCATAGGTAGGAGTCCATTTTCCCCTGGGATCACTTTGTGGAAAGATGATACGTTTGATCACTAGATCCCCAACTTGATATACTTGGCATTTAACTTTCTTGTTGAAAGCCTTGATCGTTCGCTTTTGATACATTTGACCATGGAAAACAGCAGTAAGTATCTTTTCATCAATTAAGTTCAGTTGATCAAGTCGAGTCTGGATCCAATCGTCTTCACTCAAACCTGCATCCTTCATAATCCTTAGAGAGGGGATTTGGATCTCAATAGGCAAAACAACTTCCATGCCATATAACAAAGAATAGGGTGTTGCCCTAGTTGATGTGCGAGCCGTGGTACGATACCCGTGGAGAGCGAATGGTAGCATTTCATGCCAGTCTTTGTATGTGACTGTCATCTTTTATATGATCTTTTGAATGTTTTTATTTGCAGCTTCGACAACACCATTCATATTTGGCTGATAGGGGGAAGAATTGTGATGTTGAATCTTGAATTGCTCGCACAAGGCGGTGATTATAGTGTTGTTAAGATTTGTACCATTGTCAGTGATGATCCTTTCCGGGATACCATACCAGCAAATGAGATTTTGCTTGATGAAGCGGGCAACAACATTCTTGGTAACGGATGCGGAGGAAGTTGCTTCAACCCACTTGGTAAAATAGTCAATGGCCACTAGGATGAAACGGTGTCCATTGGAGGCTGTAGGCTTGATCTCTCCAATCATATCAATTCCCCACATAGAAAAGGGCAAAGGATCCGTCAAGACATTCAGAGGAATCAGAGGTACGTGCACCTTGTCAGCATAAATTTGACACTTATGACAAGTCCGAGAGTGTTGATAGCAATCTGCTTCCATGGTAGACCAATAATAGCCTGCCCGTAGGATTTTCTTCGCCATTGTATGCCCACTGGAGTGAGTGCCAAAAGTACCTTCATGTAATTCAGCCATGATCTTTTCAGCTTCAACCTTATCCACGCACCGAAGCAAAATGGAGTCATGATTGTGTTTGTACAGGATGCCATTACTAAGGAAGAACTTAGCAGAGAATCTACTTAAGAACTTCTTATCATTGATTGAAGCTCCTTTTGGATATTCTCGAGCCTCGAGATACCTCTTGACTTCATGAAACCAAGGCTGGTCCACTACCTCTTTAGTATTAATCTCATGACAGTGTGCCGGTTCTTCCATACATTCGATGGTGATCTGGGGAGCCTCGTTATCCCAATTAAGTTTAAACATAGATGACATTGTGGCTAGAGCGTCTTCTAGATAATTTTCTTCTTGAGGGAAATGCTCAAAGGTAATCTTCTCAAAATGTGGTAGCAATGTCAAAACATGTTCTTTGTAAGGGATAAGATTTGGGTGCTTAGTGTCCCATTCCCCTTTGATCTAACTGATGACCAAAGCTGAATCTCCAAATACATCTAAAGATTTGATTCCCAAGTCTATGGCAGCTCTGAGACCAAAGATGCATGCTTCGTATTCCGCCATATTGTTCGTACAGTTGAAGCAAAGTCTGGCAGTAAAGGGAGTGTGACGCCCTTCCGGAGATATGAGTACAACGCCGATACCATTACCAAGTGTGTTGGATGCCCCATCAAAGAACAGGGTCCATCGGGATCCTTGTTCAGGTCCGTCATATGGTCTGATTTCTTCACAGTTGTCTAATGTCATGATGTCTTCATCCGGGAATTCAAACTTCATGGACTGATAGTCTTCTACAGCTTGGTGGGTAAGGTGATCAGCCAATACACTGCCCTTTATAGCTTTCTGGGTAGTATACTGTATGTCGTATTCTGTTAGGATCATATGCCATCTAGCTATCCTCCCAGACAGAGCAGGCTTTTCGAAGATGTATTTTATCGGATCCATCTTAGATATCAACAAGGTAGTATAAGTTAGCATATACTGTCTTAGCCGGTGAGCAGCCCATGCCAGAGCGCAACAAGTTTTCTTGAGCAGTGAATATCTGGTTTCACAGTCGATAAACTTTTTATTCAGGTAGTAAATAGCATGCTCTTTTCGGCCAGACTCGTCTTGCTTCCCCAATACACACCCCATTGAGTTCTCTAAAACGGTTAGATACATGATCAGTGGTCTTCCCTCGATTGGTGGCATCAAAACATGAGGCTCTTATATGTACTCTTTGATTTTGTCAAAAGCAACCTGGCATTCATCCTTCCATCTGACTACTTGATCTTTCTTCAATAGTTTGAAGATTGGCTCACAAGTAGCCGTTAGGTGAGAAATGAATTTGGAAATATAGTTTAGGTGTCCCAAGAATCCTCTGACTTCCTTCTCAGTACGAGGAGCATGCATTTCTTGTATTGCTTTAACCTTGGCAAGATCGACCTCAATACCCTTATTACTGACGACAAAACCTAAGAGTTTACCGGACCGTACTCCGAATGTGCACTTGTTTGGGTTCAACCTTAGTTTATACTTCTTCAATCTCCCAAACAACTTTTGCAAGTGATCAAGGTGCTCTTCTTCCGTTTGTGATCGGGATATCATATCGTCTATGTAGACCTCTATTTCATGATGTATCATGTCATGAAACAAAGCTACCATGGCGCACTGATAGGTTGCCCCAGCATTCTTCAGTCCGAATGGCATCACCTTGTAGCAGAATGTGCCCCACTGTGTGACAACTGTTATTTTCTCCATGTCCTCAGGTGCCATTTTGATTTGGTTGTAACTTGAGAATCCGTCCATGAAGGAAAACACTTTTTGTTGTGCTGTATTGTCAACCAAGATATCAATGTGGGGGAGTGGAAAATCATCTTTAGGACTGGCCCTATTCAAATCTCTATAGTCCATGCACATTCGTACTTTGCCGTCCTTTTTAGGCACGGGAACAATGTTGGCAACCCATTGGGGATAGGGAGTGACAACCAAGAATCCAGCATCGAATTATTTCATGACTTCCGCTTTGATCTTCTCTGACATATCAGGTCTCATGCGGCGGACTTTTTGTTTTACTGGTGGACAGTCTTCTCTTGTAGGCAGACGATGTACCACAATGTCTGTATCAAGTCCTGGCATGTCTTCATATGACCAGGAAAAGATCTCAACATAATCATGCAACGGCTGAATCAGACACTCCTTGACACTGGGCTCCAGATTGGCACCCACCTTGACCTCTTTTTTATCCTCCTCGGTACCCAAATTAATCGTATCCACAAGTTCCTCATGAGGCTGAACGACTCGTTCCTCTTGTTGTAGTAGTCTGGCCAGTTCCCCTGGTACTTCACAATCTTCCTCACCTTCGTCTTCGGCTTGGTAGATTAGATCCTTAGAGTCACAAAAGGCCATAGAAGTATCGTTACCCATGGGATCTGGAATGGAGGTGTACCTGCATTTGTGAGTGTGGGTGTGTGTAAGGGTACAGCCATCCTTTAAAAAATAAAATGTAAAAGAAAAACAATGAGAAAAAAAATTTGTATGTGAAAAAACGTCCATGATTCATTGAATGTCATATGAAGATGAAATAAAAACCCTTACAAATGGACCATTGTGCCTCGGGCAAGACACAAGGTTTTAAATGTGCGAATTGTTTGTGAATATTACACGTTCAACAAAAATGTAAAGATAAATTACTGAGGGATGAAAGTTATTGGGACAAAGTCTCTGGCCTCCCAATTGCGAAGTCCTCCGTTGACAGTAGGAAATATCCAATCCTCCAAGCTGCAATCCTCTTCACCATCTCCTACCGCATTCACCTCACGGTTGCTAATCTTCAAGGGGGGCCCTCCAGCACGGGCATGGCGTACAGCCTTCTGAGCACTTGAAGTGAACCCTAAACCAAACTTGTTAGATTTATACGGAATATCCAGAAGTTGCCCCCAAATGGTGCATCCACCCTCCTATACTACTTCCTTGGCGTCCTTTAGAGATGACATCCATAGTGGAGGTCTTGTAATCTTGGGAATCTGGGACACATCCTTAGTTACGGCTACCTCTTGGGGGACCTCTTCGAAATGTTGAAAAGGAGTTTCAATGAACTCGTCGTCCAATTCCATATACCTGAAGGAATTAAGGTGGCTAATCATATACTCTTCCTCTCCGTGGACAGTGATAATCTTTCCCTGGACCGGATATTTCAGCATCTGGTGCAGTGTAGAGGTGATAGAGCCAGCATTATGGATCCACAGTCGTCCTAGAAGACAAGAGTAAGAGGGGCGTATGTCCGTTACATAGATGGTTGAGTTGAAAGTTTGAGTCCCAACCTTTATGGGGATATCCACCTCCCCATGCACCATCCTCTTTGAGCCATCAAATGCTCTTACGACTATGTTACTGGGTTTCAACGTCAGTCCTTCGCAGTCTAGTCTGTCGAGAGCTTTCTTCGGTAAAACATTCAAAGATGAGCCAGTGTCCACAAAGACATGGGCCAGAGTTGTTCCTCTACATTCCACAGAGACATGTAATGCCTCGTTGTGCTTTCTTCCCCTTGGTGTCAAATCAACATCCGAGAAGCCTAGGCTATTATCCGCCGTCAAGCTGGCCACACAATCTTGAAATTGGTCAGTCGATGTCTCTTGAGGCACATGTGATGTCTTTAGGAACTTTACCAAAGCTTTCGCATGTGCCTCAGAACACAACAACAATGCTAGCATTGAGATTTTAGAGGTAGTTTGCCCCAACTATTCAACTACATTGTAGTCGCTCCTTTTTATTATTTTCAGGATCTCCTCCATTTCCTTCTTAGAGGTCTCGGGGATAGTCAGTGATTGAGCCTTCTTCCGAACAGGCTCTACTTGAATACTTTTTCCTCGAGATTCAGCAGCAGGAGTGTTGGTAGGAGTGATAGCAGGGGTTGTATCGTCTTCGTCGATAGGAGCATTTGCAGAGATGATTATTGGTAAGGAAGTAACCTTTGGAGCAGCCACGGGTCCAAAAACTGCCTTTGGGGGGGCAATTTCTGGAGAGAAGATTCTACCGCTTCGGGTAATCTTACTGGTTCCGGAAATATTACTAATGTCAGAGTCTTCTTCTTCGGAGTTTATCTCTTCGGCTGCCAACCCATCTTGTTTGATGCCATGGTAGTAGATGTCCCCACCGTAATTCCACGACACAGTTTTGTCTGATTCATACGGGACTGGCCCTAGCATTGTGATTATAAGAGGAGTAGCTTTTGGAACCGATGTAATTCTAACGGGTCTTTTGGGGACCCTGGAAGAATTGGCGGAGATGGTTATGATTGAAATGTCTTCAACAGGAACAGGTGAAACAGGAGTACTTTCGAACAGAATCTCTTTGTTGTCTATCAAGCGTTGAATGCCTGTTTTCAACAAAGGGCAAACAGTTGGTGAGGATAAGCAGATATGGCAGTCTTCATTACAACCTGGGAATACACCGACTTTTAACAAATTTATCTTAATGATTGGGAGCGGAGTTAAGAGTTTATCAACTGCGGTAACAAACAAATCTTCTTCAATAGGATTGGTGTTGTGACCATGTCTGGGCATAGGAGCAGAAATGACGTTTGGCTTCTCGGGGGCATCAAACTCAATTTCTTTCGCCTCTATAAGGTCTTGAATTTTGTTTTTCAAAGCCCAATAGTTGTTAATGTCGTGACCCGGACTTTCAGAATGATATGCGCAACGGGCATTTGGGTGATAATGAGGGGACGCTGTGTTAGGGTTCTTTGGAGCTTCTTTTAAAGTTTCCAAATTGGATTTCAGAAGGTGCGGTAAAACCTGGGCTAGAGTCATATTGATTCTGGTGAATTGCCGAACTGGCCTCTCCACCCTCGGTTGATTACTTCTTGGTTAATCAGATGTAGGCTTTGGGATCATGACAGCCCCTACCATTGGTCGGCGCTCGGCTCTCCCTTGGTTCCTTTATGGATATACAAAAGCTACTTCCTTCTTCCCAATGAAAGGCTTTCTTACAGATGTAGAGGCAGATGAATCCTTATGAATCTTTCCACTTTTTATGCCAGCTTCCACCCTTTCTCCGGTCAGTATTAACTCAGTAAATCCTGCAGATGAGCTTCCAATCAGATGGTTGAAGAAAGGGCCTGATAGAGTGCCTAAGAACATATCCACCAACTCCCTTTCAGACAGAGGGGGTTGAACTCTCCCAGCTAGATCTCTCCACTTCTGCGCGTAATCCTTGAAACCCTCATTGGAAGCCATGGCCATACTCTGAAGTTGAGTACGGGTAGCTGCCAAATCTGCATTATATTGGTATTGCTTATAGAAAGCTACGGCAAGATCTTCCCAGTTGTGGATGTTGGCCCTTTCCAATTGGTAAAACCAATTGAGTTGTGTTCCGGATAGGCTATCTTGGAAAAAATGCACCCACGGGTCTTTATCGGTGAAGTGCGGCTGGATCTTTCTCACATATGATCGGAGGTGCATCTTAGGACATGACACCCCATCATATTTTGCAAACAACGACACCTTGAACTTCGGTGGGATCACAATTCTCGACACTAGTCCCAATTCTTCAAAGTCTAGACCTGGCACCTTTTGTATTTCCATAGCGCTCAAGCGCTCTTCAAGATGTCTGTACTTATCATCTGCTGGAGGATATTTTTCCTCGGAGTAGTCTTCCTCTACTTCCTCCTCTTCAGATTCTGACGGAACCACTGTTTCTTTTCTTTTCCCAGAAGTGGTTGCAAAATTCAAGGTTCTTCTAGTTTGTCCCTGAAACCTTCTCCCCATGTTCAAAACCCCAGTGACCTTCTTTGTTTTCTTCTTTCTTTCTTTAGCTAACAGAGTCTTCAACTCTTCTTTCCCCTTGGCTAGGGTCATGAGTAACTGTTGAAACTGCGTGTTTTGAACTTGAAGATCTTTGACTGTCTGTTCGAGATCCATATTACTTAAATAAACAGTAGAGAGATAAGGAAACTCGTTGCAAAAAGACATGTTTATGTTATGATGAATGATATGTGCATATGTAATGTTTTCAAGGATTTTTAAAGATTCAAGTTTGTTTTAGACAAAAAGAAACACACGTTATATCAATAAGATAGAGTTTAAGTACATCAATTCCCCTTGGGAAAAATAATACAACACTCTATGATAAAAAGGTAGTGCGCATCCTCTTTGGTGCAATGTAGGCATTTAGAGTCTGCTCCTCATGAAGTAGCCTAGTGAGTTCCAAAACCTTCTTCTCGCTTGCGTAGAATTGGGCTTCAAAAGTATCTCGCTCTCCTTTGAGATGTATCCAATCCTTTTGTAGGTCTTCAAGAGATGTGGGCATGTCAGGATGTAGGATAGTGTATGGAACTTCTCCTTCCTTAACAGGCTCAATGATCATCGGGAGAATGGAAGGATAAGGCATCATAAGACTTTGAGCGCGGGTTCGTACCCACTTGAGGTAAGGCTCAAGATGGATGGAATTCTTGTGTCCCAAGGTCTTGCTATCCACCTTTTTTAGCATCCTCCATGCTCGTATGAATCTCTGGCGAAGACCTTGATCGTCTTTGTCGTAGTCGAATACCAAGCCTTGAATCAACGTCTCATGCAGGCCATCCCTTAGGGCATAACCAAACTGTCTTAGAGCTAAGCACGGGTTGTAGGTGATGCCTCCCCTAATGCCAAGTAGAGGGACATTAGGGAATTCCCCATAACGGTCAAAAATGATAACATTCTCTTTAGATCGGGAACACCAATGAATATCTGAATGTTTGAGTGTCATTAACCTTTGTGACCACCTTAATCCTTGCTCATTCTTTAAGACTGATTGGGGAAGATGAGAAATAAACCATCTTTCCAGGAGAGGAGTGCAACACATAAGGATACCTCTTTTCCTCATTGTGCGAGTGTGAAAAGAGTGTAGGATATCCCCTAGCAATGTAGGCGCCGGGTTGCGTGACATGAAGATTTTGACGGCACTCACATCTATGAGTTGGTAAGGATTGGGAAACAAAACTATCCCATAGATGAGGAGAGCCACAATTTCCTCAAAAGCTTGCAAGTCTAAGGAATTCCAAGAACCTTGGGCTTTCTCAAACAGGAACTTTTCTAAGAAGCCTTTGACACCACTTCTAGTTTCCCAATGGGTTGTGACATCAGATGAGTGCAAGTGTAGAGCTTGAGCAATCTCTTCTGGCTTTGGGTCTCTTTCGGTATCGTTGAAAGGTAGTTGATTGAGAATGGGAATCCTCAAGAGTTGAGAGAATTCTTCCAAAGTGGGCACAAGCTGATAGTCGGGAAATGTGAAGCAATGGTGCAAAGGATCAAAGAACTGGAAGAGCACCTTCATCATATCCTCATCTGTGTTGGAGGTGACCAAGTTGAGTAGACGACCATGCCTCTCGGTGAATGGAGAGTTCTCAGGGATCCTCAAATCTAGCTCCTTAAGTTGTGGAGGAATTCTTACAAGGTTGACTTGGATAGTTTTCCTGCGAAGTGAATCCATATCCTACAAAACAAGAACAAAGATGAATCCCAAAATCCTTGAAATGGTTAGTAGATGTATATGATGTTCATGATGTCCATGATGTTATGTACAAGTATGCATATATAAGCAAAACAAACAAGTTCTTAGTTTAGGCTTGCATGGGGTTTTATAGGTAAGTACCCTCTTGAAGTTTAGTTGGCTTAAACCTGTCCTAATAATAGTAACCGGGTTCTAAGGAGCTCAATATCACCAGATTGTTTCCTTGGTCATTGTTTCAGCTCAAGCCTCTTTATGGCGACCGAAATATCTCAAGAAACCAATCCTCAATGAGTGTAATATCGAGTATCTACCAACTAGAGACTGTACCAAAGCCGGTTAAATCACTACATCCTAAAGGCCAAGTCGGTCAAGTAAAGGGTTCTAGAAGTTCATTAGTGCTTCATGACATCACTCAGCCGCCCCGTATTCTCTTTGATTGACTCAAAGGCTACCGGTACTGTTGTACCCCAAAATTTTCCCTCCCATATTTCTCAAAACATTTCAAGAAAGATCCCCAAGTTGCTCAAGGTAGTCCAAGGGTTGGCCAGACAAGCTCTCTCCTAAGGCAGTCTACCTCAAATTAGGGTTTCATGTTGCATCAAGATAATTGAGTCCAAGGGACCCAAAATTATCAACATTGTCCTAATATGTTCTCAAGATCATCCATGTCAAGTTTCAAGCCCTACAGAGGAAACTTGCTAAGTCAATTGCTCAAAGGCCTGAAAATCGACTATGCTAGGGCAAAAGTCAACTGTGGCCTACATACTGTCAAACTTCAAGATTTTTGGTAAACATCCTAATTTTGAAACATATTTCATCATTTTATCAAGGATCTATCATGATTCATCAAGGAATGCTCATAATTCATCAAGGACCAAAAGTTGCTAAATTAGGGTTTTGTATGAAAAGTCAACTCAACTTTGACCAAGCATAACTTTCTCATACTTTATGAGAAATGACCCATCCAAAGCTCATTTTTAATAGGATGTAATTCCCTATAATCCATCTTCATCTCTCAAGTTCAAAATATGCACTTACAAGAAGTTATGAATTTGGACATTATAGGTCATTTTGGAAAGTCAACAAAAACACCTTTTTTGTCAAAGCTTCATACTTGAGCATGGAATATCAAATTAAGATGAGACCAAAATGGTTGATTATATGACATCTCAAGATTTCTAAAAAGTCTAAGAAAACCTCCAAAGAGTCAAAATTGAGGAAGTTATGCATTGGTGAAGTTGACCTTTTTTGCAAAATTGCCAAAAGTCAACTATGCCTAAATCCTCAATTTTTGCCAAATGGGCCCAATCTTTTTCACTTGTTTTGAGTTGGCAACACAGTCCACAAGTTCTAGCCCTTTCCACTTGTCCTTATCATGTTTTTATTATTTATTTTGATTTTTATTTGAATTAATTCAATTTAAATCAAAACAAATCATATAAAATCCAAAATATTGAAAACAAAAGATTTTGTGCTTGTTTTAGGTTTTAAATTACAACTAGCAAATATTCAAATTCGTATCAAGGCATGGTGTGTACAAAAAGATTGAATTAAGCCATTTTTAGAAAGATTTTCAAGGTGTATCAAATCACAATCAAATTCAATAATGGAGGAAGATTGAGATCAGTTATCAACCCTAATACATTCCTTGATACATATATAAGCGAGGCAGACCTAAAACTAGTAGAGAGGGAGGCGTATGAACCAGAGCAAAACTTGAAAAAATACCAAGAAAGTGTAAACACGAATTCATAGTTACAGGCCAATTCAAGACTCCTTGACAATTCCATTTGCTTCCTGGCATCCTCATCAAGCTAAAGCAATCCAAATCAAGCATTTTCAAGCCCTACATCTCACTAAAAGTCAGTCACGATACCCAACTTTTCTTGAATTCGAATTCCATGATTTAGGCATTGATAGCATGAACTAATGATATATTCTTGATCCTTAAGACATATGCAAGCTTTCTGTATTATTTAATTGCATTTATATGGCCTATATTTGATTTCACCATTGTTAGGGTTTGTAGCTTCAAATTGGGATCTTGGTGTGTAGGTAAAATTGGGCCATGATTAGGGTACCATGAAGTTCGTGAGACTGAGACGAATGGATTGGTACCATCACCATTGATTTATTGTGCTTGTACATGATTTTTGATATGGCCAGGGTTTTAGCTATGGAGAATTTCTGTTGGTATAGGTCTGTTGTCTAAAACAACAGATCCTGGGAGAAGATGAAGACGTGGCGGCCAACCATTCGCGTGTTTGAATTTTCACGCGTTGATTTGATACATAGGGCCTTTTTAATATTTGTTTATTGTTTTGTATTATTATAACAAATGGAACAATTGGCCCAGTGGTGGCCAGGTAAGCTTTAAGGCGTTAGGAGGCTTGAGGTCAAGGGTTCGACCCCTGCCTCCAACATTTGTGTTTTTTCTTAAATTCTTTCAGGTAATCACATGCGTTTGCAAGTCCAAAGCCTATCATACGTCTTCAAGATCCAATCTGCCAAGTGGCTAGATGGCCAAATCTGATGGCCAGCATGGGGAGAGCACCATGGAGCCTAGTCAAGGCAATGCGCTAGATCCAAAAAAGTCAAACGTGGACATTCTTCTTGGGCCCAAAAATGCTTCCCATACCCCCCAGAATCGCTGTTGCAGGCCCATTCTCTCTTTCTATTTTATTTTATATTTTATTTTACTTCATTTAATTTATTTATTTATTTTACTAACCAATTAAATAATTTTCTTTTATCAAAAATCACAAAAATATTTTTCTATCCAATTAAATTTAAGATATTTACTATTTACAAAAATTAAATTAATTTAATTAGGTTATTAATTTTAGATAATTTTAATTCTTTTTGTAAATAATTAAAACTAGTTAGAATAATTTGGTTTTTATTTCTAATTCAATTATTTTTATAACCAAAAACATAAAAAATAGGTCATGTAATTATTTTTATTAATTAATTTAATCACTAATTTATTTGTACATTTAATTTTAAAACCTATAATCTTTTCTTTAAAAAAATGTTAAAAACAACAAAAAACCTTTTTTTTCTTTTTGATTAGGTTAGAAGGGTCCAAACCCTAGTTTCTTCCCGATCTTAATTTTTCTCGCGCGCTTTATTTTTATTATTTATCATATTGATGTAACTGCCTACAATTTATACTAGTTTAATTAGGACGTTTATTTCCATTTATCGCTTTATTTTCAAAGGGTTTGTTTTTGGCTATGTAAATACCCGAAGCCTTGTAATAGCGTAGTTTAAATTCCGCATTTTAAATTCCGCAAAATATTAACTGTTAGATGTATGATATTAGGATGCATGACAAGAATGTATGATTAACTTTAAAAAAGTTAGATCACCCTAAATGTGCAAAGATAAATAAACTGAAATTGAATCACACGCACATGCGCACTCCTAGGGTACACTCCCACTTGGTTGCCTTCGGTAAACGATCATTGAGTATAGGATGCTTTAGTGGTCGTCCTTTTGTTTAAACAAAGATCAAAGTCCCGATTCGGAAAAGTTGCCTCGGAATGGTTGCCTGGAAATTGTTACCTCGAATGATTGATCTAAGACATTAGGGTTACTACTAAGACGTCCTAACATTGCTTTAGTGACCGTATGTCCCTTTCGAATTGACCCTCAAAATTCCAACGACGATGCTACCTACTCACTAATAGTGGGATAGCATTGTCTAAAGGAAACGAATACATAACCATTCTTTTTCGAGTAGGTAGATTAGCTATTAAGTACTTGCGCAATCCAAACAAATTTTTTCACACTTACACTTCTTTAAAAACAAAGTTTTCAAAACACTTCATTACACTCTTGAAGACAGAAGCAAGAGTTAAATCGAAATAAAAACAAAAACTTTTCAAAGCACACAAACACAAAGAAAACAATTTTGAAAATGATGAGCAAGTACCTAAGAGCCCGAAGATAACTACGGATAGAAAGGGTGCTAGTACCTTCCCTTTCTATAATCTACCCCCCGTACTCAGAAATATCTCGAAAAAAGAATTTTTCTGTGCTTTTTTCCTTTCCTTGTTGGATAAAATAAAAGTCGATGGCGACTCTTGCTTACCGCGATATTTTGCAAACACAAAAGCAAAACGCAAACGAGCAATTCCTTAAAAAAGGGAAACACGTCCCAGTTCTGGCCACCGTATCACAGGTACCCACAAATATGTCACACTAACATAGCTATTACTTAGACCATGTCGGTATACCCTGCACAGTTTCCACAATGTATTGCTATTTACCTATAATGTATCCTAAATCCGGGTAGAGGATTTCAAACCCAAACAAAGAACCATAATGTAAATCATACAAGTCAAACAATGTAAGCAAATAAATGTGATCTAAACCCTAAGGTAACCCCACTTTTAGAATTTTCCCCAGCAGAGTCGCCAGTTCTGTGATATGGTGGGAGAACTGACTTGAAGGTTTTGCGTTTTATTGCAAATGTTGCGGTTAGCAAGAGTCGCCACCGACTTTTCTTTTATCCAAAAGGAAAGGTAAAAAAGCACAGGAAAGACCTTTGAGATTGTTTCTTGAGTTCGAGGGGTAGATTATGAAAAGGGAAGGTATTAGCACCCTTTTCATCCATGGTTTTCCATGGGCTCTTAGCTACTTGCTAGATCACTTGCTTTTGTTGTTTGAAATTGTGTTTGGTGTGGTTTTGAAATTATTTTGTAAAAGACGTCATTTGTTTAGGCAATCTTTGTAATGATTCTTGTTCGTAAGAATGTATACAAAGATGTTTGTCTTTTTGAAAATGTTTTCAATATTTATAAGATGTTTTGAAATGTGTGTGTTTGTTTTAGAAAATAGCAAGGATAGTTGTTTGAAAATAGAGCAAGTAACTAGAAGCTATCTACCTACTCAAATGTCTTTCTTGTTCATTTTCTATTTCTTTGATATTGTTGCCTTACCATTGATTTGGTAAGCAACCCTATCTTTGGATGTAAACGGGACAGGCATGGGTCATCGTATAACCATGATTAGAAATGTTGCAAAGTATCTTAGCATTTTTGAGGGACTAAGACCATTTTGTAAGGCAACTTTGAATAGCGTCATCGAGGGACTATGTTCTTATATTTGTTTGTTTTGCCAAGATACTCCGCATGCGTAATATGACTATTTTTGTATAAGGCAACCAAGTGGAGAAACCATAAGGGTGCTTGTGTACAAGTGTGTTATTTTCATGCTTTGATTTTGTCTTGGATTTAGGGTTTTCTATTTGATTTGTTTTTATCTTTCCATTCAAACCCTAATTACTAGCATGTCATATAAAAGCGGTAAATTGCGTAAATCAAAGATTACTACGCTATTACAACATTTCATGGGAGGGGGGAATACAAATTATGAATGGGGATTTGCAATAATGTAAATCTAATTAAGCTATTACAACCAAATTGAATTTGTACAAATATTTAAATAAACAATATACAATATAATTTAAATATGCAATGTGTGTATATGCAAGAAAAAAAAAGATTTTGTTTTGTTTTTTATGTGAAAAGGGTTTTGACCTAAATCTAATAACTTAAGAGAAAGGAAATTAAATCTTGAAAAATAGTTAATCCTAATTTGTAATTTAAAAGAAAATGAAGTTCTTTAACTATTATTTTTTGTGTATTTTTTGTCTTAAAATAATAAAATAGTATTTATGAAAAATAATTAGTCTTTTTATAAAAATAAAAAAAATATTTATAAGTGTGAGAAAAAGAATAAATAGTTAAACCAATTCAATTTTTTTATTTAAAAATTTATTAAAGAAAATATATATATATATATATATATATATATATATATATATATATATATATATATATATATATATATATATATATATATATATATATATATATATATATATATATATATATATATATATATATATATATATATATATATATATATATATATATATATATATATATATATATATATATATATATATATATATATATATATATATATATATATATATATATATATATATATATATATATATATATATATATATATATATATATATATATATATATATATATATATATATATATATATATATATATATATATATATATATATATATATATATATGATATGTAACTAAAATAAAATATATATTTTTTATTAGAAAATAAAATAAAATAAACAAAAATGCAAAATTCATCATGTTTTATATTCTCCATGATTTTATGTATTTAAGAAAATATTTAATAAAACAAAAAAAGAAAATAAAACAAATAAATAAAATGTATGGGCCAGGGGGTCTCCTGAGTAATCAGGATGTAAGCATCAGAAGAAAAAAAAATATAAAGCCCAACAGTTGAGCCCACGCTGCAAAAATAAAACAAATGGCCAAAAAGTGAGAAAATATGCAAAAAGGAAGGCACCAAGGCTCGAACCCATGACCTTGGCATTCTCAGCGTGCTGTCTTGCCATTGGGGTGGCTGTACATCCGTTAGTTCAAATGAAACAAGAAAAACATAACACAAACAGCTTCCTTTACCCTGTACTTCGTCTTCTTCCTCAAGTTGGCCAAAACTCCTGTATCTTTCTCATTTATCCATGAAAATGAAAACTTCCAACATGAAAATGATAGTACTCATTCCCACGATTTCAGACATGTAACTTATGGAAACTAACAATCAAAGATTAAAACGAATTTTGAAAGCCCTAATTTTAAACCTAATTTTTACAGAAATTTGAACTCCAAAATTCTCTACACATAATGAACAGAAATGAAATCTATGCACATGGTTGGCTTCAACACTATAATATCTACATTTTTCTTTCACAAATCATGACCAATTGATTCCTGTATGAAGAGATAAAAGTTAGAGTTCTTACCTCTTTCAGCTGAGATCGTGAATGGAGTTTGAGTGAGATTTATGAAGGCCTGAAGGTTCCCTTAGCTTGCTTGAACCTCCCTGAGTGTGTTCCAATCCTTGCCTTGCTTTGGAAGTGCCTGGAACCCTCTATCCAAGTCAACCTGCAAGCTTGGAAAACAAAAATGGTAGATGAAGAAGGAGGAGTTACAGTGCAGGGATGATGGTCTGGATCACTTAGATATGAGGTAGGTAAAGTGTTTGAATGATTAAAACTTGAAACGCACGAGCCAATTTGTGGATTGTTATGCTTATGCTCAAACTGCAAGTTTTTGACAGGTTTTTGGTGAGAGGGAGTTTTGGAGTGTTTTAGGACTTTATCAATCATGTTCTCAGTTGCAATGGGTTTGTGTATTAGTATAGAGAAAGTTTCAAGTCAACTCCACAACAGATTTTCCAATTGTAGGTTTTTTGCACACTTTCTTACTTTTGAAGCAAAGTGAAGGGACAAGTCTCTACATGCTTGTACTGGCCTGTTTGGAGTTGGTACAAGCTCTATAAAAATTTATTTAGGTTTGTAATACTTGTGTGTGTAGAGAAGACAGGTCCAATGCTCAAGAGTTGAAAAGTTGCAAAAGTTAAGCTTTTCCAAAATGGCAATGGCAACGTTGTGCCATTTATGGAATTAATGCTTGGACAAAGACCCTTGGGCTTGGATTAAGGCTTTTTCAACTGAGTAAGCATTAAATTATGAAGTGATAAACAAGTTTGAGACCTGTAAAGCAAGGATTAGGCAGCAAAGGTTCTGATTTTAATTTTGTTCTTCATGAAATGGCTTGAATTCAAAGTGAGAAATTTCCAACTTCATGTCTTCGATTATCCCTACTCAAAAATGATTTTAAGGAGTTCTTGGACATTTTGGAAAGCTTGCAATGTTCTCTATAACTCATCTTTGAAATGCATTTCAAGATTCCTCTTGGAACTAGGTGAAAATTTTCCATGAAGTTGGGTCCAAAACCTGCCTAAATTAGGGCAAAATTTCACTAAGTTATTTTAGTTAATGGGCATGTATTCATAAAATTATATCTTGAGATCCAAGAATCTTTAGGGAAAAATGTGTGAAGCAAATTTGTAGATTTCATGGAGGTCTACAACTTTCATGTTGGGAACTTTCTTTGAATCATCTTGTATCATGGTGGAAAATTGGCCTAATGTTGAGAAAAAATAAGAAATTTTCTATACTTAGAAAATTTTCTAAGTTAAGAAAAATTCAAATTTCAAAATCAAATCTTCAATATTTGATTCCTTGATGAACAAGTTTCATGTTTTGACATGTTTTAATGAATTGTGATCCTTGGTATTTTATTTTGACCAAAAAGTCAAAGTTTGACTTTTCAGTATACAGTTGACTTTTGATCAGTTGACTGTAAATTTGATATGTCAATCCAATGAAATTGCAATGTTTTGAACCATGTCATTAGGTCAAGATGATGCAATTGATCCCTTGAAATCATGCTTCAAATCAATTGGTCATTTTCCAGGTCAAAAATCAGAAATTGCCCTTCCTCAATCAAAACCCTAATTTTGACCATTTTGTCCTTTTGATGATTTGATCAAATTTCATGAGGAATTGTGGTCCAAAATTGATCAAATGACACATATGAGTCTAGAATGTTGATGTGGATAAAAAATTATGAAGTTTGACTATTAATTGGCCATGGTTGACTTTTTCCCTAATACAACTGATTTTTAGGTCAACTGTCCAATTGATTGATCAAAAATGTGGTTCAAAGCTTGAAACTTGTCATGAGTAATCTTAAGGGTCCATAATGATGTTTGAAAGTCATATGAAGTATTGATAGCCCAAAAGTCCTTGGGCAAACTCAAACCCAAATTTTGGGTGATCAATGTAAGATGAGATGTCTTGAGTTGATCAAACCCTTATCCAGTCTTGAGTCAAAGGGATCTTGTGAGAAAATCTTGATAAATGAGAGGGAAAATTTTGGGGTACAACAACATGTCCACCAATTATCCATCAGTCAACGGAGGTTTCACCCTTCCAGCCAGGTCCCTCCATTTTTGAGCATACTCCTTAAAGCCTTCATTTTAACCCATAGTCATATTTTGTAATAGCACACGAGTTAGTGCAAGATCAACGTTGTATTGGAATTGTCTGTAAAAGGCAGAAGCCAGATCCTCCCATGTGTGGATATTAGTCCCTTCAAGTTTATAGAACCACTCCAACTGTGTTCCAGATAAGCTATCTTGGAAGAAATGAATCCATAACTTCCTATCGGTGGTGTGTGGTTGAATCTTACGGACATTAGACCTCTGATGCATCTTTGGAAAAGAGACCCCATCATATTTGGTGAAGACATGAACCTTAAATTTATGGGGAATGACCATCCCAGGGACCAGACCTAAGTCTCCAAAGTCCAAACCAGGCACTATTTGGATCTGTTGTACCCCAAAATTTTCCCTCTCAATTTCTCAATATATATCTCATGAGGATTTTCAAAAGCTCAAGTTTGCATAAGTACAAAGCAGATCGAAAGGAGTGAATGCAGACAAAAGTTCGAATTCAAAATCTGGCAAATGGCCTCCTTTGATGCACGCTTGATTCACCAGCTTTCAATTGGGCATCTGGTCTCCTTCAAACTTACTTCAAACAACCAAGCTTCGATTAAAGCAATGGCCTCTTGCATGATTGCTTCATACAAGTTTCGGTTAAACAAATGGTTATCTTCATGCTAGCTTCGATTGGGCATTGTTTCCCTTTGTAACAACTTCCTTCGGTTCAGAAGACAAGGGCCTCCTGTTGGTGTCCTTTGATTCAAAAGTTAGTGGCTTCCTACTGGCTTCTTTCGATTAAGAAGGCAATGACCTTCTGAAATCTTCCTTTGGTTCAGAAGGCAATAGCCTTCTAAAGGCTTCCTTTAATTCACAAAGCAGGGACCTCCTGCATGCAATCTTCGATTGCACCGTTGGCCCCTTACATGTTTGCCTTTCATTGACAAACCAAGTGGCCTCCTGCATGCAAGCTGCGATTGAGAAATGACCCCTTACATGCTTACTTTGATTCGCAAAACAATGGCCTCTTACAATGTTTGTTTCGATTTAGGAAGCAAAGGCCTCTAAGGAATTTCCCTCATGCTAGCACCCATAGGGCATTGGCTATTTTCATACTAGCTTCGACTAGACAATATCTCCCTTTAAAATAGCTTGCTTCGATTCCACCTTTGAAAACCTTCAACACACATAGTTCTTACTCTATGACACATAATGAGTGTCCCATTCGAAGGACATACATAATAGGATTTGAAGCACATAGTTGGATGTCCCATTTTAAGGACATATATTGTTGGATTTGAAGCACATAGATGTATGTCTCATTCGAATGATGTACATTGTTGGATTTGAAGCACATAGCTGGATGTCCCATTCGAAGGACACACCTTGGGTGGAAACCAAATATTGTTGTCTGAAGAAGAGTCTGGTCGAAGGTTAGACCTATGTGGTCAAAATAAAAGGTTGAAGTATCCAAAGATGCTTGTTGTGAAGAAGTGAAAAACACAAGAAGGGAGGGGGGGGGGGGGGGGGGGGGGGGGGGTTGAATTGAAATCTTAAAATCAAAGGCGCAGTAAGGAACACATTTATTTTTATCCTGGTTCGTTTGACCTCAAACTATTCCATTCCACCTGCCAAGGTGATTTCGCCTCTCTCCAACGAGGACTTAATTCACTAATCAAACTTGATTACAAATCTACTTTAACAACCGTTAAAGTCTTCTTGAGTCCAAAACCACAACCCGGTTTTCTCAAGGAAATTCACTAAACAAATAATTGTATAAAAGTGTACAATGATGTTTCTAATAAACAGTCTCACAAACTTATGATGTTTTACACAATATAATATTGAATGTTTAGGATGAAGATTGATAGCTGCGTTGTTTACTTTTCACGTGAGTTTTTCTTTTTAAGAACAGTTGTTCATCATCATGAAATCTTCTTCTAGTCTGCTTTATATAGGCCTTGCAATAGTGACATAAGAAGATACTTTTGGCATGTCCATAACACGCGTTAATGAGCTTTCCAAATCAGGAGTTCCTTGTGTGTTTGTAGCCGTTACTTATAATCTTGCATTGATGGAGTTGTAACGCTTCAGAGCTTCTCACATCAGAGGATGAATATTACCGTTGAGAGTCCTTTACAGCTTGATCAGAACTTTGCACATCAGAGTATCAGAGTTTCTGTTTTGCAGCGCTGGTGCATTCAGAAGTTCAATCAGAACTTCTTCATATAAGTGTGTCATGCATATTGATGCGTCTGAATCTTTCATTGTCCTCTCAACTTCTGTGCTCGCATAATCAGAACTTCTGGTGATGTTATGGAAGAACTTCCAGTTGCATCAGAACATCTTTTTACCATCAAAAATCCTGTATGTAAAGATACTTTTTATTAGCGAGCATATTTGTTCTTTATATCACGTGTTTGTTATCATCAAAACTCTTGCTGGGATGTAGAACTAAATTATGTTCTAACAATCTCCTTCTTTTTGATGATGACAAAAACTAGTATATTTTGATGGAATATAAAGAACAAAAATTAAAAGGAAGGCTCCCCCTGAGTAGAGTACTCAACTAACGAGAAAATAAAAATACTTCCCTGACGATCTTCTGATTATGAGTCAAAATATTCTTCATTCTCCCCCTTTTTGTCAAGAATCAAAAAGTGGTAAAGACTCTGATTGGCTTGCTCTTACAGAAGTGATTGAAACAGTGTGACATCCTCTTCTAGATACATCTGAAATTCTTTAGAGAGCTTCTGATGTTGTATTTCCATTCCTGTTTCAAATAGTTTCAGAGCCAGTGATCTTCTATTTCTGATTTCCTCTGAAACTTGCGAATCTTTTAAATTCCAAGCTTTGGAACATATGATTTCTTTCCTCCATGTGTAGAGAGCATCCAGAGTCCAGGTGTTAATACCGGAGTTTCAACCTTGCTGTTAAAAATATCTGCAACATAGATGATTTTTTCTTTTGGTACCCATATCTTTCTGGGTCCATGACTATTGGAGTTTCCAAAATTCTGTTTGAATTTTGGTTTAGTATAAAACACCTTACCAGCATGTTTTATATCATGTGTTTGCCCAGTGGTGAAGTGAGAATAGAGAGAAGTGCATTTGATAACCAAATCCTTAACTTTCTTAGGTTGGGATTCTTTGCCTTTGTATCCTATACCTATTCTTCCATTCCTGCTGACTCCATAGATCATTGAAGCCATTTTTCTTCTATCTATGTTGTTAGCCAGAAACTTCTGAATGTTTTGATCATATTCCTTTATGATCTTATCAGCATTACTGGGATCCTCTGAGATTATTTCCTTCTGAGAGTTTTGTGAATCATTTTCTAGTTTTGAAATCTTTTCTTTTAACTCAGAGTTTTCTAATCTCGGACTCTCAGTTTCTTCAGAGTCAGAAACAAGATCCTTTTTCAGGTTCTTAAATTTGACTCTGAGCTGCTGATACCTTTCTAGAATCTCACTCAGACTTTCTGCAAGTTCAGATTTAGAAAAATTAACAGTGAAGTCAGAAAATACCTCTTCAGTGTTTGATTCTGAGTCTGAACCAGAAGCTTCACTTTCTTCTGACACGTTTGCCATGAGAGCTATGTTTGCTTTTTCATCATCTGACTCTGAGTCAGCTTCAGAGGTGTCTGAATCGTCCCATGTTGCCATAAGACTTTTCTTATTCTCCTTAACGAACTTCCTTTTATGTTTCTCCTTCTGAAGCCTTGGACAATCACTTTTGTAGTGACCTTGTTTATTGCATTCATAGCAGGTACTGATTCTGTTACTTGATTTTCTGTATCCAGAGGATTGTTCAGAGTCATTTCATGTTCTTCTGGAATTTCTGAAATTCTTCTTCCTATGCTTCCACAGATGATTGATACTTCTGGATAGAAATAACAGTTCTTCTTCTTCTGATGAGGATTCTCCAGAGTTTTCTACTTCTGCTTCTGCCTGCAAAATTTTGGTTTCATATTTGTTAGATTTCAGAGTGGGAGACTTACATTGCTTATGAGGCTCATCATCTTCTAACTCTATCTCATGGCTTCTGAGGGAGCTGACAAGTTCTTCTAGATATATTATGTTCAGATCTTTTTCCAGTTTGAGAGTCGTGACCATTGGTCTCCATTGTTTTGGTAAACTTCTGATGATCTTCTTTACATGATCAGCAGTTGAGTACCCTTTGTCCAGAACCTTTAGCCCTTCCACCAGAGTTTGGAATCTAGAGAAAATTGTTTCAATGGTTTTGTGTTCTTCCATTCTAAAGGCTTCATACTTCTGAATGAGTGCAAGGGTTTGGTTTCTTTTACTTGCATGTTTCCTTCATGCATCATTCTCAGAGAATCAAACATGTTCTTAGTTGTTTCTCTGTTTGTGATCTTCTCATACTCTGAATATGAGATGGCACTCAAGAGAATTGTTTTGGCCTTGTGATGATTTCTGAAGTCTTGCTTTTGATGATCTGTCATCCTTTTTCTATCAATCTTTTGACCGTTTTCATCAATTGGATGTATGTATCCATCAGTTACCACATCCCAGAGGTCAGCGTCATAGGCTAAGAAAAAAATTCTGATCATATCCTTCCAATAGTCAAAATTTTAACCGTTAAATATTGGAGGGCTGCTGCTCATGTTCTGACTTGTTCCCATTATAGTGTTTTTCCCCCTTGGATCTTTATCTGACACGGTTAAGTGTTTGCACCCAGATCCAGGAGCTCTGATTCCAATTGAAGAAGTGAAAAACACAAGAAGGGGGGGGGGGGGGGGGGGGTTGAATTGAAATCTTAAAATCAAAAGCGCAATAAGGAACACGTTTATTTTTATCCTGGTTCGTTTGACCTCAAATTACTCTAGTGCATCCGCCAAGGTGATTTCGCCTCTCTCCAACGAGGACTTAATTCACTAGTCAAACTTGATTACAAATCTACTTTAACAACTGTTAAAGTCTTCTTGAGTCCAAAACTATAACCCGATTTTCTCAAGGAAATTCACTAAACAGATAATTGTATAAAAGTGTACAATGATGTTTCTAATAAACAGTATCATAAACTTGTGATGTTTTACACAATATAATATTGAACATTGAGGATGAAGATTGATAGTTGCGTTGTTTACTTTTCACATGAGTTTTTATTTTTGAGCGCAGTTGTTCATCATCATGAAATCTTCTTCTAGTCTGCTTTATATAGGCCTTGAAATAGTGACATAAGAAGATACTTTTGGTATGTCCATAACACGCGTTAATGAGCTTTCCAAATTAGGATATCCTTGTCTGTTTGTAGCTGTTACTTATAATCTTGCATTGATGGAGTTGTAACGCTTCAGAGCTTCTCACATCAGAGGATGAATATTACCGTTGAGAGTCCTTTACAGCTTGATCAGAACTTTGCACATCAGAGTATCAGAGTTTCTATTTTGCAGCACTGGTGCATTCAGAAGTTCAATCAGAACTTCTTCATATAAGTGTGTCATGCATATTGATACGTTTGAATCTTTCATTGTCCTCTCAACTTCTGTGCTCGCATAATCAGAACTTCTGGTGATGTTTTGGAAGAACTTCCAGTTGCATCAGAACATCTTTTTACCATCAGAACATCCTGCATGTAAAGATACTTTTTATTAGCGAGCATATTTATTCTTTATATCATGTGTTTGTTATCATTAAAACTCTTGCTGGGATGTAGAACCAAATTATGTTCTAACATGCTATCCAGAGTCCTATATGCTGCCAAGCATAAGCCTGTTGCACTGGTCACAACACTCTAAAACTGCTACAAAGAAGTCCTTCTACGCTTCTCCCATATTTGCACCAAATTGGCATACAAAAACTGCACCTCAAAGGCTACAAAAACAACATACCCAATTTTTTCAAATCTCATTTATTTTCCCTTTCAAACCTCATCCAATTTCATCTATAAATAAGAGGTTCCACAACACATCTAGGGTGGATTTTTGGTAGCTGAAGAAACTCTTGTTGTGGGAAAATCATCAAACTCTCAAATTCTCAAACACCCTCAAACACTCTCAAACACTCTCAAACACTCTCAAACAGTCAAACTCTAAAACTCTCATAAAAAATATCAGACCTCTTCATGCATCAGTGAACCCTTCGATTCAATCCCCAACTTCCAGATAACCAACCTTCAATTCATTCCCTAACAACAACATAACATTATTTTGATTCACTCCCTAGAATGTTATATAACAACCTTCAATTTATTCACCACTATCACACACCAACCTTCAATTTCCTCATAACTAACACGTACCAACCTTTCGATTCAAGCAGAGAAGTGGTTCCATTAGCTTAAGGAAGGTTCCAACGAAGCTCAATCCATCGTCAAGCCTGAGTCATATTGTAATATGGTGGGAGAACTAACTTGGGATGTTTTGCATTTGATCTCAATTGTTGCGGTTAGCAAGAGTCGCCACCGACTTTTCTTTTATCCAAAAGGAAAGGTGGAAAAGAACAGGAAAGACCTTTGAGATTATTTTCTTGAGTTCGGGGGGTAGATTATGAAAAGGGAAGGTGTTAACACCCTTTTCATCCATAGTTATCTATGGGCTCTTAGTTTCTTTCTAGATCACTTGTTTTGTTTGAAAATGTGCTTTGTGGTGGTTTTTGAAAGTATTTTTGAAAAGGCGCCTTCGTTTAGGCGAACTTTGTAATGATTCTCGTTTCAGCGAGAATGTATACAAAGTGTTGGAATTTTGAAAATATTTCATGTAAAGTGTTGGTGTATTTGAAAATATGTTTGTTTTTGAAAATGTTTGGTGTGTGTTTTGTTTTGAAAGTGAGCAAGCAACTAAGAACGTCTCTATCTACTCAAAAGTCTTTTGTTCATTTCTTCCTTCCTTTGATATTTCTATCTCACCATTGATTGGTAAGAAGCCTTATCTTTGGATGTAAAGGGACGGGCGTGGGTCATCGTATAGTCATGATAGTAATGTTGTAAGATGTCTTAGTATTTCTCTTTGAGGAACTAATATTATTTGAAAGGAAACATTTGTAGCGTCATCGAGGGACTATGATCTTGTATTTCGATTGTTTTTGCTAAGACATCTCACATGCATAACATGACCATTTTTTAAGCAACAAGTAGAGTTAACCTTAAAGGTGCATGTGTGAATAGTGTGTTTGATTTGCATTCGTTTAATCTTTGATTAGGATTATCTACTTGTTGATTTTTATCTTTCCATACAAACCCTAATTACTAGCATTTATATGAAAGCGATAAATTGCGGAAATTAAATTTACTATGCTATTACATCATTTGGGGATGGGGTATACAAATTTACAAATGGGGATTGCAAGAAATTAAACATAATTATCTATTACAACCATATTGAAACTTTGAATAATGTACAAGAATTGAAAGGAATATAATGTACAAGGATATAAATGGAAAAGAAATGGATTTTTGTTTGGTTTTTGAGGAAAGGGTTTGATTTTGACCTAATTAACTAAAAGAAGTAATTAATTAAATTAAGAAAATTAAACCTAAATTAATTAAGAAAAGAAATTAACTTTAATCAAGAAAATATTTTTAGAGTTTTTTATGAAAAAGGTTTTTTTATTTAATTAAACTAAAATAAAAATTAATTATAAGAAAAACTAAATTCTAAGTTAATTTAATTAAAGGAAATTAAAACATAAGTCTAATATTAATTTGTTTTAGAAAAGAAATTAAATTTATCAATAAGAAAATATTTTTGCGTTTTTTTATTAATAAAAATAATATTTATAATAATATTAACAATAATGATAATATTTAAAGAAAAGAAAATAAGAAAAAAATTAAAGAAATAAAGTCAGGGGGTACAAATTAAATTTGGGTGTTTGTTTATGTAAAACAGTTTTTTTTGTTAAGCCCAATGGCCTGTTTTGGAATCAGAAAAGAAATAAATAAATGGGCATGCATGGTATTATTAAGCAAAAATGCAAGGCCTGGGGAGGGATGACCCAAGGCGCGCTGGTTGCTTGCAAAAAAAGAAGAAGATGTTGGAAAAATGAAAAAAGTGGCAACGCTGGGGCTTAAACCCACACCCTACACATAATACGCGCGCCGCCTTACCACTTGGGTAGCTATACATCCGTTAAATTAAACAAAACCATATATATATATATATATATTACAAATCCATTCTTAGAAATGAACTTCATCTTCAACCTCCAGCCAGGGTCCCTGTATCTCATTCATTTCTCAACCATTCTCAAAACTTCCAACATCAAACTTGTTAGAAATTTTACCAGGATTTCAAATATGTAAATAACTTAAACTAATTCTCAAAGATGAGCGTGTATTTCTAAAAGTACCAAATCCTGACCTAACTTTTTTCAGAGATTCAAACTTAAAATTCTCTAAGCTCAGGCAATATAAATGAAAACTATGGATATGTACAGCTTCAGGGCAATGATATCTACATTTTGTCTTTGAAAATGCAAGCCTAACAATGCCTAAATGAAGAGATGAAAGTTCAAAAAAAATACCTCAAAAACTGCAAATCGTGAAATGAGTTTGAGCTTGTTTCAAGTGATGGTGATGATCAGGTTAGCTTCCTCAAGTTCCCAGGAAGCTAATGCAATGATTAGTTTGTGCTGAGGATGGTTGGAAGGGTCTGAAGAAGTAAAGATGCAATGCCCTATTTTTGAAAATGGAGGTTGGTGAAGATGGAGTTACAGTTGGATAACAAGTGTTGGGATTATTTATGTATGATGTTTAGAAGCTTTAGGAACCAAAAGGCCAAGAAACGCACAAGTGGATTTGAAGATTGGGTTCAAAACTCGGAAATGACAAGTTTTGAGGTGTTCTTGGTGATTCTCTGTTTTAGGGTGTTTCAGTTCTTGAGCATTCGTGTCCTAGCTTGCAAATAGTTTATATATTTATAGGAAAGAGGTTTCAAGTGTTACAACAACTCAAAATTTTAATTCTCAAGGTGTGGCAACTTTACTTGTTTTCGAAGCAATGTTGAAACATCTTGTTCCAAGACATGGTACAGGGATGTATATAGTTGTTTGGAACTTTAAAATTGCTTGATTTTAGTTTATAGGGGTTGTGTGTGCATAAATAACATGTTCAAAGCTCAATGCAAGTTGACTTTGCATAAAGCTTGCTTTTTCAAAATGGAAGTGGTGACTTTCTTCCTTAAATGGCAAGGTGTATTAGACAAAGCTTAAATCAAGTAGTTCATAGCTCAAAAGCTTGTGCAATCTTCTTACTAAGGATAGATACACAAGTTAGAGGGCCTGAAAAGGGGCTTATGCAGCATTGCTTGGAATTGGATCAAATGTTCATCATGAAAATGACTTGAAAAACATGTTTGAAATCCTAACTTCTTGCCTTCGATTCTCCTAGCTAAAGAATGCTCTCAATGAGTTCTTGGACATTTTGGAAAGAGTATAACATGTTTTACAACCTTTATGTTGGACATTTTTGAAGATTCAATTTGGAACTAGGTGAAAAGTTGCCATGAAGTTAGGTTAAAATCCTGACTAAAATACTAAAAATTTCACTAAGTATTTTAGTTTCCTGGACATGTCTTCATAAATTCATAACTTTAAATCCAATCATTTCTAAGAAACGTTCTACTCTACAATGTTTTAGATATCATTTAGATCTACAACTTTCATGTTGGAAGTTTTCCTTGAATCATCTTGCATCACGGTAGAAATTTGGCACAAAGTTATGAAAATTTTTTAACTTTCTAACACTTGGAAAAATTTCTAAGTCTTAGAATTTTGACTTTTCAAAGATAACTTTGACTTTTTAATTTATTGATGAACAAACTTTATATTTTGACATGTCTTGATGAAATATGATTTTTGAAACTTGATTTTGATCAAAAAGCCAAAGTTTGACTTTTTTAGTGTACAGTTGACTTTTCATCAGTTGACTGAAATTCATCTGTCAATCCAATGATCTTAGGAAGTGACTTTGAACTATGCAATTAGGTAAATATGGTGAATTTGAATCCTTGAGATCATGTCTTAAACCAATAACTCACTTTCTTAGTCAAAAGCCAAAAACTGAGCCTTCTCAATCAAAACCCTAATTTTGACCATTTTGCCCTTTTGGTGTTCTGATCAAATTTCTTTGAATAATTGTGATCCAACTTGATCAAATGACATATATGATTTCATAATGTTGATATGGATAAAAATTATGAAGTTTGACTGTAGGTTGACCACAATTGACTTTTTATCCAATACAACTGATTTTAGGTCGTCTGATCAAATGACTGAGCAATTTTGTGATCCAAGACTTGAAACTTGACATGAGAAATCTTGAGGGTTCCTAATGATCCATGAAAGTCATTTGAGGCCTTGAAAGTCCAATTGTCCTTGTGAAAGCTCAAACCCTAATTTTGAGTTGTCAATGCTTGAGGAGGTGTCTTGAGCTGATCAAACCTTGTGTAATCTTGAATCAATGGAGATCTTATGAGAGATTTCTTGAGAAATGAGAGGGAAAATTTTGGGGTACAACAGCTGCCCCTGTTCAATCTTCTTAAACCTGAAGAAGTAGATTGGCAGATCCGTAATTCGTGACTTGAAGGTGAAAGATGATTGAACACTAAAGTGCCCAGAATTTTTCACTCGAAGATGTATTGGGAATGGGCTTATAGATGCCATTTGGAGGAATGATGGTAAATACTGGAAGAAGTATCAGCACAAATCTTTGGTCAATTTATACTAAAACTTGATGTTTTCCTATGGGAAAAGGGTTAGTCAAATGCAGATGTATGCATGGCGTTCTCAAGATAAATGAGATTGTGCTAAATGCATTTCATATGTATATGCTATGATGTATGAATGTGGGATGCATATTTGTCCGGGAAAATAAGTCCCTGACTAATGTTGAGGAGTTCTGGGAAGCTGAATCCCAGATTTCTGTTAGGGATGAAGAATATACATATCTTCAAACTTTGTTAAAAGAATGCTTCTGTCGGGGATTATCTCTTGAATGTTAGTTGTTATCTGGTCAGATCCAGGCTTAATAGTAACTTGTTGGGGATGAGGGAGCCAACTGCTATCTGCTCGGATTCCAGGTTTTACAGTAACTTATTGGGGAATAATAAATTAACTGTTATCTGGTCAAATTCCAGGCTTCGCAGAAAATTTGTTGAAGTTGAACTGTTATCTGGTCGGGTCCAGGCTTCACAGTAACTTGCTTGAAATTAGTTGTCATCTGGTCGGATTCCAGGCTTCACAACAAATTTCCGAGGGAATAAAGTTAATTTCTATCTAGTCGGATCCAGGCTTATGAATAACTCGCTTGAAAAGATAGAGTTGAACTGATATCTGGTCGGATCCAAGCTTCACAGTAACTTTCTTGAAGAGATAAAGTTGAACTGATATCTTGTCGGGTCCAAGCTTCAACAGTAACTTGCTGGAATGATGAAGTTGAACTGATATCTGGTCGGGTCCAGGATTCATAGTAACTTGCTGGGGGTTGAGGCAAACTCTACTGGGGAAAAGAAGTTAAACCCTTGTTTGGTTGAGTCCAGGTTCTTCAATATCTCGAAGAGTTAAACTATTATCTGGTCGGGTGCAGGCTTCACGGTGTCTTGAGAAGTTAGCTATTATTTGGTCGGGTCCAGGCTTCATAGTATCTGAAAAGATAAATATTATCTGGTCGAGTCCAGGCTTCATAGTAACTGAAAACTGTACTATTATCTGGTCGGGGCCAGGCTTCATAGTAACTGAAAATTGTACTATTATCTGGTCGGGGCCAGGCTTCATAGCATCTCGAGAAGTTAACTATTATCATGTCGGGTCCAGGATTCATAGTCACTGAAAATTGTACTATTATCTGGTCGGGCCATGCTTCATAGTATTTCAAACGAATGAAGTTGACTGTTATCTAGTCGGGTCCAGGCTTCACAACAACTTACTGAAGTTAAAACTATTATCTGGTCGGATTCCAGGCTTCACAACAACTTTTGGAGATTGCAATGACTTTGTTGACGAATTCAGTGGGGATTAGGGGTTGTGGCCCTATGATTTTTAATAGTCTGAGAGGCAAACTCAATCTGGAGAGGATAGACTCAGCCGGGGCAGACAGATTTAGCTGGGGAAATAAACCTTGTTGGGGAAATAAACCCTGTTGGGGAATACTTGACGAACTGCTAATGAGGTGAGTTATTTTAGAAAGAGATCCACAAGGCGTATTCTTTTAGGACCAACTTAGCTGGGGAGAGAGAGTTGTCAAGAGGTTGAGACTCTGGCTGGGGATCAACCTATGCAAAGAGACTTTGTGGGCAACTCCGTTGGGGGATTGGTTTATTTTATCCGTCCTTGTGGGGATAATGCTAATGAAATAACTCTGTGGGGATATTCCATATACATTAAAGAGATGCTTGCTGCCGCTTAGCAGGACACATGTGCCAAATAGTTTTAATTATGTTCACATGCATTTGTTCGTTCAATTTTTGTCATTGGAAATTTTTGTATTCAAAACAAAAATAGAAAGCTTGCACTTCAAAGTATATTTGTATTGATATTTTTCCCATGAATATGCATTTTTGCACAAAGAGACGGAGATCCTAGTAAGAGGAAATCGTCGAAAGGAAAACAAAATTGAAAATAAATATAATAGCCATGTGGAAGTGATCTCATTGCATTCCAACTCTATTATTGCCCCAATGTCTTCGAATGCCCCTTGTCATTGACAGAAGTTGATTGGATTGATCCTGAACCTTTTGAACTCGGACCTTGGTAATAAAGTTGACGGTGGTGATCCAGCGGGACATAGTCATATGCTTTTAATCATTAACTTTTGCCTGGACTACCCTTTCGGGTTTTCAGCCCACCAGGATACCCATTTTTGCCCAAGTCGCCCTTTCGGGTTTTCAACTTGCCGGGTGTACAATCTTTTGCATATATCCCAAATTTTTTCCCAAACCTTTTGGTTTGTCAGGATGCCCTTATCTTGCCTAGGTGTGTCAACCTAGAGGATCTCTTATGCATAGTATTTTTTAACTATGTCCGCGTTCACAGGATGTGGGAAATCTTCACCGTCCATGGTAGTCAACATCATGGCACCACCAGAGAAAACTCTCTTAACAACAAATGGCCCTTCGTAGGTGGGAGTCCATTTGCCTCTGGGGTTGCCTTGTGGAAGAATGATGTGTTTTATTACTAAGTCACCAGTTTGATATACTCGACGTCTGATCTTTTTGTTGAAAGCCTTGATCATACGTTTTTGGTACATCTGACCATGACAAACAACAACCAGTCGCTTTTCATTGATCAAGTTCAACTGATCCAATCTTGTCTAAATCCACTCGTCTTCTCCTAGGCCTTCTTCATTCATAATACTTAGTGAGGGAATATGAACTTCCTCTAGTAGGACAACTTCCATGCCATAGACTAAAGAAAAGGGAGTTGCCCCAGTTGATGTTCTAGCTGAAGTACGGTAGCCATGAAGAGCAAACGATAACATCTCATGCCAGTCCTTGTAGGTTACTACCATCTTTTGAAAAATCTTCTTAATATTTTTATTGGCCGCTTCCACTGCGCCATTCATTTTAGGTCTATAGGGAGAAGAGTGATGATGCTTTATTTTGAACTGAGTGTAAAGTTCTGTAATCATAGCATTGTTGAGGTTAGTCCCGTTGTCAGTGATGATCCTTTCGGGGATACCGTAGCGGCAGATAAGGTTATGTTTGATGAATGTGGCTACAAAGTCCTTGGTGTCAGAGGCAAATGAGACGGCCTCGACCCATTTGGTGAAATAATCGATAGCGACAAGAATGAAGCGATGTCCATTGGAAGGAGTGGGTTTGATCTCTCCAATCATGTCAATGCCCCACATTGCAAATGGCCATGGAGCGGTCATGACATTCATAGGGATAGGAGGCACATGGACCTTGTCAGCATAGATTTGGCATTTGTTGCAAGTTCTTGAATGTTGATGGCAATCAGTCTCCATTGTTGACCAATAGTAGCCAGCCCTCGGGATCTTCTTGGCTATAGTATGTCCTCTAGAGTGAGTCCCAAAGAGACCATAATTCATGTCTTCCATAATTTCCTATGACTCCTTCTTATCCATACATCGGAGTAGATTAGAGTCATGGTTGCGTTTGTATAAGATTCCATTACTTAGGAAGAATTTGGCTAAAAATCTTCGTAAGAACTTTCTGTCGTTGATGGATGCTCTTTCAGGATACTCTTGTGCTTCAAGGTATCTCTTCACCTCATGGTACCATGGATTTTTTGTGTCAGTGTCGAGCTCATAGTAGTGTGAAGGTTCATCGAATCTCTCAATTTTAATCATAGGAGCTTCATTGTCCCATTTGACCTTGAACATAGAAGACATTATGGCCAAAGCATCGGCTAATTGATTTTCTTCCCTAGGGAAATGTTCAAAGGTGATCTATTCAAAGTAAGGAATCAGAGATAGCACAAGCTCCTTGTAAGGAATGATATTAGGGTATTTAGTGTCCCAATCTCCTTTTACTTTGCTAATCACTAGAGAGGAATCCCCAAACACATTCAAATGCTTGATCCTCAAATCAATGGCAGCCTTCAGACCCAAAATACATGCTTCGTACTCAGACATATTGTTCGTACAATCGAAGCATAGTCTGGAAGTGAAAGGAGCGTGGCAACCTTCAGGGGAGATTATCACAACACAAATTCCGTTACCCAAGGCGTTGGAAGCCCCATCGAAGACCATAGTCCATCGGGATCCTTGTTCAGGTCCGTCATACGGCCCAGGTTTCACACAGTCGGTCACTAGCATGATATTCTCATCCGGAAGTAAAAGTTCATAGACTGATAATCATCAACAGCTTGATGGTCCAAATGATCTGCTAATACACTTCCTTTGATGGCCTTTTATGTTGGGTATTGAATATCGTACTCAGTCAAGATCATTTGCCATCTGGCTATCTGTCCGGAAAGAGCGGGTTTCTTGAAGATGTACTTGATAAGTTCTGTTGTACCCCAAAATTTTCCCTCCCATTTTTTATTCAAGATACTATCCTAGGTCTTCTCGAATACTCAATTTGGCTCAGAAGTTGATCAGAAAGATTCTCTTACCAAGCAGTAAGTCAACAATTAGGGTTTGACGTTTCTCAAAGAAATTTGATTCTTCAAAGTTTCAAGTGGGCTTCACAGATCTTCATGTCTCATCAAGGGTGTTCATGCCAAGTTTCAAACCTCGCATTGCAAGTTTGCTCAGTCAATGGTTCAGACGACTGAAAATGACTCCATTAACCTAAAAATCGACCTTTTGTGTGAGAGCAAATTCAAGCGATTGTAACTTCTTCATTATTCGATATTTTTGAGCGGTTCTTCTTGCGTATGACTCTCCTCAATGTCATCTCCAATTTCTCTTCACAAATCAAGAGTTGATTACGTGTAGAAGATCACCAAATTCGAATTCGTTAGAAGTCACTTCATGGATTTTGACCTAACCTTAAGTAATTGTCGCCTGATTTCTAAGAATTGTGATTTCCTTAATTACGAGAACTTGAGACGATTATTTCTGCATATGGTCATAAGTGATGTTGCACGCGAGTTTATCTTCAAATATCGAAATAAAATTACGTTGGGAAGACTTTGAAAGTTAGGGAATCGTCGCAAGTCATTTGTTTGATTTCAAGTGTTCTTAATCACCATTGTTTTTGAAATTTGATAAGGTTGATGATTGTTCTCAAAGCATGATTGTTTGGCAATGAAGTTCCATTTTAATCGAGTATGGTGCGCGAGTTCATTTTGAATGCAAATTTGGTTTGGACAAGAGTTGAAGATTAAGACTGTCATTTAGATGACCATGGCTTTGGGTTTGAGTTAACCAAGTTAGAATTGAATTCTTAAACATTTATTTTGTTTAGAAATTTGATTGGAGTATGAGGCACATTGGTTTATTTGATCATTTTGTGATTGCTTGAAGTTCAAGTTACCAAACCAAGATATTTTATTCAAAGAATGCAATTGAGAATTGCAAAGTTTAAATAAATTCAGGATTAGTACGAAAAATTTCATCATTTACAAATTTGTTCAAGGTCTTGCGTTCATTACATCACAAATGAAATAAAATTACACGTTTTTGCTTTGTTTACAAAGAATTACAATGTTTGATTTGACTACAAAGAGAGAAAATTTGTTTTGTTTCTTCAAGTCTCCATTGCTTCATCTTCAAGCAATCCTCGCTTGCCATACACGCCTCATGTTCATGAAACAAAGAAGAGAAAGTTAGCAATTCAACCAAAGTGATGTGTAAAGAAAAGAAAAAAAGAATTTCATAACTAGGGTTTGTATATAGGAATTAGAATTTAAGCTGTTTTGTTTTATCATAATCTCTCTTCTCCCATTCTTACAAATCACAAGGTTGGACCTTGGTTCACTAGAAGGAAAAGCAAATATGCAAGCCCAAAGCTGTCAAAGCAAAATATGCAAGCCCAAAGCTGCAAAGCAAAATATGCAAGCCCAAGATTGATAAACTTGTAACAAATTTAGCAGCAGGCGGCGAGCTATGCAAACAAACAAAACAAAGGAAGGTTGTTGTAAATAAAGCAAGCAATTCAAAGGCTGCCCAAACAACAATAATATAGCAAACAGAGGCGGGCTGCAAAGTAGCAGCAACACAACAACAACAATATGCAAACAAACAAGAACATAGCAAGCAAGGCATTATAGGCTGCCAAAATGACATGAGAAAGCAACAATGAGTAAAACAAAATGGAACAAGGCAAAACAACAAGTTAACTTGCTCATCAAACCAAACACATCACCATGTTCCTTAAATTATACAAACCCTTCAGAATTTTTCATAGAAAGAAAAGCAGAGTAGCCTTATATTTTCATTGAAAGATAAAGAGAAAAATGAATAGGCTTGAAAAGATGTCACCTAGCAATAACAGTCCCCAAACAAGCATAAGCCTGCCCACAACCTGCTGCATTTTCTGTCCAAATAGTTCAAGTACAAGAGTCCACAGGCTGCTACACATCAATCCAAAAGTTGTCCAAAGAGCAAACAGAACATGCCAAAAAAACTTTGTCCATCCTGCACATAATAACTTGTCCAAGGTAGGCCAAAAACTTGCACCAAAATAGGCAATCCCTTAACCTACTATTTCACTCCATCATAAACAGTCTAGGAGTTGCACCAAAATGGCAAAAACATCAACCCACATCAAGAAAGGATCAAAACAGTATATGATAATAGTTCAAACTTATCATTATTTTCCCTCTAATTCCCACTGGGTCAGCTGCTATAATACAAAAACAACCAAGAAGCAAAAATGGGACTGATAGATACAAAAACCACATTCCAACGCCAAACTTCAACCTGAATCTCATATAACACAACCATATTTCCATATTTCCACCTCACACACCCATAGTCAGTTTAACACCACCATTTTACTTTGTTTGGTTAGTTTTAATATTTATTTAATCATGTAGCTTTGTTAGTTTATTTTTCTTAATTAACTTAGTCCTAAATTTAAATTAGGACATTTTGTGATTAATTTTATTTTATCATTTAGTTAATATCTTATTAATTTATTTAGTTTCTACATAACAACAAAAAAACCTAAAAAACAAAAAATAGGTATACATTTGATCTAATTTTTTTTAGCTAATCATTTTCTTAAATAGAATAGATTTTTTTCTATTTTTCTTTTCTAACTTTTTTTCAAACAAAAAACAAGAATTGTATTTCTTTATCTTTATTTTGTTGATTAATTTTTACTTCATGAACTTTTTGTAATTTCGATTAATTTCTCGATTCAATTTGGTTGTATTGTTTGCCTATTTGGACATTTAATTACGTTGATCCATCCCCATTTGTAAATTTGTACCCCCATTCCCAAAAGCTCTGTAATAGCGTAGAATTTCAATTCCCGCAATTTATTATTCTCCTTATATTGTATAGTAATTAGGCGTGCATGGCAAGATTCAAAATCAATCGCTAGATAACTTAATTTCAAAGACAAAATAACTTGAATCAAGCACACTTTCTCACACGCGCACCTCTAGGGTAACCTCCCTTGTTGCCTCAGAAACACAGTCATGTCCCTCGAATATGGGACGCTTTAGCAAAGACCATCCGGAAAAAAAAGATTGTAGTCCCTCGATGACCCTCGATGTTGCCTTCGGTAAAACGATCTAGTCCCTTACGAAAAATTGCTAAAGCGTCTCATAAGTTGCCTTTTATGACTATACAAACGTCCCGCGCCTGTCCCTTCACATCCAACGATGGGGCTTCTTACCAAATCAATTGTAAGATAGCAACATCTAAAGGAAGAAGAAAAGAATATCTAATACCTTTCGAGTAGATTGATTCGCTTCTAGTTGCTCGCTTGCTTACGACAAAAACATTTTTACACCAACACTTTCATCTTGAAACATTTTCAAAAGACAAAACACTTTGTACACGTTCTTATAGAGACGAGAACCATTACAAAAACATCTTTTCAAAATCACCTTCAAAAGACACATTACACAAACACCTCTTTGAAATATTTTTCGAAATAACACTTTGTATGCGTTCTTATAGAGACGAGAACCATTACAAAGACATTTTCAAAATACTTTCAAAACTCACAACATAAAAGCATAACTTTCAAACAAAGCAAGTGATCTAGCAAGCAACTAAGAGCCAACGGAGAACCATGGATGAAAGGGGTGCTAACACCTTCCCTTTTCATAATCTACCCCCCGAATTCAAGAAAATGTCTCTAAAGGTCTTTCCTGTACTTTTTTACCTTTCCTTTTGAATAAAAGAAAAGTCGACGGCGACTTTTTCTATCCGCACAATTGTGATCAAATGCAAAAGACCCGAGTCAGTTCTCCCGCCGTATCACAGAACTGGCGACTCTGCTGGGGAAATTCGTAAAGTGGGATTACCTTAGGGCTAGATCACATTTACTTGCTTTCATTGTTTGACTTGTATGCTTTACATTATGGTTCTTTATTTGGGTTTGAATCCTCTACCCGGATTTGGGATACCTTATAGGTAAGTAGCAATACATTGCGGAAACTGTGTGAGGTATACCGACACGGTCTAAGCAATAGCTATGTTAGTGCGACATATTTGTGGGTACCGGTAGCCCTTGAGTAGTCAAGGATAATACGGGGCCGTCGAGTGATGTAATGAAGCACTAATTGACTTTTGAACCTTTACATAACTAACTTGGCCATTAGGACATAGTGAGATTTGGTTTTTTGGGATATTTCGGTCACCATTAAAGAGGCTTGCGCTGAAACAATGACCAAAGAAACAAACCAGTGATATTGAGCCCTTTAGAACCTGGTTACTATTGCTAGGACATGTTTAAGCCAACTAAACTTCAAGAGGGTACTTACCTATGAGGCTCCATGCAAGCCTAAACCTAAGGAATTGTTTGCTTTGTTTGTATATATATATATATACTTGTACATAACATCATGAACATCATAGAATCATAATCATACTCACTAACCATTTCAAGGATTTTTGGGATTTATTTTTGTTTCTGTTTTGTAGGACATGGATTCTATTCGCAGGAAAACCATTCAAGTCAATCTCGTAAGGATTCCTCCTCAACTCAAAGAGTTAGCATCAAGGATTCTTGAGAATTTTCCATTTACCGAAAGACATGGTCGCCTCCTAAACTTGGTCACCTCCAAAACTGATGAAGATATGATGAAGGTGCTCTTCCAGTTCTTTGATCCTCTACACCATTGCTTCATATTTCCCGATTATCAACTTGTGCCAACTTTGGAAGAATTCTCCCAACTCTTGAGAATTCCTATTCTCAATCAACTACCTTTCAATGGTACAGAAAGAGATCTAAAGCCCGAAGAGATGGCTCAAGCTCTACACTTGCAACCATCAGATATCACAACTAATTGGGAGACAAAGAGTGGTGTCAAGGGTTTCCTAGCAAAGTTCTTGTTTGAGAAAGCCCAAAATTGTTGGAACTCTTTGGATTTGCATGCTTTTGAGGAAATTGTAGCTCTCCTCATCTATGGGATGGTTTTGTTTCCAAACTCTGACCAACTCATAGATGTGAACGCCGTCAAAATCTTCATGTCTCGTAACCCGATGCCTACTTTGCTAGGAGACATCCTACATTCCTTTCACACTCGCACTATGAGGAAAAGAGGTATCCTTATGTTTTACACCCCTCTCTTGGCAAGATAGTTTATTTCGCATCTTCCCCAATATGTATTGAAGAACAAACAAGGCTCAAGGTTGTCACAAAGGTTGATGATGCTCAAACATTCAGACATCCATTGGTGTTCCCGATCTGTAGACAATGTTATCATCGTCGACCATTCTGGAGAATTCCCTAATGTCCCCTTACTTGGCATTAGGGGAGGTATCACCTATAACCCCTTCTTAGCTTTAAGACAGTTCGATTATGCCGGAAGGGATGGTCCCCATGAGATGCTGATTCAAGGGTTAGTATTTGACTACGAGAGTGATAATCAAGGTCATCGCCAGAGGTTTATTCAAGCCTGGAGGATGTTGAACAAGGTAGATAGAAAGACATTGGGGCACAAGAATTCCATCCCTCTTGAGCCTTACCTCAAATGGGTACGAGCTCGTGCTCAAAGTCTTATGATGCCTTACCCCTCCATTCTCCCGGTAATCGTATGGCCTGTTGTGGAAGGAGACGTTCCATACACTATCCTGCATCCTGACATGCCCACAGTGACACGGTGGCCAGAACCGGATTGTTTAAATGCTGGTTTGCGTTTTACGTTTGTGTTTGCAAAATGTCGCGATAAGCAAGAGTCGCCACCGACTTTTATTTCATCCAATCGGAAAGGAAAAAAGTACAGAAAAAATCCTTTTTCGAGATGTTTCTGAGTACGGGGGGTAGATTATAGAAAGGGAAGGTGTTAGCATCATTTCTATCCATGGTTTTCCATGGGCTCTTAGGTACTTGCTCATCATTTTTAAAAATTTGCTTCCGTGTTTGTGTGTTTTGAAAAGTTTTGTTTTACTTTGATTTAACTCTTGCTTCTGTCTTCAAGAGTGTTACGAAGTCGTTTTGAAAACTTTGTTTGAAAGAGAGTGTACGTGTGAAAAATGTTTGTTTGTTTGAGCAAGTACTTAAGAAATAATATACCTACTCGAAAAAGAGAATGTTTCTGTTCTTATTTCCTTTAGACAGTGCTATCCCACTATTAGTGAGTAGTTAGCACCGTCGTTGGAGTTTTAAGGGTCAATTCGAAAGGGACGTACGATCACTCAAGCAATGCTAGGACGTCTTAGTAATAACCCTAATGTCTTGAATCAATATTCGAGGCAACATATCCGAGGCATCCATTCCGAGGCAACTTTTCCGAACGGGACTTTGATCTTTTGTTTATACAAGAGAGTGACCACTAAAGCATCCTATACTTAATGACTGTTTACCGAAGGCAACCGAAGTGAGAGTATACCCTAGGAGTGCGCATGTGCGAGTGATTCAATTTCAAGTTATTATCTTTGCACATTTAGGGTTTGCTAACTATTTTAAAGTTAATCATACATTCTTGTCATGCAACCCTAATTATCATACATATATCAGTTTAATATTTTGCGAAAAATTAAAGGGCGGAAAGTAAAGCTAGCTATTACAAGGCTTCGGGTATTTACATAGCCAAAAACAAACCCGTTAAAACGATAAATGAAATGGAGAAAAATCCTAATTAATCTATTACAACTTGTGAGCAATTACATTAATATGGTAAAAATAAATAAACGCGATGAATCAAGAACGAGAGAGAACTAGGGTTTTGACCTCGTCTAACCTAATCGAAAGAGAAATTATTTTTGTTGTTTTTAATTATTTTTAAGAAAAAGAATTAGGTTTTTAAATTAAATACAAATCTAATTAGTAATTAAATTAATTAAAAAAAATAATTTACATCGCCTATTTTTGTATTTTTGGTTATTCTTAAGAAAAAGAAAATAGAAATTAAATTAACTAAAACCCTAATTTTCTAATTGTTTTTTTTAAATTTATTTACAAAATAATTAAATTTACCCTAAAATTAAATAAACTAATTAAGTTAATTTTTGTATAAAAAATAAATTCTAAATCTAATTGGACGATTGATTTTATTAAAAAAAGAATTATTTTTTTATGTTAGTAAAATAAATAAATAAATTAATAAAGAAAAAATATAAAAAAGAAAAGTAAAAGAGATATGGGCCTGAGAAAGTAATTTGAGGGAATGTGAATAGCAATTTTCTGGGCCCAAAACAACTGATCCACGTTGACTCCCATGTTCCTATGCTATGCGTTGACTGTGGTTGTTGGTGGTCCCTCATGTGATGGCCTTTAGATCTGGCCATCTGGAGATCCAATGGTGGAGCCTTGGGGTCACATGGTAGTCCTTATGCTTTGTGGGGTATGGAATCTGTAAAGAAAACTCAAGAAAAATGCAAATGTTGGAGGCAGGGGTCGAACCCCTGACCTCACGCCTTCTAACGCCTTAGTGCTTCCTTGGCCACCACTGGGCCATTTGGTTCAGTTTGTTAGTATATGAAACAAAAATAATAAAATGAATAAAATGACGCTAGCTGTAAAACACGCGCCAGAATTCAAATGAATGAATGAGATGGAGCCACACATGTCATCTTCTTCTTCTCTCTGTTGGTAAAAGTCAGAGACTTTTACCTACGGACAAATGCCTGTAGCTATACACCCTGCATTTCTCAAAATCACACACAGGCATAAAATATGAAACCTAATGCCATGAATCAACTCGTCTTGGCTTGCTGAGCTTCATGGTGCCCTTCTTGGGGGCCAATTTTTCCTGTACACAAAGATCCTAAATCGAAGCAAAAAAACCTAACAATGGAAAATTCTGATACAGTCCACAAAAACACAATTAAATGTTATAGATAGTTTGCAAATGTTTCAAGGAGCAAGAATATATAAGTATTTCATGTTATAAGTGCTAGAACCATGCAATTATATTTCAAGAAGAAGCCATGGTCGTGGTTGACTTACAGTGAGTTCTAGCGCTGGAAAGTGCTTGTTCTTGATTGGTACAGCTTCCTTGCAACCCCAGGAATCGAATGTGATGGCTAGGGGACCTTGAAAACATCTAGAAGTGGGAATTCAAGTCAGCACTTTTTGATCAAAATTTCAAGTTTCGTTCTTCCTTTGTGCGCCTCTCAAGCCTTGTGTTTTAGGTATGCAATTGTATACTATATACCAAGGATTGGATTAGGGTTGAAATTATGCTCTCAATCTTCATCCATTATGGCTTTTGATTTTGATTTGATTCACTTGAAGATCTTTCCAAAAATAGGCCAAAACCAATCTTTTCATGCACACAAATGCCTTGCACGATTTGATTTACTTGCTAGCTGTATGTAGAACCTGAAACATGCACAAGATCTTGAAATTTGAATGATTTGGATTTTTCATGATTTGTTTTGATTTAAATTGATTTAATTACAATAAAAATCAAAATAAATAATAAAAATAAGATAAATACAAATGGGAAGATTTAGGGCTCGTGGACCATGCTACCAACTCAAGACAAGTTCAAAAAGTTAGGCCCATTTAGCAAAAATTGCAATTTGAGGCATAGTTGACTTTTAACAATTTTGCAAAAAAGGTCAACTTCACCAATGCATAACTTTCTCAATTTTGACTCTTTGAATGTGTTCTTGGACTTTTTATAAATATTGATATTTCCTATAAGCAACCCTTTTGGTCTAATCTCAATTTGGTATTCCATGTTCATGTATGAAGCTTTGACAAAAAAGGTGTTTTTGTTGACTTTTCAAAATGACCTATAATGTCCAAATTCATAACTTCTTGTGAGTGCATATTTTGATCTTGGTAGATGAATATGGATTGTAGCGCATTGCATCCTATTCAAAATGAGCTTTTGATGGGTCATTTCTCATAAAGTATGAGAAAGTCATGCTTGGTCAAAGTTGAGTTGACTTTTCCTGCAAAACCCTAATTTAGCAACTTTTGGTTCTTGATGAATTATGAGCAATCCTTGATGAATCATGATCAACCCTTGATAAGATGATGAAATATACTTCAAAATGAAGATGTTGACCAAAAATATTGAAGTTTGACTATATGTAGGCCACAGTTGACTTTTGCCCTAACATAGTCGATTTTTAGGCCTTTGAGCAATTGACTGAGCAAATTTCCTTTGCAAGGCTTGAAACTTGACATGGATGATCTTGAGAACATATTAGGAAAATGGTGAGCATTTGGAATCCCTTGGACTCAAGTATCTTGATGCAACATGAAACCCTAATTTGAGGTAGACTGCCTTAAGAGAGAGCCTGTCTGGTCAACCCTTGGACTTCCTTAAGCAACTTGAGGATCTTTCTTGAAATGTTTTGAGAAATATGGGAGGGAAAATTTTGGGGTACAACACCCACCTCTCTTGAAGACTTACAAAGGGATTGGATACAGCTTAAGGGGGAATGAGACACTTTCGAGGCCCAATTCTACGCCAACGAGAAGAAGAATCTGGAGCTCACCAAATAGCTTCATGAGGAGCGGACTCTAAACGCCTACATCGCACCAAAGAGGATGCGCACAACCTTTTCATCTTAAAGTTTTTATATTTCTTTGTAAGCCCAAAAAGGCATGATGTACTCAAGCTTTGATTTATTAATATAACGTGTGTTTCCTTTTTGTCTAAAGCAAATTTGAATCTCTAATTTCCTTGAAATCATTGCATACGCATATCATCCATAACATTGCATAAGCAGGTACCATTACAGGTTTCTCATCTCCTTCACTTTTTATTTCAGCAAAAATGTCTTCTGAACAAAGCATCAAAGATCTTCAGGCACAAAATGCCCAATTTCAACAGATGTTCATAACTCTGGCGAAAGGGCAGGAGGATCTGAAGGCCCTTATCCTGAAAGAGAAGAAGAAGAAGAAGAAGAAGAAGAAGAAGAAGAAGCTCGCTGGTGTCCTCAATATGGGCAGAAGATTTGGGGGGCCACTAAAGCAACCTGTCGATCTGACCTCCTCGTCCAAAGAAGGGGAAAATCAAGAGAGAGAAATAAGGGAGGAGAACCCTAGTCATGAAGTCTCTGACAATGATACAGACTGCATTGATGAGAAGTATCCTCCGACTGAGGATAGGTACAAGCAGTTAGAGGATCGGTTAAGCGCTATGGAGATCCAGAGAATACTAGGGATGGATTTTGAAGAGTTGGGATTTGTGTCTGGGGTAGTCATCCCACAAAAATTTAAAGCTCCAGTTTTTGCAAAGTATGATGGGGTGTCTTGTCCCAAGCTTCATCTCCGTTCCTATGTGAGGAAGATCCAGCCTCACACTGCTGATAGGAACTTGTGGGTTCCCTTATTTCAAGACAGTCTTTCAGGCACTCAGCTTGAATGGTTCTACCAATTGGAGGGAACCAATGTCCGAAACTGGGAGGATTTGGCCGCTGCTTTTTATAAGCAGTATCAATACAACACCTACCATGCCCCTACCTGTACTCAACTTCAGAGTATGTGCATGGGTGCAGGTGAAGGCTTTAAGGACTATGTGCAGAAGTGGAGAGATTTTCCTGGAAGAGTCCAACCCCTTTTGTCTGATAAGGAGTTGGTCGACATGTTTCTTGGGACGCTGTTTGGTCCATTCTTCAACCATTTGATCGGTAGCTCATCGGCTGGTTTTACTGAGCTAATATTAATTAGAGAGAGTGTAGAAGCTGGGATCCGGAGCGGTAAAATACAGAAAGATACCTCGTCAAGTTCAGCAAAGAAGCACTTCACGGCTAAGAAGGAGGTCAGTGTCGTTTATAGCCCAAGAGGTCAAAGCCGGATTGACTACCGTTCAACAGTAGGTGCTATGATAATACCTAGGCCTGCGGCTACCCCACAACGAAACAATCAGCAAAGGGTAGAAAGACCGCAAAGGCAGTTTACCCGGATTAACATGACATTGACCGAGATTCTACCCCATCTGCTGAGATCTAACTTGGAAACTTTGAAAGAGGCTCCCAAGAATCCTAATACCTCCTCTTCTCAGTAAAATCCAAACGCTCGGTGCGCCTATCATTCTGAGAGTCCTGGTCACGATACAAATGACTGCTGGGCTCTAAGAAAAAAAGTACAAGATCTGATTGAAGCTAAGGAGATTGAGTTCGACGCTACGGAGAAGCCCAATGTCATAACTGCTCCCATGCCTAAGCACATCCATGGGGTTAACGCCTTTGATACCGATCTGTTCGTGACTTCAGTTGATGAAGTTTCTACTCCTCTTATGACTGTTAAGAAGAATTTGTTGCTGGCCGGTTTATTTCCAGGTTATGGCGAAGGTTGCCACATGTGTTCATCTCTGCCTTCTGGTTTCTATTTGCTGAAAACAGGTGTCCAACGCCTGATGGACAACAGAGAAATTTTGTTCGAAAAGACTTTGATTCCAACTGTTCCATGTGAAGATAATGCTATTATAACCATTTCCGCCAATCCTTCCAAGACCTCCTCGAGAAGACCTGTTAGGATTACACCCGCTTCAAGATTCTCTCTGTCAATAATCACTTGTCCTGGTCCTATCCCGTACGCCTTAGACAAAGTTGTCCCTTTGCATTATGGTGCCAAGATTTACTATCATGGTGTTAAACAGGATTTGAAGAATACAGAGGCTGATCCCGATGTCAGTAACATTGTCGGGACCAGCAAGATTACCAGAAATGGAAGGGTTTTCTCTCCCGAGATTTCCCCAAAGACTGTCAATAATCCTGTTGTCATTCCATCTGTTGTTCCTGCTAATACTTCAGCTACTACTCCCGTTCTTACTCCATTTGTTACCCCCGCTGATGAGTCATCTGGGACTCAAGGCAAAGAAGTTGTAGGTGAGCCTACCCGGGCGTAGGCATCTAGAAAATTCGTTGTGGAATCCTCTAAGCAAGAGATAGAGGAAATCTTAAAAATATTCAAAAAGAGCGTCTACAATGTGGTCGAGCAGTTGGGGCAGACCCCTTCGAAGATATAAATGTTGTCTTTGCTGTTATGTTCTGAGGCCCATGCGAAGGCTTTGATTGCATTCCTCAAGACTGCGCATGTGCCGTAAGAAACCTCAACCGATCAATTTAAAGACTGTGTGGCCAGCTTGATTGTTGACAATGGGCTGGGTTTTTTAGATGCCGACTTGACACCGAAAGGGAGGAAGCATAATGATGCTTTGCATGTCTCGATCGAATGCAGGGGCACAACTATGGCTCATGTGCTGGTGGATACTGGGTCTTCACTGAATGTCCTGCCTAAGAAGGCCCTCGATCAACTAGATTATGAAGGCTTGACCCTAAAACCCAGTAACATTGTGGTAAGGGCTTTTGACGGGTCGATGAGAATGGTGTATGGGGAGGTGGACATCCCTATCAAGGTAGGATCTCAGACCTTTGAGTCCACCTTCTACGTGATGGACATCAGGCCATCATACTCCTATTTGGTGGGTCGTCCTTGGATCCATGAAGCTGGGGCTGTTACTTCTACACTGCACCAAATGCTGAAATATTCGGTAAAGGGGAAGATTGTCACTGTGCATGGCGAAGAGGAGTACACGGTGAGTCACCTGAACTCCTTCAGGTATGTAGATATGGACAGGGAATTCATAGATACTCCTTGTCAAAACTTTGAAGAGGTTCCCAAGATTTTGGCGTCAATCGAGACTACCACCAGCACCAAACCTCCTCTGAAGATGGCTTCTCTCAAAGACGCCAGAGCAGTGATCGAAGAAGGTGGGTGTACCAATTGGGGACAAATCCCTGATTTTAATCACAAAACTGACAAATTTGGTTTGGGCTTTACTTTAGAGGCTCAAAGGGATGTTTGACGTGCTCGGGCTGGAGGATGTCCCCTACGCATCAGCAATCGTGGGGTCAACGCTATTGAAGACAGTGAGGAAGACTCTGACATTGACTGTTGGATCTACCCGACTACCAATGGTGGACCGAATAACTGGACGACTAGGGATTTTATTACAGTTTCTTTTATTCTGCAGTAGTTGTCTTACTTGTGTTCTGAATTTGTAATGAACAATTTTTTACTTTTTGGCCTTGTGCCTTACCCGAGGCACAATGGTTCCGTTTGCGAGGGTTATTATATGTCATTTCATATGTCATCAATAAAGCATTGGATGTTCCATGCATATAGATTTTGCGTTCTCTATTTTTCTTTTTTGTTTTTACTTTATCAATACAACTATGTTCTCAAACACACTCACGTATCAAACTGCAGATTCATATCCACTCTGGATCCCATTGATAACAATTCTGCTACTGCCAGTTATGATTTCGAAAATCCGATCAACCAAGCCAAGAACGAAGGTGAGGATGATTTTAAAGTTCCTGGAGAACTGGCTAGACTGTTGCAATAGGAAGAGAGGGCTATACAGCCTCATGAAGAGCTAGTTGAGACGATAAACTTGGGCACAAAGGTGGATAGAAAAGAAGTCAAGATCGGTGCAAATCTGGAAGCTAAGATCAAACAGCGGTTGATACAGATGTTGCATGACTACGTTGAGATCTTCACCTGGTCATATGAAGACATGCCTGGTTTAGACACTAACATCGTGGTACACCGAATGCCGACTAAAGAGGATTGTCCTCCGATTAAACAGAAGGTCCGCCGTATGCACCCTGAAATGTCAGAGAAGATCAAATAGGAGGTTATGAAACAGTTCAACGTTGGGTTCTTGGTTGTCACCTCCTATCCGCAGTGGATTGCTAACGTCGTTCCGGTGCCAAAAAAGGATGGTAAGGTACGGATGTGTGTAGACTACAGAGACCTGAACAGGGCAAGTCCAAAGGATAACTTCCCGCTTCCTCACATTGATGTTCTGGTTGACAACACCTCACAGCATAAAGTTTTCTCCTTCATGGATGGTTTCTCTGGCTATAACCAGATTAAGATGGATCCTGAAGACATGGAGAAAACAACCTTCGTCACACAGTGGGGCACTTTCTGTTACAAGGGGATGCCTTTTGGGTTGAAGAATGCTGGGGCAACTTATCAGCGAGCCATGGTCGCTTTATTCCACGATATGATTCACCATGAGATAGAGGTTTATCTTGATGACATGATAGAAAGATCCCAAACCGAGGAAGAACACCTCGAGCATCTACAAAAGCTGTTTGACATGTTGAAGACATACAAGCTGAGGCTAAATCCGAATAAGTTCACCTTCAGGGTAAGGTCTGGTAAACTTCTAGGGTTCATCGTCAGTGACAAGGGTATTTAGGTTGACCCCGCAAAGGTAAAGGCCATACAAGATATGTCGGCTCCCCGCACAGAGAAGGAGGTTAGAGGTTTCTTGAGACGCCTAAATTATATCGCCAGGTTCATCTCGCATCTAACTGCTACTTGTGAACCCATTTTCAAGCTTCTGAAGAAGGATCAAGTGGTCAAGTGGAATGACGAATGCCAGACTGCTTTCGAAAGAATCAAGGAATACCTTTAAGAACCACCAATTCTGATGCCTCCGGTTGAAGGAAGACCTTTGATATTGTACTTAACAGTGCTAGACAATTCAATGGGGTGTGTGCTGGGGCAGCATGACGAGTCTGGTCGAAAAGAGTACACAATATACTACCTTAGAAAAAAGTTAACCGACTGTGAGACAAGTTACTCACTGCTCGAGAAAACTTGTTGCACTTTGGCATGGGCTGCTCGCCGGCTAAGACAATATATGTTGACCCACACTAATTTGTTGATATCTAAGATGGATCCAATCAAATACATCTTCGAGAAGCCCGCTCTCTCCAGAAGAATAGAGAGATGGCAGATGACCTTAACTGAATACGATATAAAATATACAACCCAAAAAGAAATCAAGGGAAGTGTATTGGCTGATCATTTGGCTCATCAGGCCGTGGATGACTACCAGTCCATGAATTTTGAGTTCCCAGACGAGAACATCATGCTAGTGACTGATTATGAAGAACCTGGACCAAATGAAGGACCCGAGGAGGGATCCTGATGGACTATGGTTTTTGAAGGAGCTTCTAACGCACTCGGTAATGGCATTGGCACTGTAATCATATCTCTTGAGGGTCATCACACTCCTTTCACTGCCCGACTATGTTTCAACTGCAATAACAATATGGCGGAGTATGAAGCCTACATCATGGGTCTCAAAGCTGCTATCGACCTCAGGATCAAGTTCTTAAATGTCTTTGGAGATTCAGCCTTAGTGATAAGTCAGATCAAAGGCGAATGGGATACGAAACATCCAAACCTCATCCCATACAGAGAACACGTGTTGACGTTGTTCCCACACTTTAAGGAGGTAACCTTTGAACATTTCCCATGAGAGGAGAATCGGTTAGTAGATGCGCTAGCTACCATGTCTTCTATGTTTAAAGTCAGGTGGGACAATGAAGCTCCCTGGATCACCATTGAGAGGTTGGATGAACCAGCGCACTGCTGTGAGATTGATACTGAAGAGGTAGCAGATAAGCCTTGGTTTCACAAAGTAAAATGGTATCTCGAGACTCAAGAGTACCCCGAAGGGGCATGTGTCAATGATAAGAATTTTCTAAGAAGGTTCGCTGTGAAATTTTTCCTCAGTAACGGAATCCTCTACAAGCGCAGCCATGACTCTACCTTACTGTGGTGTGTAGATAAGGGCGAAGCAGAGAGGATTATGACAAATTTACATGAAGGTAACTTTGGGACCCATTCCAGTGGAGATACCATGGCTAAGAAGATCCTACGGGCAGGATACTATTGGTCCACTATGGAAGTAGATTGTTATCAGCACTCCCGAACCTGTCATAAGTGCCAAATCTATGCTGATAAGGTGCATTTACCTCCGGTTCCTTTAAATGTATTGATAGCTCCGTGGTCCTTTGTAATGTGGGGAATTGACATAATCGAAGAAATCAGGCCTACCACTTCCAATGGGCATCGCTTCATCCTGGTAGATATCGATTACTTCACAAAGTGGGTTGAAGCTTCCTCTTTTGCTACAGTGACCAAGAACATGGTGGCGCGGTTTATCGGGCATAACCTGATCTGTTGGTACGATGTTCCAGAAAGATTCATCACGGACAATGGTATGAATCTCAATAATACGATGATCACCAACTCTGTAAGCAATTCAAGATACAACATCATAACTCTTCTCCCTACCGGCCGAAGATGAATGGCGTTATTAAAGCCGCTAACAAGAACATCAAGAAGATTATATAAACGATGATGGTGACCTACAAAGACTAGCATGAGATGCTACCATTCGCTCTTCATGGGTACCGTATCTCAGCACGGACATCGACAGGGGAAACCCCCCTCTCTGGTATATGGCATGGAGGCAGTCCTACCCATTGAGATCCAGATTCCTTCTCTAAGGATTTTGAAAGATGCGGGTTTGGACGAAGATGAATGGATCCAGACTTGACTTGATCAGCTGAATTTGATCGATGAGAAGAGACTTACTGATGCCTGTCATGGTCAAACGTATAAAAAACGGATGATCAAGGCTTTAAAAAAAAAAGTCAGACACCAAGAGTATCAAGTCATGGATCTAGTGATCAAGCGCATCATACCGCCGCAAGGTGATCCCAGGGGCAAATGGACTGCCACCTACGAAGGTCCGTTTGTAATTAAAAACATTTTCTCGGGTGGAGCCATGATTCTAACCACCATAGACGGTGACGACCTTCCTAACCCTGTCAATGCGGACATAGTGAAAAGATACTACGCATAATAAAAGACCCGCTAGGATGATTGGCCTAGGAAAAAATAAGGGCTTCCCGGTGAACCAAAAGGGTTCGGGTAAAAATAAGGGATGAAAATAAAAAAATTTGTGCACCCGACAAGTCGAAAACCTGAAAAGGCAGCTTGGGCAAAAAAGGGTATCCCGGTAGACTGAAAACCCGAAAGGGTGGTCCAGGAAAAAGTTAGGGATGTAAAGCGTATCATTATGTCCTATTGGATCACCTTGCGATCAGACCTCAGTATCCATTGTCCAACTCAAACGGCACCAATCAATCTAATCAGCTTCAGGCAAGTAGCGAAGTGATGAGACACTCGAAGACATATCAGCATTAGCAGAATTAAAACTCAATGGGATTGTTGTACATAGTTGTTTTCTTTTACACAACATTGTATAGTTTCTATTTTTATGGAAGCGTTCTCTTACTAGAGCATCCGCCTCTTTGTACAAAAACGCCTATTATAGGCCAACTTTGCAAATCAGTGCAAATCATTTTTACAAAAAATTTGTGTTTCCCCTTTTCTGTTTTGTCCTACAAGAACGTCCAATGGTTTATTCTTGACATATGCATTTGAATATGATTACTACTCACAAATGTTTACATAAGAAACGAAAAGACAAATTGCTCGGGGCAAAAACATGAAATGTCAAAACCCAATAGTCACTCTGTCCAACAGGTACCAAGGCATAAAAAACTTTGAAACATAATCATCAGTACCCACGACCTCGTGACATCTACACTCCCCACATAATGAAAAAAATCAAGACATTGACATCAGCTTTCCCAAAACATGAGGTAATCTCCCCAGCCAGGGTCTTTCAAGAATATGACATCTATATACCCCAGTTGAATCTCATAATCGCGAGCGGGTCATAAAATTTGTCTCTCAAGCAGAAGTTCATTACTCTGAATACAGAAACTCAATCCTTGACAGAGTTTATCCCTCCAGCTACGGAATTTCATCCTCCAACAAAGTTTCTTTTTTTCCCCGCAGAGTCATTCTCGAAGCAGAGTCTCTCCCCGACATAATATCCATCAATAAGGAGCAAATCTCCCACATGATCATCTCCGTTCACCATCTCCAGTGAAAGTTGAAGAACCATGTTTTTCCACAACAGTCAGGAAGGCTATTTCCAATACTCTCAAGCAGCAGTCAGGGATTTATTTTCCCAGACTCAGATATGTCACAATAGCATCTCATGTTCATACATTATGATATGCGCATACATATCGCATACAACACAATCTCGTTATTTTGAGAACATCGCCCCACCATGCATTTCATGCATTGCACATAATTAACCTTATTATCTTTTATGGAAAGACAATTATCACCAACGATTCTAGCAGTTGTACACATGACATTTGCAGACAACTTATGGAAAATCAGTTCCCGAAATCAAACGGGTCAACTAGTCTACATGATCAAATGAAGTAGCCCTACTACTCAGGCTTTCATTCCGAAGTAACCCTACTATCCAGGTTCCTTCTCATAGCCCTACTATCCAGGCTTTCATTCCGAAGTAACCCTACTATCCAGGTTCCTTCTTATAGCCCTACTATCCAGGCTTTCATTCCGAAGTAACCCTACTATCCAGGTTACTTCTCATAGCCCTACTATCCAGGATTTCATTCCGAAGTAACCCTACTATCCAGGTTCCTTCTCATAGCCCTACTATCCAGGATTTCATTCTGAAGTAACCCTACTATCCAGGTTCCTTCTCAGAGCCCTACTATCCAGGCTTTCATTTCGAAGCAACCCTACCATCCAGGTTCCTCCTCATAGCCCTACTACCCAGGCTTTCTTTTCGAGGTAACCCTACTATCCAGGTTCCTTCTCGTAGCCCTACTACCCAGGCTTTCATTCCGAAGTAACCCTACTATCCATGTTCCTTCTCATAGCCCTACTACCCAGGCTTTCCTTTTGAAGCAACCCTTCTATCCAGGTTCTTTCTCCTTTATCTCCAAACAATAGTTTACAACATTGTAAGACCTGGACCCGACCAGATACGATCAATTTCACATTTCCCCAGTTGAAGTCAAACTTGGACTTAGTCTAATTTCTGTCAACAATCACCTTTGGATGGCATCTATAATCCCATCTTCTCCATCTTTCTATCATCTCTCCAAATGGCATCTTCAAGCCCATTCCTTACGCAATCAACCCCCACATCATCAAGTGCAAATTTCTGGGCACTCTAGTGTTCAATCATCTTCCACTTTCAAGCTACGAACGACAAACATGCCGATCTCACGTTTCAAGTTTAAGAAAATTGAACAGGGGCAGCTGTTGTACCCCAAAATTTGCCCTCCCATTTTTTATTCAAGATACTATCCTAGGTCTTCTTGAATACTCAATTTGGCTCAGAAGTTGATCAGACAGATTCTCTTCCCAGGCAGTAAGTCAACAATTAGGGTTTGACGTTTCTCAAAGAAAATTGATTCTTCAAAGTTTCAAGTGGGCTTCATAGATCTTCATGTCTAATCAATGGTGTTCATGCCAAGTTTCAAACCTCGCATTGCAATTTTGCTCAGTCAATGGTTCAATCTTTAATAGAATAGATTTTTTTCTATCTTTCTTTTTAAACTTTTTTTTAAACAAAAAACAAGAATTTTATTTCTATATTTATTTTGTTGATTAATTTTTACTTCATGAACTTTTTTTAATTTCGATTAATTTCTTGATTCGATTTGGTTGTATTGTTTGCCTATTTGGACATTTAATTACGTTGATCCATCCCCATTTCTAAATTTGTACCCCCATTTCCAAAAGCTCTTTAATAGCATATAATTTCAATTCCCATAATTTACTGTTCTCCTTATACTGTATAGTAATTAGGCGTGCATGGCAAGATTCAAAATGAATCGCTAGATAACTTAATTTCAAAGACAAAATAACTTGAATCAAGCACACTTTCTCACACGCGCACCTCTAGGGTAACCTCGCTTGTTGCCTCGAAAACACAGTCATGTCCCTCGAATATGGGACGCTTTAGCAAAGACCATCCGATAATAAAGATCGTAGTCCCTTGATGACCCTCGATATTTCCTTCAGTAAAAAGATCTAGTTCCTTACGAAAAATTGCTAAAGCGTCTCATTAGTTGCCTTTTATGATTGTACAAACATCCCGCGCCTGTCCCTTCACATCCAATGATGGGGCTTCTTACCAAATCAATGGTAAGATAGCAACATCTAAAGGAGGAAGAAAAGAACATCTAATACCTTTCGAGTAGGTAGATTCGCTCCTAGTTGCTCTCTTGCTCACGACAAAAACATTTTTACACAAACACTTTCATCTTGAAACATTTTCAAAAGACAAAACACTTTGTACGCGTTCTTATAGAGACGAGAACCATTACAAAAACATCTTTTCAAAATCACCTTCAAAAAACACACTACACAAACACCTCTTTGAACTATTTTTCAAAACAACACTTTGTATACGTTTTTATAGAGACGAGAACCATTACAAAGACATTTTCAAAATACTTTGAAAACTCACAACACAAAATCATAACTCTCAAACAAAGCAAGTGATATAGCAAGCAACTAAGAGCCCATGGAAAACCATGGATGAAAGGGGTGCTAACAGCTTCCCTTTTCATAATCTACCCCCAGAACTCAAGAAAATATCTCTAAAGGTCTTTCGTGTGCTTTTTTACCTTTCCTTTTGGATAAAATAAAAGTCGATGGCGACTCTTGCTATCCGCACAATTGCGATCAAACACAAACGACCCGAGTCAGTTCTCTCGCCGTATCACAGGGTCCATCTTAGAAATCAATAGAGTGGTATGAGTCAACATATACTGTCTTAGCCAGCGAGCAGCCCATGCTAGAGCGTAGCAAGTTTTCTCGAGCAGTGAATATCTAGTTTCATAGTCGGTAAAACTTTTGCTCACGTAGTAAATAACATGCTCTTTTCGGTCAGACTCGTCATGTTGGCCCAAAACACACCCCATAGAATTCTCTAGCACTGTCAAGTAAATGATCAAGGGTCTTCCTTCAACTGGAGGAATTTGGATATGAGGTCCTTGTAGATATTCCTTGATTTTGTCGAAGGAAGCTTGGCATTCATCATTCCATTTGACTACTTGATCTTTCTTCAAGAGTTTGAAGATTGGCTCACAAGTAGCAGTTAAGTGAGATATGAAGCGGGCAATGTAGTTAAGATGACCCAAGAATCCTCTAACTTCCTTTCCAGAGTGGGGGATTGGAATTTCTTGGATGGACTTTACCTTGGCAGGATCGACTTCGATGCCTTTACCACTGACAACAAAACATAGAAGCTTTCCAGATTGTACTCCGAATGTGCACTTATTAGGGTTCAACCTTAACTTGTACTTTTTCAGCCTCTCGAATAGCTTGTATAGGTGATTGAGATGCTCCTCTTCAGTTTGATATCTTGCAATCATATCATCCATATAGACCTCTATTTCATGATGGATCATATCATGAAACAAAGCTACCATATCTCTTTGATATGTTGCCCCTGCATTCTTTAATCCGAACGACATGACCTTGTAGCAAAAGGTGCCCCATTGCGTAAGGAAAGTGGTCTTCTCCATGTCTTCGGGAGCCATCCTAATTTTATTATAGCCGGAGAAACCATCCATGAAAGAGAAGACTTTGTGCTGAGCAGTGTTATCGACCAAGACATCAATATGAGGTAGAGGGAAGTCATCCTTGGGGCTGTCCCTATTCAGATCCCTATAATCTACGCACATGCGAACTTTTCCATCTTTCTTCAGCACTGGCACCACATTTGCAACCCATTGGGGATAAGTTGTCAAATCTAGGAATCCTGCGTCAAATTGTTTCATCACCTCAGCTTTTATCTTTTCATACATGTCAGGCCTCATGCGATAAACTTTTTGTTTGACAGGAGGATAATCTTCCTTTGTCGGTAGACGATGGACTACAATGTCGGTATCCAACCCTAGCATATCTTCATACGACCAAGCAAACACTTTCACATAGTCATGCAACATCTGAACCAACCTGCTTTTGACACTGCTTTCCAGGTTAGCGCCGATCTTGACCTTTTTCTTGTTTGTCTCGGTACCTAGATTGATGAATTCAACTGACTCTTCGTGCGGATGGATAACTTTTTCCTCTTGTAATAGAAGTCTGGCTAGTTCTCCCGATATTTCAAAATCTTCCTCGCCTTTGTCTTCGGCTTGGTTAATTGGATGTTCGAAGTCATAGTTAGCAATAGTAGAGTCATAGGCAATGAGATCCGAAGTGGACGAGGACCTGCAAGAGTGTGTGTGTGTGTGTGTGTGCATGTAAGATACATGGCTATTTTGAAAAATGAATTGAAGAAAAAATAAAGACAATGAGCATAATAGTTCAAATGTAAAGATTCTAATGATTTGTATTGAATGATCATATGATAAAATGAACATAAATAAAACCCTTGACAAATGGACCATAGTGCCCCGGGCCAGGCACATGGCTTAAAAGTAATTGTTTAATATTACTGACAAAATGTTCTTGAATTAATAGAAAGCAATAAACAAGTAATTACTCCTTAATGAAGGAGACGGGAACGAAGTCCTTTGCGTGCAAATTGTTGAGTTTTCTTGTAGTAGGGTATACCCATTCTTCAAATGCACATTCATCATCAGAATCACCCACAACGTTTACTTTATGACTTCCAATACGGAGAGGGGGCTTCCCTGCACGAGCACGCCTCACATTTGTCTTGGTAGTAAAACCCACATTTGTCTTCTTTTAATGGGATCTCAGGGAGTTGCCTTCAAGTATCAAAAATTCCTTCTTCGACTGCGGCACGCGCATCTCTAAATGAAACCATCTTTGGCACGACCTTAACAGCTTTGGACACATCAGAAGAACATTTGGCAGTAGAAAACAATGGTGGCGCAACTTCAAAAGCCTGACACGGGGTTTCTATAAATTTTCCATCCATCTCCACATATATGAAAGAGTTGAGGTGGCTTACCATGAACTCCTCCTCACCAAAGACAGTGACAATCCTTCCTTTGACCGAATACTTGAGCTTTAGATGAAGGGTTGATGTTACTGCCCCTGCTCCATGGATCCAAGGGTGACCCAACAAACAAGAGTAAGCAGGACAGATATCCATGATGTAGAAAGTAGAGTTGAAAATATGTGAGCCCACTTTTATCGAGAGATCCACCTCTCCATGAACTGTACTTTTGGACCCATCGAAAGCCCTCACAATAATATCACTTGGTTTCAAAACAAATCCTTCACAGTCTAAACGGTCCAAAGCCCCCTTGGGTAGCACATTTAAAGAAGAGCCAATATCAACCAGAATATGTGCTAGGGTAGTCCCCTTACATTCAACAGAAACATGTAGAGCTTTGTTATGGTTCTTTCCCCGTGGTGCCAGATCAGCATCTGAGAACGCCAAACCATTATCGACTGTCAAGCTTGCCACATAATTTTCAAACTGGTCCGTCGTGGTCTCATGAGGTACATGAGCCTTATTCAAGAATTTGATTAATGCCCGAGCATGAGCGTCGGAACAAAGTAGCAAAGATAACATGGAAATCTTGGAAGGGGTTTGCCCTAACTGCTCCACAATCTTGAAATCACTCATTTTTATAATTTTTAAGATCTCATCCATTTCTCGAGTGGAAGGTACCTTAACAGAAATGTCTTTTGTGGGTATTTCTGTCTTAGCAGACTCAACTACTTTCTCCTTTCCCTTTGTGTCAACACTAGGCTTAACAGTGGTGATGCGGACAGGTGCCTTTGTAGCAGTTGGTGGTAAGATGTTGGGTGAAAAGATTCTCCCAGTTCTGGTCACCTTACTAGAGCCAGTAATGTTGCCAATGTCATCAGCTTTGCTTTCTTCAATCAAAGCATCTTTCTTTATCCATGGTAAAACACCTCAGCACCATAGTTCCATGGCACTGCTTTGTTGGAAGAGTATGGAATTGGCCCGAGGGTGGTAATTATCAGAGGAGCAACTGTCGGTTCATTTGAAGTCCTGATAGGACCCTTGGAGGAGATCCTAAGAGGCTTGTTTGAGATCGTTATGAAGGATAGGTCTTCAAACTTATTGGTCAAACTTTTGGCAGACGGAGTCTTGTCAAATAGGATCTCATGGCTATTCATCAGGCGTTGAATGCCTTCCTTAAGCCCTTTGCATCCATTGAGTTGTTTTGTGGCAGCAATTACAGTCCTTCAAACAGCCATGGAAAATCCCGGGTTTCAGCAGATTCTTTTTTATAATGGTTAACAGAGTAGTCAAGTCTTCAATGGAGGAAACAAAAATGGTGTCTTCAACAACATTGACACCCTTGCCATGGTTTGGAATTGGTGTCTTTATTACATTCGGAGTTGGAGGAGGATCAAATTAAACAGTCTTGTTGTCTATTAAGTCTTTAATTTTATTCTACAGTGCCCAACATTGGTCAGTCTAATGCCCGAGACTATTTGAGTGATATGCACACTTGGTATTTGGATTTTATTTGGGTGAAGAGGTATCTGGATTGGTCGTAGGATCACGCAGTGTCACCAAATTAGCCTTTAACAGGTGTTGTAAGGCTTGGGATAGCGACATGCCTATCCTTGTGTATTGTCTTCGTGGAGCCTCAAACCGTTGATGATTGGAAGATTATCTTTGAACAGAAGTTGGATTGGAAATCCGAATAACATTAACGGACGGACGGTCATCCTTCTTGGTATGGGCACTTTCCCCATACACAACATTTGTTTCTTTCTTCCCGATAAAAGGTTTCTTTATAGGATTAGAGGTGGAAGCAGATGCTATGGGAATCTTCCCGCTTTTGATACCGCTTTCAACTCTTTCACCGGTGAAGATCAATTTTGTGAAACCAGATGAAGAACAAGCAACCAACAAGTTGAAAAATGGACCAGATAAAGTTCCCATAAACATATCAATGTGCTCCCTATCAGTTAACGACAGTTGGACCCTACTGGCAAGATCCCTCCACTTTTGGGCGTACTCTTTGAACCCTTCACTCTTACCCATTGTCATGTCTTGCAGTTGAACTCTTTTCGGTGCCAGGTCGGCATTATACTGGTATTAGTGATAGAAAGTTGTGGCTAAGTCTTCCCATGTATGGATATGAGAACCCTACAATTGGTAAAACCACTCTAGTTGCGTCCCAGCCAAGCTTTCTTGAACAAAGTGAACCCAGAGTTTCTTGTCGGCGGTTTGCGATTGAATTTTGCGCACATAAGACTTCAGGTGAAGTTTTGGGCAGGAAACCGCATCGTATTTTGCGAAGACTGGTATCTTGAATTTATGGGGAATGACAACCCCATATATTAAACCCAAATCATCAAAATCCAAACCGGGGACGGCTTGAATCTCAACGGCCTCAAGTATGTCCTCCAGCTGCTTGTACTTAACATCGGCAGGAGGATATTGCTCATCAAAATAATCATCATCATCAGATGCTTGATCATTGATACACCCAACCTAGGTACTCCTTGCCTCTCCTATTTGATTCTCGTCTTCCTCAGACGAATCTTCCCCTACCGGTATCTGATGGATTGGCTCTCTGAATCTCTTACCCATATTGACTAGGGCTTTCCTCATTGGCTTCTTTTTGGCTTCCAGCAACGTCATCAACTCTTGTTGCCCCTTGGCTAGGGTCAGCAGAGTCTCTTGAAACTGGGATTTTTGTGCTTGTAGTTCTTTCATTATTTTCTTGATATCTATCTTGTTGAAATAAACAGCAGAAAGATAAGGAAACTTTTCGTGGAAAACCTGTTATGTTATGATGCATGGAAGATGTGTATGCAAATGATTTCAAGGATTTATGAAATTTAAATTTGTATAGACAAAGAATGAACAAACTTCAATTTTCATTAATTAGTTTAAAATGACTACAAAATGCCTCTTGGGCTTACAAAATAAATCTCTAAGATAAAAAGGGCGAGCGCATCCTCTTCGGCACAAGGTAGGCGTTCAAGCTTTGTTCTTCGTGTAGTTACTTTGTAAGCTCCAAAACCCTTTTCTCGCTAGCGTAGAATTGATCTTTGAAGGTATCTCGTTCTTCCTTTAGCTGAATCCAACCTTTTTGCAAGTCTTCAAGAGAAGTAGGCATGTCGGTATGGAGGACAGTGTACGGGACATCTTCTTCAACCACAGGCTCCACGATAACCGGTAGGATAGAGAGGTAAGGCATCACGAGTTTCTGAGCATGAGCTCGTACCCACCTAAGGTAAGGCTCAAGGGGAATATAATTCTTGTGTACCATATGTTTTACCATAAATATTTCCCTCCCATTTTCACTCAAGACATTCTTCTAGAAGTCCTCAATTGCTCAAGGTTGACCAAGAATTAATCAGACAAACTCTCCTCCTAAGCAATGAACCTCTAATTAGGGTTTCACTTTTCATCAAGATGTGTAAGATACAAAGGTAGCAAATGTTTTCCATGGTCCTAATATGCCTTCAATATTGTCCATGACAAATTTCATGCATTCCACTACAAGTTTGCTCAGTCAATTGCTCAAATGCCTGAAAATCAACTATACTAGGTCAAAAGTCAATTGTGGCCTATATACAGTCAAACTTCAATATTTTTGGTCAACATCAATATTTTTAAGTGATATTCATCATTTAATGAAGGGTTGATCATGATTCCTCAAGGAAAGTCCTCAGATCATCAAAAGTCAAGATTTGCTAAATTAGGGTTTCCTAGGAAAAGTCAATTGAACTTTGACCAGGCATAACTTTCACATACTTCATCTATTTTCCGAAACCAAAACTTATTTTTAAGAGAATAAAATTCCCTACAACTTCTTTTTTATCCTCAAGTTCAAGAAATTCACCATTTGAAAGATACAAGCTCATACATTACAGGTCTTTTTCAAAAAGTCAATAAAAGAAACTTTTTGTCAAGACAACTTACATCAATATAATATCTTCAAAAGCAAAAATCATAAACATAGAGATTTCAGAGGACATCTTGGTATTTCCAAAAAGTCCAAAATCATCTTCAAAAGATGAAAAATGAGTAAGTTATGGTTTGCACAAGTTGGGCAAATTTGTGAAAAATGCATGAAGTCGACTTTGAGAAAAATTGAATTTTTAGGTTAATGGACCTAACTTTTAGGGTTAAAACATATTTGTGACATACCCAATGACCTCTAAACCTAACCATGCACTATTTTCATTTTTATTTATATTTATTTGAATTTTTGTTCTTTTAAATATGAATCAAATCAAATAAATTAAATAAAAATACAAAGAATAATGGGCCATGACATTTGGGTTTGATTTGATCTATTATAAGGCCCATATTTTCGTGAAATATATATCCAAATGTCCAGGTTCATTGAACATTCAAAAAGAGACAAGGATCTTCAAAAATAGCAAGAACAAACTCAAAAAATGAAAAGTTTTCAATATGTTTGATTTTTGTTTTATCATGATTTGATTAATTGATTCCTTGCCATTTATGTTGCCTCATTCATACCTCTATATAAGCATAAGCAAACCATATGCAAAGGGGCACGAAATTACTCTTCAAAAATCTCTTCAAAAGCTCTTCACAAAGCTCTCTCAAAATTCTCAAAATCGTTCAAAAGTTGTGAAAATTCAAAATCTGATCTTCAGCTTTCCTCCATACAATCTTGTGCAATCTTTGCACTCCTAAGGTCCCTAGGAGTCATTTCAATTCCTCACCTAGGCCTGGAGCACGCCCGGGTCGTCCATATAAGTTGCATCATTCAGTATAGTTTATTTAAATCTCATCTTGTTAATCTGCATTTATTAATCTATTTGACATTTGCATACATGTTTTTAGTCGTACATAGAGCAGGTTGGACGTGAAGCATGTAAATTTTGAGGCATGGTTCATGAGATGTCATTCTCAACACCGATCGGAAGCTTGGTTTTGAAACACAAAATTCAGAGATCTTTAGCCAAAACTAACGCCGAATTTCTTTATTTACTTTTTCAAAATCATTTTTATTTAATCATAAAATAAAAAAAATCGATTTAGGTTTATTTGATATATAATTAAATTTAATTTGTGCAAGTTAATTAATTACATTTTGATTTATTTCAAGTAATTTAAAATCAATTAGAACTTAGACTTAATCATTTTAAATCTTTTTCTCAATAATAAAAATCTAAAAAATGTTAGAATTAGTTTCCTTTTGATTAGTTTTAATTGTATCTTATTTATCACTCTTTTCTTTATTTAGTTAAAATTAATTTTTTTAATTTAAGTATTTTTCTTAATAAAAATGACACAAAAATGCTAAGTATGTAGAAGTATTTTAGAGCTTACCTCGCTTTCCATATTCACGCGCCCATTTTAAATTTCGTTCCTTTTATATTTATGTAACTGCAAAAGGTTGTAATAGTTAAATTTAAGACTTTTTACTTTTTGTTTCCCCATTTGGACATGTAAATACCCCCTCCCCGAAGCATTGTAATAGCGTGGGATTTATAATTCTCACACTTTAAATTTTTGTAAGATATTAACTGTTAGTAATTAGGCTTGTATGGAAAGACTGTAAACAAAGCATTAGCAAACTTAACACAAGACTAAAATAACTGAAAACCAACACAATTGCACATATACACCTCTAGGGTACGCCCACTTTGGTTACCTTTTGGAAAATAGCAATCATGTCCCTCGAGAATAGGGACGCTTTAGCAAAGACCCTTTGAATCAAAAGATCATAAGTTCGTCGATGACCCTATAGTGTTGCCATTCGGTAAATGATCTAGTCCCTTAAGGAAAATTGCTAAAGCGTATCTACATGTTGCCTCTATGACTGTATGTCCCTTCGAATTTCCCTCAAACATCCAACGATAGGGCTACCTACTCACTAATAGTAGGATTTATCGGGCATTGTTTCAGCGCAAGCCTCTTTCATGGCGACCAAAATATCCCGAGAAGTTCGATCTCAATGAGCGTAGTATCGAGTATCAACCAACTTTATAATGCACCAAAGCCGGTTATCTCACTACTTCCTAATGGATAAGTTGGTCAAGTAAAGGTTCTAAAGTCAGTTAGTGCTTCATGACACCACACAGCGGCCCCGTATTCTCCTTGACTACTCAAGGGCTACCAGTACCCACAAATGTGTCAAACTAACGTAGTTATTGCTTAGACCATGTCGATATACCCCGCACAGTTTCCACAATGTATTGCTACTTACCCATAAGGTATCGTAGATCCGGTTAGAGGATCAAAACAAGCCCAAACAAGGAACCAAAATGTAAAGCAAGCAAGTCAAACAATGAAAGCAAATAAAGGTGATCTAGCCCTAAGGTAACCCCATATTTAAGTAATTCCCCAGCAGAGTCTCCGGTTCTGTAATACGGTGGGAGAACTGACTTGGGATGTTTTGCGTTTGATCGCAGTTGTTGCAGTTAGCAAGAGTCACCATCGACTTTTATTTTATCCAAAAGGAAAGGTGTAAAAGAACAAGAAAGACCTTTGACATTATTTTCTTGAGTTTGGGGGTTAGATTATGAAAAGGGAAGGTGTTAGAACCCTTTTCATCCATAGTTATCTATGGGCTCTTAGTTGCTTTCTAGATAACTTGCTTTGTTTGAAAATGTGCTTTGTGGTGGTTTTTGAAAGTATTTTTGAAAAGGCGCCTTTATTTAGGAGAACTTTGTAATGATTCTCGTTTCGACGAGAATGTATACAAAGTGTTGGACTTTTGAAAAAATTTCATGGAAAGTGTTGGTGTATTTGAAAAGATGTTTGTTTTTGAAAATGTTTGGTGTGTGTTTTATTTTGAAAGTGAGCAAGCAAATAGGAACGTCTCTACCTACTCAAAAGTCTTTTGTTCATTTCTTCCTTCCTTTGATATTGTCATCTCACCATTGATTGGTAAGAATCCTTATCTTTGGATGTAAAGGGACTGGCGTGGGTCATCGTATAGTCATGATAGCAATGTTGTAAGATGTCTTAGCATTTTTCTTTGAGGGCCTAATATTATTTGAAAGACAACATTTGTAGCGTCATTGAGGGGCTATGATCTTGTATTTCGATTGTTTTTGCTAAGACATCTCATATGCATAACATAACCATTTTTTAGTCAACAAGTGGAGTGAACCTTAAGGGGGCATGTGTGAATAGTGTGTTTGATTTGCATGCATTTAATATTTGATTAGGGTTATCTACTTGTTGATTTTTATCTTTCCATACAAACCCTAATTACTAGCATTTATATGAAAGCGATAAATTGCTAAAAGTAAATTTACTATGCTATTACATCATTTGGGTATGGGGTATACAAATTTACAAATGGGGATTGCAAAAAATTAAACCTAATTATCTATTACAACCATATTGAAACTTTGAATAATGTAAAAGAATTGAAAGGAATATAATGTACAAGGATATAAATAGAAAAGAAATAGATTTTTGTTTGGTTTTTGAGGAAAGGGTTTGGTTTTGACCTAATTAACTAAAAGAAGTAATTAATTAAATTAAGAAAATTAAACCCAAATTAATTAAGAAAAGAAATTAAGTTTAATCAAGAAAATATTTTTAGAGTTTTTTATGAAAAAGGTTTTTTTATTTAATTAAACTAAAATAAAAATTAATTAAAAGAAAAACTAAATTCTAAGTTAATTTAATTAAAGGAAATTAAAACCTAAGTCTAATATTAATTTGTTTAGGAAAAGAAATTAAATTTGCAATAAGAAAATATTTGTGTTTTTTTTATTAAGAAAAATAATATTTATAATAATATTAATAATAATATTAATATTTAATAAAAATAAAATAAAAAATAAAAAAAATAAAATAAAGAAATAAAGAAATAAAGTCAGGGGGTACAAATTAAATTTGGGTGTTTGTTTGTGTAAAACAGTATTTTTTTGTTAAGCCCAATGGCCTGTTTTGGAATCAGAAAAGATATAAAAAAAATGGGCCTGCGTGGTGAAAAGTATACAGGGGGTATTATTAAGCAAAAATGCAAGGCCTGGTGAGGGATGCCCCAAGGCGCGCTGGTTGCTTGCAAAAAAAGAAGAAAATGTTGGAAAAATGAAAAAGTGGTAGCGCTGGGGCTTGAACCCACGTCCTTCACATAATACGTGCGATGCCTTACCACTAGGGTGGCTATATATCCATTAACTTAAACAAAACCATAAATATATGTTACAAATCCATTCCTAGAAATGAACTTCATCTTCAACCTCCAGCCAGGGTCCCTGTATCTCATTCATTTCTCATTCATTCTCAAAACTTCCAATATCAAACTTGTTAGAAATTTTACCAGGATTTAAAATATGTAAATAACTTAAACTAATTCTCAAAGATGAGCATGTATTTCTAAAAGTACCAAATCCTGACCTAACATTTTTCAGAGATTCAAACTTAAAATTCTCTAAGCTCGGGCAATATAAATGAAAACTATGGATATGTATAGCTCCAGGGCAATGATGTCTACATTTTGTCTTTGAAAATGCAAGTCTAACAATGCCTAAATGAAGAGATGAATGTTCAGAAAAAATACCTCAAAAACTGGAAATCGTGAAATGAGTTTGAGCTTGTTTCAAGTGATGGTGATGATCAGGTTAGCTTCCTCAAGTTCCCAAGAAGCTAATGCAATGATTAGTTTGTGCTGAGGATGGTTGGAATGGTCTAGAGAAGTCAAGATACAATGCCCTGTTTTTGAAAATGGAGGTTGGTCAAGATGGAGTTACAACTGGATAACAGGTATTGGGATTGTTTATGTATGATGTTTAGAAGCTTTAGGAACCAAAAGGCCAAGAAACGCACGAGTGGATTTGAAGATTGGGTTCAAAACTCAGAAATGACAAGTTTTGAGGTGTTCTTGGTGATTCTCTGTTTTAGGGTGTTTCAGGTCTTGAGCATTCGTGTCCTAGCTTGCAAATAGTGTATATATTTATAAGAAAGAGGTTCCAAGTGTTACAACAACTCAAAATTTGAATTCTCAAGGTATGGCAACTTTACTTGTTTTTGAAGAAATGTTGAAACATCTTGTTCCAAGACATGGTACAAGGATGTATAGAGTGTTTATAACTTTAAACATGCTTGCTTTTGGTTCATAGGGGTTGTGTGTGCAGAAAGAACAAGTGCAAGGCTCAATGCAAGTTGACTTTGGATAAAGCTTACTTTTTCAAAATGGAAGTGGTGACTTTCTTCCTTAAATGGTAAGGTGTATTGGACAAAGCTTAAATCAAGTGGTTCATAGCTCAAAAGCTTGTGAAATCTTCTGATTAAGGATAGATACACAAGTTAGAGGGCCTTAAAATTGGGATTATGCAACATTGCTTGGAATTGGATCAAATGTTCATAATAAAAATGACTTGAAAAACAAGTTTGAAACCCTAACTTCTTGCCTTCGATTATCCTAGCTCAAGAATGAACTCAATGAGTTCTTGGACATTTTAGAAAGCTTGTAACGTTTTCTACAACCTTTATGTTGGACATTTTTAAGATTTAATTTGGAACTAGGGAAAAGTTACCATGAAGTTAGGTCAAAATCTTGACTAAAATACTCAAAATTTCACTAAGTATTTTAGTTTCATGGACATGTCTTCATAAATTCATAACTTGAAATCCAAGCATTTCTAGGAAAATTTCTGCCCTATAATGTTTTAGATCTCATTGAGATCTACAACTTTCAAGTTGGAAGTTTTCCTTGAATCATCTTGCATCATGGTAGAATTTTGACACAAAGTTATGAAAAAATGTTAACTTTCTAACACTTAGAAAAATTTCTAAGTCTTAGAATTTCGACTTTTCAAAGATAAGTTTGAATTTTTAATTTCTTGATGAAAAAACTTCATATTTTGACATGTCTTGATGAAATATGATTTTAGAAACTTGATTTTGATCAAAAAGTCAAAGTTTGACTTTTTCAGTGTACGGTTGACTTTTCATCAGTTGACGGAAATTCATCAGTCAATCCAATGATCTTGAGAGGTGATTTGAACTATTAAATTAGGTCAAGATGGTTCATTTGAATCCTTGAGATCATGCCTTAAACCAATAAGTCATATTCTTGGTCAAAATCCAAAAACTGAGCCTTCTCAATTAAAACCCTAATTTTAACCATTTTGCCCTTTTGGTGTTCTGATCAAATTTCTTTGAGGAATTAGGATCCAACTTGATCAAATGACATATATGAGTTCATAATGTTGATTTGGATAAAAAATTATGAAGTTTGACTGTAGGTTTACCACAATTGACTTTTTATCCAATACAACTGATTTTAGGTCATCTGATCAAATGACTGAGCAATTTTGTAATCCAAGACTTGAAACTTGACATGAGAAATCTTGAGGGTTCCTAATGATCCATGAAAGTCATTTGAGGAATTTAAAGTCCAATTGTCCTTGTGAAAACGCAAACCCTAATTTTGAGTTATCAATGCTTGAGGAGGTGTCTTGAGTTGATCAAACCTTGTGTAGTCTTGAATCAATGGAGATCTTATGAGAGATTTCTTGATAAATGAGAGGGAAAATTTTGGGGTACAACACATACAAAGGTCCTTCGATTGGCACTTTAAGAGGTATGTTTCCTCTAAATTTGGAACTTTCCGTTTAAATGTCATTTGTACATACAAATAAAAGAAAAATGTAGATATCATATCTAGGAAGTTGATCTTGCTTTTAGCTTCGATTATCAGTGTATGTATGTTCAGAATCTCAACTCTGACTAGTTAGCCTTTGATTTTTGTGCCAAACAAGTTTGTACTAACCCCTGGCTTGTAGATTTTGAAAGTTACATCGTTAGATTCATTTTCAAACATTAAGCAGGTTGTGTGTATCTTTCAATTGGCTGAGGATTAAAGCCTTTTGAATCTCAAATTGGGAGTCTTACACTCCTGCAATCGAAGGAAGAAATTGGGCATGTCAAAAATTCAGAAACAATTTCATCTTGTACCCAATCGAAGTTGCCTTATGAACAGATGAAACAAACCATCCCAGTGGTACGAGCAGCGCGCATGAAAGGCATTTCTGTATAGGGTCTTGGGTTCAAACCTTGGCAGGACCAGAACAATTTTTATCCTTTGTTTTTTTTTTAACAAACTTCAAACATCTTTCCAAAAAAATCAAAACAACTTCTTTTGAGTTGATTTTTTTTGCACACTATTTATTTATAAGTTTTATTTTATGAATATTTAAAAATATTACAAAAGATATTTTATTTTCATAATTATTAACCAAAGCCTTTCTTTAACAAAATTAAGACAAGTTCATTTTCTTTTTATTTATATCTTGTATATTATTCCAATTCTTGTACATTTATTCAACTTCAATATGGCTGTAATAATTAATTAGGATTTAATTTCTTGCAATCCCCACTTATAAACTTGTATACCCCATCCCCCAAAAAAACATGTAATAGTGTAAGACCTTTATTTTCCGCATTTTATTGCTTTCATAAATGTTAATAATTAGGGTGTGTGATACGGTGGGAGAAATGACTTGGGTGTTTTGCATTTTATCGCAAATGTTGCGGTTAGTAAGAGTCGCCACCGACTTTTCTTTTATCCAAAAAGAAAGGCTGAAAAGAACAGGAAAGACCTTTGAGATTGTTTCTTGAGTTTGGGGGGTAGGTTATGAAAAGGGACGGTGTTAGCACACTTTTCATCCATAGTTATCTATGGGCTCTTAGTTGCTTGCTAGATCACTTACTTTTGTTTGAAAATATGCTTTGTGTGGTTTTTTGAAAGTATTTTGAAAAGGCGCAATCGTTTAGGCAAATTTTGTAATAGTCCTCATTCGTAATAACGTATACAAAGTGTTGATCTTTTGAAAAAGTTTCATGTTTTGAAAATGTTTTTGAAAGTGTTTGGTGTTTGTTTTTGAAAATAATCAAGGATGTTTGATTTGAAATTGAGCAAGCAACTAGGAACAATCTACCTACTCAAAAGTCTTAGTTCATTTCTTCCTTTCCTTTGATATTTCTATCTCACATTTGATTGGTAAGAAGCCTTATCTTTGGATGTAAAGGGACGGGTGTGGGTCATGGTATAGCCATGATGGCAATGTTGTAGGATATCTTTGCATTTCTCTTTGAGGGACTAAGATCATTTTTGAAAGGCAACTTTGATAGCATCATCGAGGGACTATGATCTTGTATTTTTTATTTGCTTTTTCTAAGATACCCCACATGCATAACATGACCATTTTTGCAAGGCAACAAAGTGGAATTACCCTAAGGGTGCAAGTATGCAAGTGTGTTTGATTTACATGCATTGTCTTGTCTTGAATTAGGGTTTGCTAATTGTTGATTTTATCTTTCCATACAAACCCTAATTTACTAGCATTTATATAAAGCGATAAATTGCGGAAAGTAAAATTACTAAGCTATTACATCATTAGGGGAGGGGGTATACAAATTTACAAATGGGGATTTTGCAAGAAAATTAAACATAATTATCTATTACAACCATATTGAATAATGTACAAGAATTGAAAAATATAATGTAAAAATGCAAATGGAAAAAAAAATAATTTTTGTTTGTTTTTTATTTATAAAAGGGTTTAGTCTTGACCTAATTAAGAAAATGATTAGTTAAAAATTAAACAAAACTTAAACCTAAATTAATTAAGAAAGAAATTAAGTTAAAAAGTATTTTTAGGGTTTTTTGTAAAGGTTTTAGATTAATAATAATATAAAAATTAATTAATTAAAAGAAACCTAAATTCTAAGTTAATTTTAATTTAAAATAAAGTAATATAATAATTAAACCTAAATCTAAAAATTAATTATTTAAGAAAATAGAAATTAATTTGTTGAAGAAATTGTTTTTTTATCCTTTTTGTTTTATAGAGAAAATAAACTAAATAAGTGTAAATAATAAATAAAAATATTTTTATATTTTTTTAATGATAAAAAAATAATAATAATAATAATAATAGTAATGAAAAATAATAAAATAAAACAGAAATAAAATAAAATAAGAAAAGAAATAAATGAAAATGAAATAAATAAAATAAAGTTGGGCTAGGGGTGAAAAAGTAGGCAGGGGGTCAGAAGCCAGCAAAAACAATAAAGCCCACTATGGGAGGCCCAGGCGCCTATGTTTGTAAACAAAAAAAGAATGAAAATGTGAAAAATAGAACCAAAAGGTAAAGCTGAGTGTTGAACCACTGACCTCTAACACAAATGCGCGCTACCTTTGCCACTGGAGTGGCTGTACATCCGGTAAGATAACTGAAATAATAAATACATAATACAAAACAAGTTCCAGAAATTAACTTCATCTTCAACCTCCAGCCATGGTTCCTGTAACTCACTCATTTCTCATCCATTCGCAAAACGTTTAACATCAAACTTGTTAGAAATTTCATCACGATTCTGAATATGTAAATAACTTAACCTAATTCTCAAAGATGAGCATGAATTTATAAAAGTACCAAATTTTGACCTAATTATTTTCAGAGATTCAATCCTAAAATTCTCTAAGCTCAAGCAATATAAATGAAATCTATGGACATGTACAGCTTCAGTGCAATGATGTATACATTTTATCTTCACAAATGCAAGCCTAACAATGCCTAAATGAGAAGATAGAAGTTCATAAAGTATACCTCAAAATTGGAAATCGTGAAATGAGTTTGAGCTGCTTTTAAGGAGTTGTGATGATCAGGTTAGCTTCCTCAAGTTCCCAGGAAGCTAATGCAATGATTAGCTTGAGCAATGGATGGCTAGAATGGCTTGGAGAAGTCAATGTGCAGACTCTGTTTTTTGGTTATGGAGGTTATGGTAAATGGTGTTACAGTTCTGGAATAAGGATGGGGATGAGTTATATTTGATGTAAGGAAGCTTTAGGGAGTGAAAATCCAAGAAACGCACGAGGAAAATATGAGTTGCAAGTTCAAGGTCAGAACCTGTGCAACAATGGTGTTTTTGAGAAATTTCTGGCTTGAGGGAGTTTGGGAGTGTTTCAGGGTGTTAATGCTTGTGTGTTAACTCACAAATAGTGCCTCTATTTATAAGCAACAATTTTGGAGGCTTATCTATGATCAAAATTCAAAAATCACATGTTTGTGGATTTTTGCTTGATTTTGAAGAAAGCTTGAGAAATGTGGTTCCAATGCACAAGTACAAAGCTATCTAGAGTGGTTACAAGCTTTAAAGATGTTGCTTGTGAGCATACATGTTGTGTGTGTTCAGAATAATAAGTTAGAGGCTCAACAAGAGTGGACTTTGTGCATAAAGCCACTTTTCCAAAATGGCAATGTTGCCTTTCTTCCTAAAATGGTATTAAGAATGGGAAATGCATTGAATGCTTGGATTAAAGCTTCTAGCAGCTGTGTAAAACATTAATTATGGAGTGACAAACAAGTTTGAGGCCTTCAAAGCAAAGATTATGCAGCCTAGCATGGATTTGGTTCATGTGTTCATCAAGAAATGGCTTGTAATTCATGTTTGAAAACCCTAACTTCTTGCCTTTGATTCTCCTTGCTAAAGTATGATCTTAATGAGTTCTTGGACATTTTGAAAATCTTGTAACATCCTCTAAAACCTGTATGTTGGACATTTTTGAAGATTCATCTTGGAACTATGTGAAAAATTGCCATGAAGTTAGGTCAAAATCCTGCCTAAACTAGGGCAAAATTTCACTAAATTTCCAAGTTTCATGAACATGTATTCACAAAATCATAACTTGAAATCCATGGATTTCTAGAAAAGTTGTGTTTTACAGTGTTTTAGATCTCATTGAGATCTACAACTTTCATGTTGGAAGTTTCTTTTGAATCATCTTGCATCATGGTGAAAATTTGGCTCAAAGTTATGAAAAAATATGATTTTTCCACCACTTAAAAAAATTTCTAAGTTTTAACATTTTGACTTTTCAAAATGAAATCTTGACTTTTTGATTTCTTGATGAACAAGTTTCATATTTTGACAAGTTTTGAGGAATTGTGATCTTTGATACTTGATTTTGACCAAAAAGTCAAAGTTTGACTTTTTAGTGTACAGTTGACTTTTTCATCAGTTGACTGAAATTCATCTGTCAATCAATTGATCTTGAGGAATGTTTTGAGCTATGCCATTAGGTAAAAATTATTCATTTGAATCCTTGAGATCATGTCTCAAACCAATCAATCATTTTCTAGGTCAAAAATCAAAAATTGCACCTTCTCAGTCAAAACCCTAATTTTGACCATTTTGCCCTTTTGATGATTTGTACAAATTTATTGAGGAATTGTGATCCAAACTTGATCAAATGACATATATGAGTTCATAATGTTGATATGGATAAATTATGAAGTTTTACTGCAAATTGACCACAGTTGACTTTTTCCCCAATACAACTGATTTTTAGGTCAAGTGATCAATTCACTAAGCAAAATGTGATCCAAGACTTGAAACTTGACATTGTAGCGGTAGAAATGTTTAATACTAAGCCATTGGATTGACTAGACTTATACAAATCAAAATAAAAATTGCCACCGCGCTTTATTGTTTCCAAAGGAATGGGAAAAGAGCGAGTAACCCAAAAAGAGGGGGAAAGATTCAAGATAAGGGGGATGGTTATGCAAAGGGAAGGTATTAGCACCCTAAACATCTAAGGTAATCCGCAGGAACCTCTTTGAAAAATTTGTATATTTTGGCTATAAAAAATGTTGTATAAAAAATGGATGGTAGAGGTGAGAAAAGAAATATATTTTTTATGATTTTTGCACCTGCCGCGGTTGTGAACCTTTAGTGCCTACTGTGATACGGTGGGAGAACTGACTTGAGGTTTTGCGTTTTGTATTCGCACTTGTTCGGTTTAGCAAGAGTCGCCACCGACTTTTTATTTTATCCTAAGGAAAGGTTTAAAAAGCACAGCAAAAACCTTTGAGATATTTTCTTGGGTTCGTGGAGTAGATTATAGAAAGGGAAGGTATTAGAACCCTTTCTATCCATGGTTATCCATGGGCTCTTAGTTACTTGTTTTAGATCACTTGCCTTTGATTTCCAATTGCTTGAAATGGTTGTGTGTGTGTGTGTGTTTGAAAATGTTTTGAAAAAGATGCCTTGTCTAGGCAACCGTTGTAACAATTCTTTACTCGAATGTTTTACAAAGGTGTGTGTCTTTTCGAAAAGATATTTCAAATGTTTTTGAAAGTTTGTTTGGAAATTATGTTTGTGAAGCGTGTTTTGAAAAGTAGGCAAGTGTGTTTTGCAAGTTTTGATCAAGTAACTAAGAGTTGTCTACCCCTAAATTTACTCAAAGATTTTTCTCATGTTTTAACCCTTTTAACAGTATTGTTCCACCATTGTATTTGGTGGACAATCTTGTGTTAGGATGTTAACGGGACAGGCGTGGGTCATCGTATGGACCATGAATGCAATGGTGCCAAGTGTCTTTGGAAATTTTGCTTGAAGGGACTATGATCATTTTGTAGGCAACTTTCGAAAGCGTCATCGAGGGACTATGATCATTTGAATTTGTTTTGCCAAAGAAACTCAACATGCAAGCATGGTTTATTTTGGAAGGCAACGAGTGGGATTACCCTAGGGGTGAAAGTGTGAATGGTGTATTGATTGTCATGCATTTATCTTTGTATTAGGTTATCTAGCGGTTGATTTTATTTACATACAAATCCTAGGTCTAAACATGGTATAATTGAAAGCGATAAATTGCGGGAATTTAAAGTCTACGCTATTACAAATAAGTATCCGGGAACGGGGGTACAAATATTTACAAATGGGGATGAGACTTATTAGGATAGTAATGTCCAAATATATTTACAACCAAATCGAATCAATTGCAATGTAACATGTATCAATATACAAGAATCAAAGAGAAATAAAATGTGTATTGTAAAAGTGTATGTGAATATTTACAAATGAGTAAAAATGTATTATTAAGTATTGTTATTTATTTTTGTCTTTTTTGTATTTTTGTTAATATGTACAAACAAAAGTTTTTAATAAAAGAAAAGAAAATGCTTTAAGAGATTCTATTTTTATGTATTAAGGTTAATGTATTTTAGTTAGTATTTCTATGTACATGATTTAATTAAAGAAAAGAAAAATGTTTTAAGTTTAAGAAAATTATTTAACTTCAAAATTCTATTCTTATATATTTTAATTATACTAGCTAAAGAAATAAAAAAGTAATTAAGAACATTTTATATATATATATATATATATATATATATATATATATATATATATATATAAAGAGTTAATGTGTTATTTTATCTATAAAATTTAATTATGTTATAAAAAGAAAATAAAAGAGTATTGTTAATTAGAAATTAATGTAAAGAAAAAATTAGTATGAGTTAGTTTTGAAATAAAACTGGCCAAAAGATTAAATGGGCCTGGGGGAAATTTGTACTTGGCCCAAATGAGGAAAAAAGGACAGATTTGAAAAAAAAGGGGGTGTAAGGATGGAAACGGGCTTAGGCAGATAACGGGTAGAGGCCCAAGCGCTTGACACAAATTTGTAAGGGTTTCAAGGTTTTGTTTCATTTGGAAAATAGGGTTACAGCGTTGAGTGCTTGGGGCGGCGCCGTTCCTTATCGTCTTCTTCATCGTTCTCGTCCTTTGAGCCAAGCTTCTGAGTGAAATCTCTGTCCCCGTTGCCAGGCGCCATCATCCCTCTCTCCTTCCTCCACGGTCAAGCAAGGCGGTAGTTATACAAAGGTGTGATTTCTGTTTTTAATGCGTTAGGGTTTCAAGTTTCCGTTTTGCATGTTTTTAACTTTGTGTATTATTGATTATTTGTATTGTTGTTCATGTGAGATGTGAAAAGAAGGAGTAAAAATACTACCTTTGGAGGGTTTGTTTCTTGGAGAGGAGGAGAGAGCTGGAGGCGCCTAGGGTGGCCGGAGGCGAGGGTACACGATGACGAGGCTAGCTCTGGAAATCTGGTATCTTTACCTTTGCCTTTTAATGGTTTTGTGATGATGGCCTCTGAAAACCCCTAGCTTTATTTGTTTCTGAACACTTCTTTTCCTCGCTTCTGTATGCTTGTATGCTTGCCCCTCTGATATGCTTGATACGCTGAGTTGCCTTGTATGTTTATAACCCTATGATGAGGTTGCTCTGAGGGTGTGGTTGGTTTGAACGTTTTGTGTATTTTGTTTCTGGTATAGGCTTGTTGGGTTTTACAGGCTGCACAGGGCGTTGAGTTAGAATGCTTTAGTGTTTGATGTACTGGTTCGAATACTTGGGGCTTTGTTTGTAAGCTTGTATGAGTTTGTATGGCTTTTGGTGCTTGGCAAGGATTAAGGCTTGTATGGATTGGCTTGAGGTGAAGCTGTGTTTAATGCAGGTTTGTATGGCTCAGCAGGTTTGGTATGTTTGGATCTTAGGCTTTAAAACAGGTTTTGCTGTTTCTGGTTTAAGGTTGATGTTTATGCAGGATGTTTGTTGATACAGTTTGGAGGCAGTTTTGAGGATTTTTGCTTCTGGTTTGTATCACAGTGAGCTTGTGTTTTTTTCTATGTGTTGGTTCTGCCTCTCTTTTTTCTATGTTCTGATAGCTTGTTATATCTTTTTTTCTCTAAGCCTCAAGCCTGCTGTAAGCCTATACTTCTTTTCCTCTTTCTCTCTCCACAGATTTAAAAAGCATTTTATTGCTTTCAACTGTACCTTTCTGAAAAAGTATACAGGCTGGAAAATGATGTATTTTGAATATCTTGCTTGCAATATTTCTTTCCTCTGCATATTTCCAGCTTTTCTGCATATTGACATCTTTTTGACAGCCTTTCTTTGGACAGCTTTTCACTTGAACAGTTTAGTTGATATTCAGTTTGCCTTTTGGACTTGGTTAGGCATTATGGACTTTATAGTTTGTACACGCTGTTTGTTTTGAAACTGTGCAGCTTGTTGACAATTTGAATTTGTGCAATTTGTTTCTTTGTGCATTTCATACTTTATTGCAAGCATATTTCTATCCCTCTTTGTGAACCGAGAGTAATCTCGTGATTTGCAGAGAGGGCAAACAAACTGATTCTGGCCAGTTACTTTTAATGATGAGTCTTAAAATCAACTGTCTGCCTTTGATTTATTCTATGCTGACTTCTTTTCTTTTCTTGTTTTTGCAGATAAAAATAAGTTGAGCAAAGGATGGGTAGCAGTAGAAGATGAAGATTTCAAGACATTTAGGACATAGTTTTATTTTCTTTTTAATCATTGTAACATTATTATTGTAAACAAAATGTAAATAAATTTACAGTGTTCCAATAATAATTTGTAACAAACAATTAAAGATGAATAAAAAAAATCCTTCTTTGTCAGTTAATTCCTTTTTTCAATCCACTGTTTATTTAATTATTCAAGTTTATTAAATTAAAATAATTGGAAGTAAATCCCAACTATTCTAACTTAGAATGAATAAATAAATAATTAATAAACACTGTCGTCTTGCAATCAATAATAAACCCGGCGTCTCAATTAAACAAACAATGCACAGTCAATCACAACAAACATCCATATGCTTATCCCTTTTACTGATTAAATCAAATATTACAAACTTTCAATCAGAAGCCTCAATCCATATCCCAGAGTAAATTGAAAAGCACTGATAGAATTAATTCTTTCTGAGAAATATGCGCACAAAACCCTGATTCTTGTTTTAATTTTCATAGAAGCGCCTGCCTGATCAAACCCTGAGCCAAATTCAACCAAACCCTAATAATTTGCTTGAACTGTATCAAAAGTCCATGAAAACCCTAAATTGGATAGACTGATAAGAAAAAGTCTGTTTGACTGATTCTTACGCCAATCTGAAAAATCAGGAAAAGCCCGGGGCTGTGATTTCTTGTGGAAAAATAGGAGGGCAAATTTTGGGGTACAACACCTACGTACCACCATTTCGTGCAATAGGGGATAAAAGTACACGTAGTTCCTCTTTTAAAATTTTTAAAACACAAATGTGTTGGTCAAATTTATGAGATAAAACATCATCGTCATTGTCCGTGTGAAAAACATACCTACTACCCACAATCATGAGAAAGGAGAATTTGCATCATCTCAAAGTGGAGGATATTACTTGGATTTTAAAATCAAAAAGGCCTCACTCAACACCCAAGTGGAAAATATCTCTATTTACTACATATTGTATAATTATAGTTGTTTTCATCACTACAAGGATTGACAAGAGTTTAATCTTTTGAGAAAAGTTTAAAGATAAAAGCCTTGACTTCTCAAAAAAATGTTAAAGTATTATTAAGTTTATTGAAGTTTATTTATGAAAATGTTTGAAAATGCATGAACCTAAGTCCAAGTTTATTATGAAAGTGGTTCAAGTTTAAAACAATAAGAGTTTTCAAAAGGAGGGAGAAGATTTTTGAAATTAAAGAAGATGGGAGAAGAAGAGACTATCCTAAAGCATAAGGTAAAAGCTAGGGATAAGAACCATCTAACCAACAAGAAGCCAATAATTGACACTATGAGCCGAGATAGAATTCTCATTCTTTGGATTGAAACCAAACAAGCAAAAGTACTAGACCTCTTGAGAGAACCAAACTTCAAGTGTATTAAGTCTTCACAAAAATTGGGCAGAGTAACGGCTGTATACGGGTGAATTCCAGATTATAAACAAAGGGTGTAATCACAATAACCTGCACGCAAAACAAACAAACAACCCAATGTCTTGAGGTAAACCTCAATAGCTCCAGACAAAATAATCAGATAAGATCACAAGGTCTCCAATCATAGGCCAAGGTTTCTAATCTTAAGTCCCAGAAGTCCAATGCTCCATAATTCCAAGGATGATAACCAAATAGTCCAAGTATCATTAAATATTTTTAAGGTTTATGTTTATTATTAGGTGTTTTTTAAAAGAAAAGTAAAATTGAAGGGAGCAAAAATAAAAGACAAGAAAGTAAATACTCAAATGAGCAAAGATGAAAATGGCATGAAATATAAATGCTAAAAGTAAATAGTGCATAAAAATAAAAGGGGCATATAAAAGAATAAAGGATAAAGTCAATTATTAATGATTAGTGGTTAGTTGGATGATCATCTTGAAACTTGCATTTGGAACTCATTAGAGGATTGGTAGAACCAAAGCCTTCACACAACAAGTTGCATTTGCTTTTTGTCAAGTATATCATCAATTTGGAATCCTCACGAGTACCATTTAATGATCAACGATGTTTAAGTGATCTGCGTTGACCAAAGGTATTGTAGATCCATTAGAGGATTGGTAGAACCAAAGCCTCCAAACAATAAATCTCAAGGTTATTGGGTCAAAGAGATCAAATTAATATACTTGGGCTTGCAAACATAAGTTTGGGCCACGAATGATCATTTATTTGAATCGGAACAAACTTTAGCACTATGTTAAGCAATCGTAAGTGGACTTATGTAGAAGTCGCACCTATTTTGAGGCCGGTCAATAGCAATCTATGCACCATTTGTTTTGAGACATGATATAGAGATCATACTCCAACAACATTTACTGCAATAAGAAGGGGATGAGATGAAGAGAGGTGGGAGATAATATACAAACCACTTTTGAATTAAATTTAATCAAACTATTATTAAAATCATTCATCCATTTTTTGTGGACTTAGAATTAACACCATGGATCCAATGATGTTAATAAAGTTCATGATCAAAAATTTAACCCAAGATCAGCCAGAAAATAATCACAAAATAATATTACATTTTAATATATACAAAAAGGTTTAAAAATAATGTTTAAAAATAGAAATAAAAGAGAAAAATACCAACTATGTTCAAATTAATCAAGAAATAAAAAGTAGGACCATAGAAAAATCAGAAAAGGGCTCAAATGATTTTATAAATTTTTTTGTAATTTTTTAAAGTCAGAAACTATTTTAAAAAGTTAAAAGAAATGGTTGAAATAAACCAAAAATGATAAAAAATAACAAAGTCAGAAACAAAAATAAAAGAAGGTCACCAATATTTGTCACAATATCATTGGATCATTCCAAGATTTTTTCAGAATTTAAAAATGCATAAAAGTATTTTTAAACATTTAAAACAATTCAAATAAATTGTAAATTTATAAAAAATACCAAAGCACAAAATTAAACTGTGAAAAAATAAAATTCAGAAAGAGAATAATCAAAAATATTTTACATAATTTTTTCAGATTTTTTGGACTTAAAATGAATTTTCTATGATTTTTTGAAATTTAAAACAATTAAACATAAAAACCAGAAGGAAAAAATAAAAGTCAAAAATATGTGGACCATTGGATGAGAGTCAAAACGCGTTAGTAATCAAATCCAAGGGATTTGGCGCGCTATGCATATCATTGTCATTAGTGAATAAAGCACTAAATCAATTATTAAATCAGAATTCAAAAATAATAAGTGGCGTGCCATCATTGGTTGGAAGATGACACGTTGGTCATTTTCAACCTCCAACCAACGTGAATTGCAGGTCTCTCGAACTGTAAAATCGGAGGCTCAGACCTATTTCATTCGCTTCGTCTCTTCAAGATGAAGACAACCACACCCTCGCGCCAAATTTATATAAACTGTAGCTCAAGCAATTTGGAAAGAAAGTTTTGAAAAAGGAATTTGAAATTTCATGGTGAAAACGTGTTTCCAGTAAAAAGCAAGTGTTGCAACTAGAACCAGGGCAATGAGAGCATCATAATGATATCAAAGTTTTGAAGAATTGATGAAGGAATCTACCTATTGAAGTTGAGTTGCAGAGCTCTGAAACTGGACTTCTATGGAGCAATTTAGGGCACGATTCTTAAATGTAATTATATGGTTAGCTTCAAGAAAGATCAAGGAAGGTGAATTGATGGGGAAATTGGATTGAAAAAGGTTTGGGAGTGGATTTCAAAGTTGCTGAATTCTGAGTTATGGAACTAGTTTGGCAGGGTGATTCTGGATATCCAAGCTTGAGAAAATGAATGGGATAGTTCATGTATTTATAGGAGAAGCAAATGGGATCAAAAGGAAGAGTGAATGATGCATTTTGGAGGGAATTCGTGCAAACTTGTTACACGAGTGAAGTGTGATCTAATTTTCACCAAAACTCATCCAATCCTTGCGTTTTGAGGTGCTAAACACTTCTGGCAAGTTTGTTAATCAAGTTTAAACTAAAAACGCGTATAAATCTTATGATTAGAGGCCACATTATGGATTTCAAAATTCGGTGTTGGTGAGAAATTCAGTTCCAAGTTACCAATTTCAAAACAATGGCATTTTCAACTCAAGGGGTCTTAGGGCATGATTTTTGATGCTTCAGAAAGATGAGGTTACAAGCTTTGCAATGGAAAAAGAATGGAATCAAATGGATGCTTGAGCTGAAAGTTGTGTTGAGTCAAAGTTGGAGAAAAAATGTTGACTTTCCATACTTAGAAATATTTCAAATTTTTCTTTAAAAGTGACTTATAATGTCTTACATCCAAACATAGCCTTCCACATGGAATTTGCTCTTGACAAAAAAAGATGGCATGAAGTAAATATATTTAATGACATTTTTAAACTTGAATCAATCAAAATCTCCAAAAATTGAGAAAGTTATGACTTGTTGAAGTTGGTAAAATTTCATAAAATGACCTATAATCTTTTGCATCCTTAAGGCAACTTCCAACCATTTTCTCACTTTGCACATAAAAGAAGGCATAAAGTTCACATCTTCAAGATCATTATGGAAAAATAATGGGCTCATGGTCATAAAAATTGGCCAAGTTATAATCATTTGAAGTCACACATGGAAAATTGGGGATTCATCTGGAGGACTTGTAACCTTTCTTCATCATCAAGTTTCTTCCACATGAAATATACTTGGAACTTTTGAAGTGATTTGTTAATATACATTTGAAGAGAATGATGTCTTTGGAATCACTCAAAAATACCAAAATATGAGCAAGATATACTCCTTTAAAGTTCAAAACCCTAACTCCTAGATGAAGAAACATGCTTTGAGGAACTTTGACAACTTTGAACAAACTTCTTGTACCAAAATAAATGCTTTGTAAATATAAGTTGTTGAGGATGATAATGAGAACTCACAGCAACCATAATCACTTCCATATCTTGAGAATTGAGAGAAATATGCACTTGTGACCAATGAGAACAAGGCCTTATCCAACCATGACAACTTCTTCAATCAACCCCTTGTACTTTTGAATCAATCTTGATAACTTGGAAATATAGTGAACCAAAATAACCTTGTCATTCCATACCTTCCAAAACAACTTCAATGATGAGGTTTTAACTTCTCAAGCTTCATTGACTAGGTCATGGAAATAAACTCATGAACCCATGGATCAACTTGCTAAGCCCTATTGCTTTTACCTACATTGTTGACAAGTAAGACAAACCAAAATTTAATTTTATTAATTAAAAGGAAAGTCAAAACAAAACATGAATGATTACACAAGAAAAACAAGTCAAGGTGCTTGGTGATTCCTCAAAGAGCAAAGCTAAAGATAGGGAGGAGAACCAAAAGCCCTAATGTGATCTTGTTGTGATTGAATCAACATGGAATGATGAAGGGATATTAGGGGCAAAAATTGGGGTACAACAGCTACCCTTATTTAAGTTTCTTCTATCCAGAGATACGAAGGTTAAAAATCTTCGTTTCGACGCAATCAAAGATACTTAAATATAAAACAAAACCTATTTTTGGCCCTAAGATGCCATGCAAATGTTTATGATCATGAATGCATATGAACAAGACCAAAGAGACGCAAAACACCATTGGAGATGTAAAAATAATAAAGAAACAAGAGAGCGACCCGACCAGGAAAATAAATCACTGGTGGATCAAAAGGCCCGACTCAGAGAGGATGGTAAAATGGTCAAAGGATACACCAACTCCTACTGGAGGTAAAGCTACCAATGTTCACTGAAGGTAGAAGGAAAAGAAATAACAACACTGACGTTCACCGAAGGTGAGCTACCAATGTTCACTGAAGGTAGAAGGAAAAGAAATAACAACACCAACGTTCACTGTTGGTGAGCTACCAACGTTCACTGAGAGTAGCAAAAAGATAACAATCATCGACGTTCACTGCCAATGACCTGCCAACTTTCATTGAAGGTAGAAAGAGAATATATCATAGCATCGCTGTTCACTGATGATGAACTACCAACGTTCATTGAGGGTAGCAAAAAGATAACAAACACCAACTTTAACTGATGGTGATCTACCAACTTTCACTGAAGGTAGAAAGAGAATATATCATAGAATCGTCGTTCACTGACGATGAACTACAAACGTTCATTGAGGGTAGCAAAAAGATAACAATCATCGACGTTCAGTGCCAATGACCTACCAACTTTCACTGAAGGTAGAAAGAGAATATATCATAGCATCGCCGTTCACTGATGATGAACTACCAACGTTCACTGAGGGCAGCAAAAACATAACAAACACCAACTTTCACTTATGGTGATCTACCAACTTTCACTGAAGGTAGAAAGAGAATATATCATAGCACCACTATTCACTGACGATGAACTACCAAGATATATTGAGGGTAGCAAAAAGATAACAATCACCAACTTTCACTGATGGTGATCTACCAAATTTCACTGAAGGTAGAAAGAGAATATATCATAGCATCGCCGTTCACTCACGATGAACTACCAACATTCACTGAGGGTAGCAAAAAGATAACAAACACCAACTTTCACTGGTGGTGATCTACCAACTTTCACTGAAGGTAGAAAGAGGATATATCATAGCACCGCCATTCACTGACGATTAACTACCAAAGTTCACTTAGGGTAGCAAAAAGATAACAATCATCGACGTTCACTACCAACGTCCTACCAACTTTCACTGAAGGTAGGAAGAGAATACATCATAGCACCACCGTTCACTGACGATGAACTACCAACATTCACTGAGGGTAGCAAAAAGATAAAAATCACCAACTTTCACTGAAGATGATCTACCAACTTTCATTGAAGGTAGAGAGAAAATATATCATAGCACCGTCGTTCACTGACGATGAACTACCAACGTTCACTGAGGGTAGCAAAAAGATAACAATCACCAACTTTCATTGATGGTGATCTACCAACATTCACTGAAGGTAGAGAGAAAATATATCATAGCACTTCCATTCACTGACGATGAACTACCAATGTTCACTGTGGGTATAAAAAAGATAACAAGTTTCCCTAAAATTCTGGTATTTCGCCTAGAATGGGTCTCAATATTCTTCTTTAAACGAGGCACTTTGCCTGGAAAGGGTAATATGTAAGCTGTCTCAAATAAAGAGACTTCCACTTGCAAAGATTTCACAATGAGCTGTTTCTGTGAATTTGAAAGTCTTGCCACCCACTGGCGTAAACTGACGACGGAGTGCAAACTATCCACTCATAGAGGAGATAGCAAAAAAAAGTTATGTCGACCTTTACAGGAAAGCGCAAGTTGCTCAAATAAAGAGACCTGCTACTTGTTGTTATGGTGGATTGTAAAAAGAAATGACTTTCTGGGGATAGAAATATGGCTTCCTGGGGAAAGAAATATGACTTCCTGTGGAAATACCACTATATTCCTGCTGAGGAGATAAAATCTTCTCGTGCAAAATAAATGCATATTCTCAAACCAATGCTCGAAGCTTACAAAAATACAAAGTAATAATATTGTTGTGGAACCACAGATTCAAACCAGAAATAAAATGGAATGAAACAGAAGACCAAAATACAACCTTTGAGAAATAAACTCAATAGGGGAAACCAAATCCATCCAAACAAGGAACTGTATTGGAAGGCTAAAGAAAAAATATTCCATGAGGGATAACTCAGTGGGAAAATTGAAAGAATATACGCTTTCTGCTTAAGGTCAACACTCTATTGAAGAGAGGACAACGTAACTCTGCAAAACAGGGTGATATGTCAACAAAAAATATTAAAAAATGTCAATGAACAATGATTTTCCAATTTTAGCTATGCATGATGTATGTATGAATATATGAGTGTTATCGTGCGTATGTTGACAAAACAGACATATAACACTGGGAATAACCAGGAAAAACCAACTCAGACACAAACAACACTCGGCTAAACCACATCCAGGATGATCACTCCCAGAAAAAAAAAGTAAATACCAACTGATGAAACAAAACCTACTGCCTGCTTTAGCTTTACTGGGGTGAAACACAATCTGGAAGTAAACAAATCAAAGTGATTGAATAGTACATATAGAGGGATAGAACATCCTTCTCTGGGCTTCACGGGGGAAACAAATGTTTTCAAAAGTAACACTTCTACTAGGGGTTGCAAAACCAGTCTCAAGTAAAGCAGATGGACATCAAATCATCAAAACATTCACTGGGGGATTCAGGCCTACTTCATTGGGGAGATTAACACCACATCCTCAAAGGGAAAACCACAATACGTTCTTCACTAGCGAAACCAGGGACCTACGTTCTTCAAGAGTGATTATGGTACCAACTTCTCGGGAAAAAGAACTTCCATTAGACCGAATGAAAACTACCCTGGAGAAATCTTGGATTGAAACTTCACATCATGAAAACTCAGAAAAGAGGAGATATGAATCCAAACTTGACCGAGGATACCGGAGTCACGAACCCAATACGGCGAATCATCCTGAGTAAACCTTCCCGAGGGGATCAAAAACTTCTTAAAACAAACTGGAGTCTGTCCATTCCTGGGATCACCATTTTTGTTGTCATTATTTCATCACAAATTCCAAGGTAAAAGAAAATTGTAAATTCTTTTTAAAAAATCGATTTTGTTATTTAATCTTTTTGCTTTGAAAGTTATTATCAATAATAAATGGAGTCTTTTCAAGCTAAATAAAATAAGAAATACAAAGAATTGGGTAAAATCTCAAATTTCATTAATAGAATGGTAGTCTGCGAAAGGCGAGACTCCATGGATAGTTACAAAGTTCAGAAAATGGTAATATATAATGGATAAGATACATTTAGATACAATGACCTATCCCCTCTAACAACTTTTGAAATCCTGAGCAGCAACTTCTATTGAAGTGTGATGAGAATCCGAGAAGATTGTTTCTCCAATGATCAAGTCTTGTCTGATGTAGTTACTTGCCAAGAAAGTCCCTAACTTTTGCCTAAGCTGCCCTTGCGGGTTTTCAGCTTAGCGGGAAATTTATTCTGTTTATGTCTCTAATTTTTGCCTAGATCGCCCTTTCGGGTTTTCGGCCTACCAAGACGCTCTTTTTTTCCTAAGCCGCCCTTTCGGGTTTTCAACTTAGCGAGTTGTTCTTTTATTTCTTTAGGCGAAGTATTTCTTGACTGCATTAGCATTCATGGGAAGTGGGAACTCCTCGCCATCCATTTTCAAGAATTAGTGCACCGCCAGAGAAGGATTTCTTGACAACATATGGGCCCTTAAAATTGGGAGTCCACTTTCCCCTAGAATCAGTGTTGAAAGACATGATCTTCCTGAGCACGAGGTCGCCTTCTCTGAATTCACGAGGTTTGACCTTCTTATCAAAAGATTTCTTCATCCTTTTCTGATATAACTGGATATGACACAAAGCCATCATCTTCTTCTCCTCAATCAAATTCAATTGGTCAAACAGGTTTTGGACCCATTCAGCCTCTGACAACTTGGTTTCCATTGTCATACGCAAAGAGGGAATCTCAACCTCAATTGGGAGCACAAATTCCACTCCATACACCAGGGAGAACGGGGTTTCTCCTATTGGAGTGAGGACAAATGTTTGATATCCATGCAAATTAAAAGGGAGCATTTTGTGCCAATCCTTATAAGTAACAACCATTTTCTAGATAATTTTCTTGATATTCTTATTAGCAGATTCAACAGCCCCATTCATCTTAGGCCTGTATGGAGATGAATTATGATGAACAATCTTGAATTCCTCACAAAGTTTTGTCATCATTTTATTATTCAAATTCGAGCCATTGTCGGTGATAATTCTGCTCGGCACACCATACCGACATATAAGATTATTCTTGATGAAACGCACAACCACCTGCTTAGTAACACTAGCATATGAAGCAGCCTCCACCCACTTGGTGAAGTAATCAATTGCTACCAAGATAAAACGGTATCCATTCGAAGCTTTAGGTTCTATCATCCAAATCATGTCAATACCCCACATAGAGAAAGGCCACGGGGAGGAAATCACATTGAGAAGTGTCAGAGGCACGTGGACCTTGTCTGCATAAATCTGGCATTTATGAAATTTCTTTGCAAATTTATAACAATCATATTCCATTGTCAGCCAATAGTAACCTACCCTTAGCATCCTTTTAGCCATCGAATATCCATTAGCATGATTGCCAAATGAACCTTCATGAACCTCATGCATCAACATGCCTGCTTCGTGTCTATCCACGCATCTGAGCAAGATCATGTCATAATTTCTTTTATACAACACATTTTCAGTGAGGAAGAAACTGCATGCCAATCTTCTCAATGTCTTTCTATCTTTCTTTGAAGCACCAATCAGGTATTCCTGAGTCTGAAGAAAATTCTTGATTTCATGATACCAAGGTTTTTCATCTGCTACCTCCTCTATTATAAACACATGAGCGGGCCTATCTAGTCACTGAACCGTAATTCGAGGTATATCATTCCAAGTATTTACTTGGTACATAGAAGCCAGAGTTGCCAGAGCATCCGCCATTTGATTTTCATCTTTAGGAATGTTATGGAATTCAACTTTGTTAAAGAAGGGTAACAATCTTCTAGTATAATCTTTGTAAGGGATCAAGCCGGGGTGACGAGTATCCCATTCTCCTTTAATCTAATTTATTACCAAAGCTGAATCACCATACACATCAAAAATTTTAATTCTGAGATCAATAGCTTCTTCGAGACCCATGATGCAAGCCTCATATTCTGCCATATTATTAGTACAATCAAATATTAACCTTACGGTAAAAGGAAAATGTGATCCATGTGGAGTGACAATCATAGCACCAATTCCTTTACCAAAAGCATTCACCGCTCCATCAAATATCATACTCCAACGAGATTTAGGGTGAGGACCTTCCTCAGGCAATGGTTCATCACAATATTTCACTTTCAGGAACATCACATCCTCATCGTGGAATTCATATTCTACAGACTGGTTATCCTCCACTGGTTGGTGAGCAAGATAATCTGCCAACACACTGCTTTTAATAGCTTTTTGAGTGCGGTATTCGATATCATATTCAGATAACAACATCTGCCAGTGGGCAATTCTCTCAATAAGAGCAGGCTTTTCAAAAATGTACTTGATTGGATCCATTTTGGAGATCAACCAAGTAGTGTGATTCAACATATACTGCCTCAAACGCTTTGTCTCCCAGGCCAAACAACAACATGTCTTTTCCAGCATGGAATACCATGACTCACAATCAGTGAATTTTTTACTAAGATAATAAATGGCGAACTCCCTCTTCTCTGTTTCATCCTGTTGTCCCAGAATACAACCCATGGATTTATCTAACACTGTCATATACATAATCAACGGTCTTCCTTTCGAAAGGAGGGAGCAAGATAGGAGGTTCAAGCAGGTATTCTTTAATACTTTAAAATTCCCTTTGGTAGTCGTCCGTCCACACACAAACTTGATCTTTCTTTAACAACTTAAGGATCGGTTCACATGTTGCAGTCATGTGGGAAATGAATTTGGAAATATAATTCAAACGCCCGAGGAAACCTCTGACTTGCTTTTCAGTTCTTGGTGCTGGCATATCTTTAATTGCTTTGACTTTATCAGGGTCAACTTCAATTCCTTTCTTCCTAACAATGAAACCCAACAATTTCCCTGATCGAACACCGAAGGTGCATTTATTTGGATTCAAGCAGAGATGATACTTCCTCAAACGCTGAAACAACTTCAACTAATCTTATACATGCCCTTATTCCGTCTGGGATTTAGAAATCATATCATCAACATATACTTTGATTTCCTTGTGCATCATATCATGGAATAGGGTTGTCATAGCCCTCTGGTACGTTGCACCAGCGTTCTTCAACCCGAAGGGCATCACTCTAAAACAAAATGTTCCCCGGGGTGTATAAACGTTGTTTTTTCCATGTCCTCCGGAGCCATTCTTATTTGATTATACCCGGAAAATCCTTCCATGAACGAGAATACTTTGAATTTTGATGTGCTATCCACTAACATATCAATGTGTGGCAATGGAAAATCATCTTTTGGACTAGCTTTATTTAGATCTCTATAATCTACGCACATGCAGAATTTTCTGTCTTTTTTCGATACTGGGACAATATTGAAAATCCATTGAGGATACACTGACGTCACAAGAAAACCCGCATTAATCTGCTTTAGAACCTCTTCTTTTATTTTTACTGCCATATCTGGGTGAGTTCTTCTCAACTTTTGTTTAATTAGTGGACACTCTGGCTTTAACGGCAAACGGTGCTCTACAATATTTGTATCTAGACCAAGCAAAAATATCCACATACTCTTTCAATGGCTCAATTAACCTGCTCTTCACATGAGGATGCAGCAATGCTCCAATCTTGACTTCCTTCAGATATTCTTCTGAACCCAAATTGATCACTTCCAATGTCTCTTTATATGGATGAATGGTATTTTCCTCGTGCTCAAGCAACCGTGAGACCTCTTCTGGAATCTCATCATAATCTTCTTCTTCAGCCCCATACACAGGATATTCAAAGTTAGGAGAGGGTGCAAGGTCATTATATTCAACGGGTTTTTTAATTAATTTGCACATATGATTATGATTGCTTTTAGAAACTGACACATATAATAAGTGATAATACAAATTGAATTTCAGTTATTATTTATTTTGAAAGTTTTTTTTACCATTTTCCAAGAAAAAGCATAAAATAAAGACAAAATTTGGGAAACAAAGACAACTTTTATTATTAATTTTAAAAGTCACAACAAACAGATAAGCCCTACACATTAATACTTCCACCTTGGGAAGAGTGAAAGCCTTTTTCAAAAAGATAAACAAAACCAATTACTTTAAAACATGTATGCAAGAGGGAACATAAATGGTGATCCAATTCTTAACCCTAACTCTGTGCGTCACATAATTCGGCATTTCCTGCTCTGCTTCATCTTCCACAATGGCATTAATCCTGGAAACAGTTGGGCGAAGATAACCCCCGCTACAGAAGATGTCTTGATACTTGCTTGCATCAGACTTTGGCTTCATGCCCTTACCTTTGTCATTCTTCAAAGAGAACCCCAAACCAGCTATGTTCTTGTTCACAGGTGGATCCACAATTTGTCCCCACACTTCACTATGACCCTTACGCACAACCTGTTGCGCATCCTTAAGTGAAACCATGGAATTCTCATTTCCTCGTATATTGTCAATGGATAAGGCTTGGAACTGGGTTCCAACAGCAGCTTCACCCGCCTCCACAATGCTGAAAGAGGACAAATGAGATATCAATAATGCTTTTTCCCCATTTATGATCACCACTTTCCCTTCACGTACAAACTTCAGTTTTTGGTGTAAAGTTGAAGTGACAGTCCCTGCCTCATGTATCCACGGCCTTCCTAGAAAATATCTATAAGCGGGAACAATGTCCATGACCTGGAAAGTAATCGGAAACAAATGTGGTCCTATATGAATAGGCAAGTCCACTTCACCAGTAACAGATTTCCTTGATCCATCAAACGCTTTCACAATGATGCCACTTGGGCGCATAGGCGTTCCTTGATATTTAAACTTCATAAGAGTGCTCCTCGGTATAACATTCAAAGCAGGTCCATTATCAATCAGCACATTGGATAGGGAATCATTCTTGCAGTTCATAGAGATGTGGAGGGCCAGGTTGTGATTCCTTCCTTCATCTGGTAATTCATCATTGCAAAAACTCAAGTTATTACATGACGTAATGTTCCCTATTACACTGCTGAATTGGTCTATTGGAATATCACTCTCCACAAAAGCTTGGTCCAGTACCCTCATCCAGGATTCTCTGTGAGCAGAGGAGTTCATCAATAAAGCCAAGATAGATATTTTTGAAGGAGTCTGCAGTAGCTGATTTACAATTCTGTAGTCACTCATCTTGATTATCTTAAAAATATCATCCACTGCTTTCTCTAACGCAGCCCCACTAGTCTCACCCGTAGCCTTCTTGGGTTCAACATTCTCAACAATTTTCTTTCCAGCACTAACATCTCTTCGAACAACTGGTGCAAATACACGACTATTGTGGGTCACCCCGCTATTTTCAGCAATATTCCAAACATCAGGCATTGGCTAGATGGGAACTTCCACTCCATCCTCTAAGATTGTAGTGTTGTATTTGTAAGGCACAACCTTATCTTACTTGTAGGGGATAGGACCCGGCAAACTAATCACCAATGGGGTAACTACTGGCTTGCTATAATACTCAACTTCAATATGGCCGGGTGCCCCAAAACAAGGTACAATGACGTTTACCCCTTCTTCAACATAATCAGTCATTATTGAGTCATTTCTGGAAAACAAATCCTCATCTGAGGAGAAATACTCATCTGTGGAGGCATACTCTTCATCCGACCCTTCTTCGGTCAAACAAACCTCAACCATATCAACTTCATGGTAATAATCCCTTTGACTTATAACCTTGATAATTTTGTTATGTAACAACAACTGAACACCCTTCTTCACGATTGAACATCCTCGGGAATCTTGACAGCAAACTCGGTAAGATCCATATTGGTGTTCCACCTGACCAACCATATGGAAAAAGGTAGCATGCAATTGCACAAGGTCCTCATTCATATACTCTACATCAAAAATTTTGAATTCTCCAGGTCATCCAGAAACCATATTCACCTCCCCTTCATACTCTGCCCTGGGCCTGGTTATATGGATTAGGCCCCCATCCATCATCTCTTGTAAATCAACCTTTATCTTATCGCAACCCTGCATGTCTGTACTGCAAATAGCACAACTGGAATGGTCATGCGTATAGTAGCTAAATTCACAAAGGTCTACATGCATTTTCACCAAATCTCCTCTAACCAGATTAATATCAAAAATCTGGAAGTCTCTTGGACAACCGGCCACCATATTCAGAGCATTTACTCCCTCATGCTTGGGTAGAGGATTTTCTTTCACATTAGGTCCCACGTCCTTGAAAGATAGAACACCAGACTTCACCAATTTCTGCACCTCAGTCTTCAAAGGATAACAACTCTCAACATTATGCCCTGGTGCTCCCTGATGAAAAGCACATGTTTGGTTTGCCTTGTAATACCAAGGCAATGGTGATGGTACGGCGGGAGGTGGTCGGGTCTGAACTAACTTCTTATGAATCAATGTCGGTAGTAACTCTGTATAGCTCATAGGAATAAGGTCATAACTCTCCCTTCTCTGATTATACCCTTGATTCCCCTGCTGGGACGGTCTCTGATAAGCAACGGTAGTTGGAGAGGTACCTATAACTAGAGTAACTGAGGCGACTTGTTGATGACGCTAATAATTACCTCTAAGAGTATTAACCCTCCTCTCTTGCATAATAGCATTTGCATCCCCTTCCTTATTCTTGGTAAACCCATAAGATGGTTTCTTCACACCTCCAGAACTTTCACTCTTTGTTAAACGGCCCTCTCTTACAGCCTCTTCCAAGAGGACACCCATTCCTACCATTTCAGTAAAGTCACTTGGCGCACTTGCCACCATCCTTTTGTAGTAGAAAGCACCCAGCGTTTTCAAGAAAATATTAGTCATCTCCTTCTCTTCCATGGGAGGAATCACTTGGGCGGCTACCTCACGCCATCTCTGTGCATATTCTTTAAACGATTCCCTGTCTTTCTGAACCATGGCCCTGAGTTGATCACGGTCAGGTTCTATGTCCATGTTGTACTTGTATTGTTTGATTAATGCTTCTCCCAAATCATTGAAAGTATGGATATTGGCGTTGTCCAAACTCATATACCACTTCAGCGTAGCACCGGTCAAACTATCCTGAAAAAAGTGAATCAGCACACGCTGATCATCAGTATGGGTAGACATTCTCCTCACGTACATTACCAGATGAGCACGAGGGCAAGTGTTGCCCTTGTACTTCTCAAACTCCGGGACCTTAAACTTAGCAGGTATCTTAACATTCAGGACCAAGCATAACTCATTCACATTCTGCCCAAATAACTCTTTCCCTCTGAGGGCCTTCATCTCTCTTTGCATCTTGTCAAACTGCTCTTGAAAATCATCCATTCTGTCATAAAGACCCAAGTCTTCACTTGGTGGAGGGAAAGGACGTCACACATCATCATTAACAAACAAAACCATATTTACCGAAGGAGGCGCAACAGGAGCAGCATGCACCACAGGAGGTGTTGGAGTAACAATAGGCTGAATAATGGGAGTATCTTGAGGACCAAAATTGAAACCTTCAGGTGAAAAATTCTCTGGCATTCCCCATGGATAACCTTGAGGCATGCGATTCTGAACAGCAAATGGAGTAGCAGATACGGGAACAGTCGGAGCTTCAGTAGTTTCCCTTGTTGGTTGAGGTTGAACACTCGGTGGCTGATTCTGAGAAGCCACCAGAGCTTCCTTCAGAGTAGTCTTATTGGCCATGCTGGCCATCAAAGCAGAAACCTCCTCGTGCAGCTCGCGATTCTCTTGTTCTAAGTTGTCCATCTTCTTTCTGAAATTAGCCCGAGTTTTGTAGTGGTGAGTCAACTTGCTAAACGAAATAAAGAAGCTTGGTAAGACACCTGTATATGCATAACAAATGCAAGAAATATGTGCAATATGATGCATTGTATGCAATGCACATGATTTTATTTAATATTTCAAGTGATTTAAAATTTATGGACATATTGCAAATATCAAAGTAATAACGCATTTGAAATATTGAAAAAATTTATTATAACAATTCCAAAATGGATTACAAGTTTCAATGTTCCCAAGTATAAAATGAAATAAAATCTAAAGCTCTAAGAAGTAAAACTGATGGAGATCACTTTATACGCTGGCGCTTCCCTGTGAGCCTGGAAATCTGAGCCTTCAATCTCTAGGTTTCTTCTGCATATCTGGTGGCAACCTCCTTCCAATCACCTGAATCAGGAAGTGAGTGATCAACATCTTATTGAGGCTTAGGAGAAAATAAATCCCCTTACCTCTCCATAGTATCTATCACTCGACTCTCAAGGATCTCAATTAAGTCGTCTTTCTCCTTCAAGTCCGCTCTATAGGAAATCTCTAAAGTTTGGAACTTGTTCTTACAAGCGTCCTTTTCCTGTTGCATCCTAACCCAAGCAAGTTGCAGCTCTTATAGATCATCTAATAAGGGAGGAGTGGTCTTCACAAATAGATCAGGCATAGGTGTTTCCCTGGAATACGGCATATTCAACTGAATAGCTCTCATTTGGACCCACTAAAGATATGGCTCCAAAGAAACAACACCCCTAGGTCCCAAATCCTTCCTACTCTTCTTATGAATGTGACTCCAGGCCTTCGCAATCTTCTCCCTAGCTTCCCTATGATCTTATCCTTCCTTAAGAAAGAAACTACTCAAATGAATACTATTTGGTTTATCCCTCATCGGATAACCAAGTTGTCATCGTGCAAGAACAAGGTTATAGTTAATTCCTCCCTTTGTACCAAGAAGAGGTACACTGGGGAAACTACCACAACTGTCAGTAATCTCTATATCCTGGTAAGCTCGATGATACCAATCAATATCTGAGTGAGTAAGTTCCATGATCTTAGGAGCCCAACAGGGTTCTTTCTTGACATTCCAAAAAGCATCAGACTGAGGCATATGAGAGATAAACAACCGGTACAACAAAGGCGTGCAACAGATAATCATCCCCCCATGATAAGAATTCCGAAGATGAATAGAGTAATAAGCATCACCCAACAAGGTAGGAATTGGGTTTCCAATCATGAAGATCCTGATAGTATTAATGTCAACAAACTTATCCACATTAGGAAATAAGAACAACCCGTAAGCAATTAGAGCAAAGATGGCCTCAAAAGCGACTGTACTCTTCATCCTGGAAAAGTATAACGAGATTTCTCCAATAAGAACTGAGCTGGTAATCCTCTAATCCCTCCTTTAGTAGTCATATGGGCTCCCACCTTAGACTTCCCCAGATGAATCAAAGCAGCAATCTCATGTGGTTTTGGCTCACCCTTAAAACTAGTAAAAGGAACATGATCGGTAATAGGTAAATCCAATAGATACGAATACTCCTCTGATGTGAGAATCAACTGATAGTCGGGAAAAGTAAAGCAATGATACATCGGATCATAGAACTGATCAACTCATCTATCTTGGGATCCTTGAAACTGTACTTCCCGGTCTTTCTCTTTCCAGAATCCATGGTTAAAAAGTATCTGATATATTTACAAATGGTCAATCTTTAAATCCCTTGAAATATGATCTCTCCAAAAGATGCTTATGAATACATGGATGCATGATGCAGCAATCAAACTCAAGATCACACATATAGGGTTCATAGGTTCAACGTCACGAGTATGAGGTCGAAGGTACTACCCATAAGGTATTTGGTCTAAAAGTTATCACCTGCCGAACAAGGTTCTAGAGGTTCCAAGAGTCTACATCCTTCCCTCGGATATTACCAACTTCCCGATTAACTCGATAATTAGTAATATTCTCAAGAAAAACTCATCCGAGCGTAGTATCGCGTGACAAATATTTCCTGATTACTCTGTCATAGATTTCGCACTACACCTAAAAGGCCAAGATGGGTTTGGTATTCTACGGTCCTCGATTTCATCAGGCTCCCAGGTCGAAAGCAGTACGTCTTCCCGATTACTCGGTAAACGACACTACAGTAAAATGGGCCTCCACTGAGTGGGAGATCTCATGCCTCCTTTTTTGGGATTACTCCCTCAAAGTTAACATGACTATATCGCACGTCCTATCTTACAGTTTTCCCAAGTTCGGGTATAGGACTTATGAGTAATCACCAAGCACCCTGAAAACTAGGAAAATCCATACTAACACATATACAACATATAACACAAAAACAATAATAAAACATGTACAAATATAAACAAAGATAGGCTCAACCCACTTAGGGATAGACCAGCAAGAGGTCAATCTTTCCCCAGTGAAGTCGCCATTTTTCTGTAGCGGTAGAAATGTTTAAGACTAAACCATTAAATTGACTAGACTTATACAAATCAAAATCAAAATCACCACCACGCTTTATTGTTTCTAAAGGAATGGGAAAAGAGCGAGTAACCCAAAAAGAAGGGGAAATATTCAAGGTAAGGGGGTTGGTTATGCAAAGGAAAGGTATTAGCACCCTAAACATCTACGATACTCCACAGGAACCTCTTTGAAAAATCTGTATATTTTGGCTATAAAAAATGTTGTATAAAAAAATGGATGGTAGAGGTGAGAAAAGAAATATATTTTTTATGATTTTTGCACCCGCCGTGGTTGCGAACCTTTTATGCCTACGTACCACCTTTTCGTGCAATAGTGGATCATGGTACACGTAGTTCCCCTCTTAAAAATTTTAAAACACAAATGTGTTGATCAATTTTATGAGATAAAACATCATCGTCATTGTCCGTGTGAAAAACATACCTACTACCCGCAATCATGAGAAAGGAGAATTCACATCATCTCAAAGTGGAGGATATGGCTTGGATTTTAAAATCAACAACGCCTCACTTAACACCCAAGTGGAATATATCTCTCTTTACTACATATTATAGAAGTATAGTTATTTGCATCACTACAAGGATTGACAAGAGTTCAATCTTTTGAGAAAAGTTTAAAGATAAAAGCCAAAGTGGCAAGATGGTTTGAAATGAGATTGATTGACTTTAAGTCTTCTCACAAAAATGTCAAAGTATTATTAAGTTTATTGGAGTTTATTTATGAAAATGTATGAAAATGCATGAACCTAAGTCCAAGTTTATAATGAAAGTGGTTCAAGTTTAAAACAAGAAGAGTTTTCAAAAGGAGGGAGAAGATTTTTGAAATTAAAGAAGATGGGAGGAGAAGAAGAGGCTATCCTAAAGCATAAGGTAAAAGCTAGGAATAAGAACCATCTAACCAACAAGAAGCTAATACTTGACACTATGAGCCGAGATAGAATTCCCATTCTTTGGATTTAACCAAACAAGCAAAAGTACTAGACCTCTTGAGAGAAACAAACTTCAAGTGTATTAAGTCTTCACAAAAATTGGGCAGAGTAACGGCTGTATACGGGTGAATTCCAGATTACAAACAAAGGGTGTAATCACAATAACCTGCATACAAAACAAACAAATAACCCAATGTCTTGAGGTAAACCTCAATAGCTGCAGACAAAATAATCAGATAAGATCACAAGGTCTCCAATCATAGGCCAAGGTTTCTAATCTTAATTCCCAGAAGTCCAATATTCCATAATGCCAAGGATTGAAACCAAATAGTCCAAGTATCATTAAAGATTTTTAGGGTTTATGTTTATTATTAGGTGTTTTTTAAAAGAAAAGTAAAACTCAAGTGAGCAAAAATAAAAGACAAGAAAGTAAATACTCAAATGAGCAAAGATGAAAATGGCATGAAATGTAAATGCTAAAAGTAAATAGTGCATAAAAATAAAAGGGGCATATAAAAGAATAAAGTATAAAGTCAATTATTAGTGATTAGTGGTTAGTTGGATGATCATCTTGAAACTTGCATTTGGAACTCATTAGAGGATTGGTAGAACCAAAGCCTCCACATAACAAGTTACATTTCCTTTTTGTCAAGTATATCATCCATTTAGAATCCTCATGAGTACCATTTAATGATCAACGATGTTTAAGTGATCCGCGTTGACCAAAGGTATTGTAGATCAATTAGAGGATTGGTAGAACCAAAGCCTCCACACCATGAATCTCAAGGTTATTGGATCAAAGAGATCAAATTAATATACTTGGGCTTGCAAACATAAGTTTGGGTCACGAATGATTATTTATTCAAATCGAGACAAAATTTAGGGCTATGTTATGCAATCATAAGTGGACTTATGTAGAAGTCGCACCTATTTTGAGGCCGGTCAATAGAAATCTATGCACCATTTGTTTTGAGACATGATATAGATATCATGCTCCAACAATATTTAGTGCAATAAGAAGGGGATGAGATGAAATCAAACTGTTATTAAAATCATTCATCCATTTTTTATGGAGTTAGACTCAACACCATGGATTCAATGATGTTAATAAAGTTCATGATCAAAAATTTAACCCAAGATCAGCCAAAAAATAATCACAAAATAATATTACATTTTAATATATACAAAAAGGTTTAAAAATAATGTTTAAAAATGGAAATAAAAGAGAAAAATACCAACTATGTTCAAATTAATCAAGAAATAAAAAGTAGGACCATAGAAAAATCAGAAAAGGGCTCAAATGATTTTATTAATTTTTTGGTAATTTTTTAAAGTCAGAAACTATTTTAAAAAATTAAAAGAAATGGGTAAAATAAACCAAAAATGATTAAAAAAATAACAAAGTTAGAAACAAAAATAAAAATAAGGTCACCAATATTTGTCATAATATCATTGGATCATTCCATAATTTTATCAGAATTTAAAAATGCATAAAAGTATTTTTAAACATTTAAAACAATTCAAATAAAGTGTAAATTTATAAAAAATACCAAAACACAAAATTAAATTTTGAAAAAATAAAAATCAAAAAGAGAATAATCAAAAATATTTTTCATAATTTTTTAAGATTTTTTGGACTTAAAATTAATTTTCTAGGATTTTTTGAAGTTTAAAACAATTAAATATAAAAATCAGAAAAGAAAATAAAAGTCAAAAATATGTGGACCATTGGAGAGAGTCAAAACGTGTTAGTAATCAAATCCAAGGGATCTGGCGTGCTGTGCATATCATGGTCATTAGTGAATAAAGCACTGAATCAATTATTAAATCAAAATTCAAAAATAATAAGTGGCATGCCATCATTGGTTGGAAGATGACACATTGGTCATCTTCAACCTCCAGCCAACGTGAATTGCAGGTCTCTCAAACTGTAAAATCAGAGGCTCAGACCTATGTCATTCGCTTCGTCTCTTCAAGACGAAGACAACCACACCCTCGCGCCAAATTTATATAAATTGTAGCTCAAGCAATTTGGAAAGTAAGTTTTGAAAAGGGATTTGAAATTTCATGGTAAAAACGTGTTTCCAGTAAAAATAAAGTGTTGCGACTAGAACCAGGGCAATGAGAGCATCATAATGATATCAAAGTTTTGAAGAATTGATGAAGGAATTTACCTATTGAAGTTGAGTTGCAGAGCTCTGAAACTGGACTTCTATGGAGAAATTTAGGGCACGATTCTTGAATGTCATTATATGGTTAGCTTCAGGGAAGATCAAGGAAGTTGAATTGATGGGGAAATTGGATTGAAAAAGGCTTGGGAGTGGATTTCGAAGTTGCTGAATTCTGAGTTATGGAACAAGTTTGGCAGGGTGATTCTGGCTATCCAAGCTTGAGAAAATGAATGGGATAATTCATGTATTTATAGGAGAAGCAAATGGGATCAAAAGGAAGAGTGAATGATGCATTTTGGAGGGAATTCATGCAAACTTGATACACGAGTGAAGTGTGATCTAATTTTCACCAAAACTCATCCAATCCTTGCGTTTTGAGGAGCTAAACACTTATGGTAAGTTTGTTAATCAAGTTTAAACCAAAAACACGTATAAATCTTGTGATTAGAGGCCACATTATGGATTTCAAAATTCGGACTTAGTGAGAAATTGAGTTCCAAGTTACCAATTTAAAAACAATGGCATTTTCAACTCAAGGGGTCTTAGGGCATGATTCTTGATGCTTCAAAAAGATGAGGTTACAAGCTTTGCAATGGAAAAATAATGGAATCAATGGATGCTTGAGCTGAAAGTTGTGTTGAGTCAAAGTTGGAGAAAAATGTTGACTTTCCATACTTAGAAATATTTCAAATTTTTCTTGAAAAGTGACCTATAATGTCTTGCATCCAAACATAGCCTTCCACTTGGAATTTGCTCTTGAACAAAAAATATGGCATGAAGTACATCTCTTGAATGACATTTTGAAACTTGAACCAATCAAAATCTCCAAAAATTGAGAAAGTTATGACTTGTTGAAGTTGGCAAAATTTCATAAAATGACCTATAATCTTTTGCATCCTTAAGGCAAATTCCATCCATTTTATTACTTTGAACATAAAATAATGCATAAATTTCACACCTTCAAGATCATTATGGAAAAATAATGGGCTCAAGGTGATAAAAGTTGACCAAGTTATGATCATTTGAAGTCACACATGGAAAATTGGGGATTCATCTGGAGGACTTATAACCTTTCTTCATCATCAAGTTTCTTCCACATGAAAACTCCTTGGAACTTTTGAAGTTATTTGTTAATATGCCTTTGAATAGAATGATGTCTTTGGAATCACTCAAAAATACCAAAAGATGAGAAAGATATACTCCTTTGAAGTTCAAAACCCTAGCTCCTAGATGAAGAAACATGCTTTGAGGAACTTTGACAACTTTCAATAAACTTCTTGTACCAAAAAAAATGCTTTGTAAGTATAAGTTGTTGAGGATGATAATGAGAACTCATAGCAACCACAACCACTTCCATATCTTGAGAATTGAGAGAAATATGCACTTGTGACCAATGAGAACAAGGCCTTGTCCAACCATGACAACTTCTTTAATCAACCCCTTGTACTTTTGAATCAATCTTGATAACTTGGAAATATAGTGAACCAAAATAACCTTGTCATGCCATCCCTTCCAAAACAACTTCAATGGTGAGGTTTTAACTTCTCAAGCTTCATTGACTAGGTCATGGAAATAAACTCATGAACCCATGGATCAACTTGCTAAGCCCTATTGCTTTTACCTACATTGTTGACAAGTAAGACAAACCAACATTGCATTTTATTAATTAAAAGGAAAGTCAAAACATAACATGAATGATTACACAAGAAAAACAAGTCAAGGTGTTTGGTGATTCCTCAAAGAGAAAACCTAAAGATAGGGAGGAGAACCAAAAGCCCTAATATGGTCTTATTGTGATTGAATTAACATAGTATGATGAAGGGATCTTAGGGGCAAAAATTGGGGTACAACAGACATGAGAAATCTTGAGGGTCCAAAATGATCCATGAAAGTCATATGAGGCATTAAAAGTCCATTTGTCCTTGTGCAAACTCAAACCCTAATTTTTAGTCATCAGTGCTAGAGGAGGTGTCTTAAGCTGATCAACCCTTCTGCAGTCTTGAATCAAAGGAGATATTGTGAGAGGTTACTTGATAAATGAGAGGGCAAATTTTGTGGTGCAACAGCTACCCTTGTTCAATCTTCTTAAACCTGAAGATTTAGATAGGCGGGTCCTCCATTCGTGACTTGAAGGTGGAAGATGATTGAACACTAGAGTGCCCAAAAATTTGCACTCGAAGATGGATTAGGAATGGGCTTATAGATTCCATTTGGAGGAATGATGGTAAACACTGGAAGAAGTATCAGCATAAATCTTTGGTCGATTTATACAAAAACTTGATGTTTCACCTGTGGAAAAAGGGTTTGTTAAATGCAGATGTATGCATGAGATCATGCTAAATGCATTTTGTATGTATATGCTATGATGTATGGATATGGGATGCATATTTGTCAGGTAAAATAAATCCCTGACTACTTCTGAGGAGTTCTTGGGAAGTTGAATCCTGGATTGCTGTTGGGGATGAAGAATATTCATATCTTCAAACTCTGTTAGCTGTTATCTAGTCGGGTCCAGGATTCACAACTTGCTGAGGACAAGGGAGTCAATTTCTATCTGGTCGGATCCAGGCTTCATGGTAACTTACTGGGAAGGATAAATTAACTGTTATCTGGTCGGATTCCAGGCTTTGCATAAAATTTCTTGGGGAGAGTGAAGTTAGGCTGTTATCTGGTTGGATTCTCAGCTTCACAATAACTTGTTGGGCATAAGGAAGTTAATTGTTATCTGGTCAGATTCCAGGCTTTGCAGTAATTGGTTAGAAAGGATGAAGTTGAACTGATATCTGGTCGGGTCCAGGCTTCATAGTAACTTGAAGTGGTAACTACTATCTGGTCGGGTCCAGGCTTCATAGTTTTTGAAAAGTTATACTATTATCTTATCGGATCCAGGCTTCATAGCGTCTTGCTGGGAATTGTAGCTAGTTGTTATCTGCTCGAGCTTCAGGCTTCATAATAACTTACTTGAAAACTGATATATGGTTGGATCCAGGCTTTACAGATTTTGGGGTGGATGAAGTTACTTGCTATCTGGTCGAATCCAGGCTTGACAATAAACTTGTCTGAAGAGATAGAGTTGAATTGTTATCTGGTCGAGTCTAGGCTTTACAGTAACTTTCTTGGAACTTAGTTGTTATCTGGTTGGACTCCAGGTTTAACAACAAACTTCTGAGAGGAATTGTTATCTGGTTGGATCTAGGCTTCACAATAACTGTCTTGAAAAGATGAAGTTGAAAACTGATATCTGGTCGGATCCAGGCTTCACAGTAACTTGTTGGGGTAGAGGTAAACTCTACCGGGGGAAAGAAGTTAAACCCCGGTTTGGTTGAGTCCAAGTTCTTCTATCTTTGAAGAGTTAAACTATTATCTGGTCAGGTCCAGGTTTCATAGTATCTGGCGAAATTAACTATTATCTGGTCGGATCCAGTTTTTATAGTTAGTTGAAAGGTTACACTATTATTTGATCGGATCCAGGCTCTATAGTGATTTGAGAAGTTGACTATTATCTGGTCGGGTACATGCTTCATAGTATCTTGAAATTTGTTCTAATATCTAGTCGGGCCCAGGCTTCATAGTATCTTTTGAAGATAGTAAAGGCTTTGTTGATGAATTCACTGGGGATTAAGGGTTGTGGCCCTATGATTTGCAATAGTCTGAAAGGCAAACTCAAGTTGGAGAGTGTGGACTCAGTCAGGGAAGACAGACTCCGCTTGGGGGTATATACTCAGCTTGGGGAGGATATACTCAGCTGGGGATAACATATTTAGCTGGGGAAGATAGACTATGTCTTGGGAATTTGAACTCGGCTGGGGAGTTATGCTACTCGTTGTTTGTTGGGGAAATAAACCATGTTGGGGAAATAAACCCTGTTGATGAATATTTGATGAACTACTGATGAGGTGAGTTCTTTTTCTTATAGGATCAACTCAGCTGGGGAGAGAGCTACCAAGAGATTAAGACTCTGGCTGGAGATCAACCTATGCAAAGAGACTTTGTGGGTAACTTTGTTGAGAACTGGCTTATTGTAACCTTCTTTGTGGGGATAATGCTAATGAAATAACTTTGTGGGGGTATTCCAAATACATTAAAGAGATGCATAGTTGTTGCTTAGCAAGACACATGTGCCAAATAGTTTTAATTATGTTCATATGCATATGTTCGTTCAGTTTTAGTCATTGGAAAAGTTTGCATTCAAAACAAAAACAGAAAGTTTTCACTTCAAAGTATATTTGTATTGATATTTTACCCATGAATAGGCGTTTTTTGTACAAAGAGACGGAGATCCTAGTAAGAGGAAATCGTCGAAAGGAAAACAAAAATTGAAAAAAAAAACAAATAGCCATGTGGAAATGATCTCAATGCACTCCAACTCTACTATTTCCCCAATGTCTTCGAATGCCCATTTCCATTGACAGAAGTTGATTGGATTGATCTTGGACCATTTGAAATCGAACTTTGGTGATAAAGTTGACTGTGGTGATTCCACGAGACATAATCATATGCTTTTAATCCTTAACTTTTGCTTGGACCTCCCTTTAGGGTTTTCAACCCACCAGGATACCCATTTTTGCCCAAGTCGCCCTTTTGGGTTTTCAACTTGTCGGCTGTACAATCTTTTGCATATATCTCTAACTTTTGCCCAAACCTTTTGGTTTGTCGGGATGCCCTTATTTTTCCTAGGTGTGTTAACCTAGCGCGTCTCTTATGCGTAGTATTTTTTTACTATGTCTGCGTTTATAGGATGTAGGAAGTCTTCACCATCCATGGTAGTCAGCATCATGGCACCACCAGATAACACTCTCTTGACAAAAAATGGACCTTCGTAGGTGGGAGTCCATTTGCCTCTAGGGTCGCCTTGTGGCAGAATGATGCGCTTTATCACCAAGTCACTAGCTTGATATACTCGAGGCTTGATTTTTTTGTTGAAAGCCTTGATCATACGTTTTTGGTACGTGTGACCATGGAAAACAACAGTCAGTCGCTTTTCATCGATCAAGTTCAACTGATCCAATCTCGTCTGAATACACTCGTCTTCGCTTAGGCCTTCCTCATTCATAATCCTTAGTGAGGGAATCTTAACTTCTACTGGTAAAACAGCTTCCATGCCATAGACGAGAGAAAAGGGAGTTGCCCCAGTTGATGTTCTAGCTGAAGTGCGGTAGCCGTGAAGAGCAAACGGCAACATCTCATGCCAATCCTTGTATGTCACTACCATCTTCTGCATAATCTTCTTAATGTTTTAGTTGGCCGCTTCGACTGCGCCATTCACTTTAGGTCTATATGAAGAAGAATTGTGATGCTTGACCTTAAACTGAGTGCAAAGCTCGGTTATCATGGAATTGTTGAGATTAGTCCCATTGTCGGTGATGATCCTTTCGAGGATACCATAGCGGCAGATGAGGTTGTGTTTGATGAATCTGGCTACCATATTCTTGGTGACTGAGGTAAACGATGCGACTTCGACCCATTTAATGAAATAGTCAATAGCGACCAGAATGAAGCGATGTCCATTGGAAGTGGTGGGCTTGATCTCTCTAATCATGTCAATGCCCCACATTGCAAATGGCCACGGAGCCATCATGACATTCAGAGGGATAGGATGTACATGGACCTTGTCAGCATTGATTTGGAATTTGTGACAAGTCCTTGAATGTTGTTGGCAATCAGTCTCCATTGTTGACCAATAGTAGCCAGCTCTCAGAATCTTCTTGGCCATCGTATGCCCGCTTAAGTGAGTGCCAAAGAGACCATCGTACATGTCTTACATAATTTCCTTTGCCTCCTTCTTGTCCACACCTCGGAGTAAAGTAGATTCATGGTTGCGCTTATACAATATTCCGTTACTTAGGAAGAATTTGGATAAAAATATTCGTAAGAACTTTCTGTCATTGATGGATGCTCCCTCGGGATACTCTTGTGCTTCAAGGTATATCTTCACCTCATGGTAGCAAGGCTCTTCTGTATCAGTGGCAAGCTCACAGTAGTGCATAGGTTTGTCGAATCTTTCAATTGTAATCATAGGGGCTTTGTTGTACAATCTGACCTTGAACATTGAAGACATGGTTGCCAAAGCATCAGCCAGCTGATTTTCTTCCCTAGGGAAGTGCTCAAAGGTGATCACTTCAAAGTAGGGAATCAGGGATAGCACAAGTTCCTTGTAAGGGATGAGATTAGGGTGCTTAGTGTCCCAAACTCCTTTTACTTGGCTAATCACTAGCTCGGAATCCCGAAACACATTCAAATGCTTGATCCTCAAGTCAACAGCTGCTTTCAAACCCAAAATGCACGCTTCGTATTCAGCCATATTGTTCGTGCAATCGAAGCATAGTCTGGCCGTGAAAGGAGTGTGGAAACCTTCAGGAGATATGATCACAGCACCAATTCCATTACCCAAGGCGTTGGAAGCCCCATCGAAGACCATAGTCCATCGGGATCCTTGTTCAGGTCCGTCAGACGGTCCAGGTTTCGCATAGTCGGTCACCAGCATGATATTTTCATCAGGGAAGTCGAAGTTCATAGACTGATAATCATCAACAGCTTGATGGGCCAAATGATCCACTAGCACACTTCCTTTGATGGCTTTCTGCATTGTGTATTGAATGTCGTACTCAATCAAGATCATTTTCCATCTTGCTATCCTTCCGGAGAGAGCAGGTTTCTCGAAGATGTACTTGATTGGGTCCGTCTTTGAAATCAACAGAGTGGTATGAGTCAATATATACTGCCTTAGCCAGCGAGCATCCTATTCCATAGCGCAACAAGTTTTCTCGAGCAGTGAATATCTGGTTTCACAGTCGGTAAACTTTTTGCTCATGTAATAAATAGCATTCTCTTTTCGGCCAGACTTGTCATGTTGGCCCAAAACACACCCCATAGAGTTCTCTAGTATTGTCAAGTACATGATCAAGGGTCTTCCTTCAACTGGAGGCATGAGAATAGGAGGTTCTTGTATATATTCTTTGATTTTGTCGAAGGCAGCTTGGCATTCATCATTCCATCTGACTACTTAATCTTTCTTCAAGAGTTTGAAGATCGGCTCACAAGTAGCAGCCAAGTGTGATATGAAGCGGGCGATGTAATTGAGACGACCCAAGAATCCTCTAACTTATTTTTCAGAGTGGGGGACTGGCATTTCTTGGATGGCCTTTACCTTGGAAGGATCAACTTCAATGCCTTTATTGCTGACAACAAAACCTAGAAGCTTTCCATATCATACTCCAAATGTGCACTTGTTAGGGTTTAACCTCAACTTGTACTTTTTCAACATCTCGAATAGCTTGTATAGGTGATCGAGATGTTCCTCTTCAGTTTGTAATCTGGAAATCATATCATCCACATATACCTCTATTTCATGATGGATCATATCATGAAACAAAGATACCATAGCCCTTTGATATGTTGCCCCTGCATTCTTCAATCCGAACGGCATAACCTTATAGCAAAAGGTTCCCCATTGCATAACGAAAGTAGTCTTCTCCATGTCTTCGGGAGCCATCCTTATCTGATTATAGCCAGAGAAGCCATCCATGAAAGAGAAGATTTTATGCTGAGCAGTATTATCGACCAAGACGTTAATGTATGGTAGAGGGACATCATCCTTGGGGCTTGCCCTATTCAGATCCATATAGTCTATGCACATGCAAACTTTTCCGTCTTTCTTTGGAACTGGAACCACATTGGCAACCCATTGGGGATAGGATGTCACAGCTAAGAACCTTGCATCAAATTGTTTCATCACTTCAGCTTTTATCTTTTCAGACATATCAGGCCTTATGCGATGAACCTTTTGCTTGACAGGAGGGCAGTCTTCTTTTGTCGGCAGACGATCAACTACGATGTCTGTATCCAACCCTGGCATATCTTCATACGACCAAGCAAATACTTCCACATAATCATGCAACATCTGAACCAACCTGCTCTTGACACTCTCTTCTAAGTTAGCATTGATCTTAACCTCTTTCTTGTCTGTCTCAGTACCTAGATTGATGACTTCAACTGACTCTTCGTGCGGCTGAATAACTTTTTCCTCTTGTAATAGAATTCTGGCTAGTTCTCCCAGTATTTCACAATCTTCCTCTCCTTCGTCTTCTCCTTGGTTAATTGGACATTCAAAGTCATAGTCGGCAATAGTAGAGTCATTGGCAACAAGATCCAGAGTGGAAGAGGACCTGCAAGAGTGTGTGTGTGTGTGTGTGTGTGTGTGTGTGTGTGTGTGTGTGCATGTAAGATACATGGCTATTTTGAAAAATGTATTTGAAGAAAAGAAAGACAATGGACACAAAGATTTAAATTCAAAAGAGTCCAATGATTTGTATTGAATGATCATATTATTAGATGAACATAAATAAAACCCTTGACAAATGGACCAAAGTGCTCCGGGCCAGGCACATGGCTTAAAATTCATTGTTAAATATTACAGATAAAATGTTCTTTGAATCAAAAGAAAGAAATAAAAAGAGTAGATTACTCCTCAATGAAGGAGATGGGCACAAAGTCCTTGGCATGCCAATTTTTCAGCTCCATTGTAGTAGGATACACCCAATCTTCAAATGCAGCTTCTTCATCAGAATCACCTACATCGTTGACTTCGTTGCTTCCAATACAGAGAGGTGGCTTTCCTGCACGAGCGCGCCTCACTTCCTTCTGAGCCTTGACGGTGAAAACCAAACCAAACTTGTCTGCTTTGAATGGGATATCGAGGAGTTACCCCCAATTATCACAGCTTCCTTCTTCAATTGCAGCCCGAGCATCTTTGACTGAAACCATCTTTGGCACGACCTTGACAGCTTTGGATATGTAACACCCGTAATTTAGTTACTTATTTAATTAAATTATTTTTGGAATATTTGTGATATTGTGTTGTGATTAGTTGGATTTATTTATTTTATTAAGTGGTGAAATAATATTAGAATGATGATATTATTTAATGTGGGCTTGTTTTAAAGGCATAGAAGTAGTAAAGAGGGGGCGTAGGAGTTTTAACCCCATTAAGACATAAGAGAATAATAGGGTTATTTTATTATTATGGAAATAATAAAAAAAGAAGGAAGCAGTAAGAAGAATAAGGGTTAGAGAAAAGAAGTTGAAAGCTGTTGGAAAGGAGGAAAAGAAGCAGAATAGAAATTCAACCGAAAAGTTATAGAGCGACCTTCAATCCAAGGTAAGGATGGGGTTCTGACTCTATAATAGGGTTTGTGATAATTGGTAAGTGGGGTTAGAGGTGAAATATTGTTTAGTTTATGATTGAATGGTATATGTTTTTGTATGATGAGAATTGATGATTGAAAGATGAATAATGATGTCCCAATGTTGTTTATTTGATGTAGAATTATAGGATAATTGTAAGTGATGATTATCTATGATTAGATGATGTTTTTAGGGCCTAAAGTATGGAACCCGTAGTGAAAACACAGAGAAAATTGCAAAAATTGTTCATGAAAGAGCAGTATGTGTCGACCCCAAATGTTATGTGTCGATACAAGAAGGCTTAGAGACTCAGGATGAGTCGACACGAAGGAGTCACGTGTCGATACATGAGGACTTTTAGACTTAGGATAAGTCGATACGTAGGGGCATATGTCGATACATGCAGTGTTGTAGACTTAGTATGAGTCGATACAAGAGAGTATGCGTCGACTCATGTAGCGTGTTTAATTCAGTACGCGTCAACCCAAGGCATTACGCGTCGATTCATGTTGTCTGGTTTTTGGCATAATCAGTTTGAGAATGTTGTAACTTGAGTTTTCGGACTCCGTTTGAGGTTTCGTTCAAAGTGTTGAATAGCTAACGCAATGAACTTCATTCTTAAGGATTAAAATGAAGAATAGGAAGGATAATCATAGTATCAAAATTATGATTTGAATTAGTTCCCGTGATTGATCGTTATGTTGATTTTTGTGAAGAATGATGAGGATGGGATGATTATAGATTGCTGTTTGGTTTGTAAGAGTAGGATTAATGATGATAATGATGTAGCATTATAAAATAGTAATATATAGAGGTTTAGTAATTTAGAAGTAAGCCTTAGATGATTAATTAATTATAGGCAATATCATGTTGTAGGCCTATGGCCAACGTTGCGAGATTGACGATTTACTGTTGTATTGTTATTGTGGCTGAGTTGCTGTGAATATATGATGTATATATGATGTTTGATGAATAAACGATGTTGATGAATGATGTTGATGAAAGATGTTGAGATGCCTCTAATAATTGGCAGCTATTAAGATGTAGGCTTATGGCCAACGATGATGTTGTGTTGAAATGTTATTAATTATGGTGTTGTCATTACATTCATGATGGTGTCGCATACATTGCATTTCAAGATGGAGCTTATGCTCGTTAAGATGGCCTGTATTGGCGAATATTAAGATGAAGGCTTATGCCTTGCTGATGCCTCTATTTATTGGCAGATTTTTAAGATGGGAGTCCTGCTCTAATGGTACCACATGAATTTGCATAGTATTGAGTCGCATTATATGATTGCATAAAGAAGTTGTGTATTGATGTTGTGAACGTGTATTATTGTTGCAATTATTGTTTATTATGAGATGAGAAGTGGTGATGTTATATGATCTAATTTAATATATTAAGTATCATACGTTTTATTATATTGTTAGACATCTCACCCCTTTTGTTTGAATGTTGCCCTTATATTGGTAACGTGTAGGTAATCGAGAGTGAAGGTTGTATACCTTCAATAGTTCGAGTCGATGCCATTGCTCTGATATGTAACACTCGAATGGATGAACGCTTGTTGCTTTTGATTGTTGATTATTCAGTTGTTGAACTTTAAGTTGATTATTATTAAGTATGTGTTGTTTTGAAGTTGTTGTAACGATGATAAAGATGTTATTAAGAATTCCACTGCGTAGATGTTAAATTGTTGATTTAAGAGATTAAAGTATTATGATGATGGTTCATCCGATGTTTTAAAGTCTTATGTATCCATGATGAATGCAATGAGTTTTTAATGATGAATTTGTGGTATCCTGATTCGTTTGCATGAATGATTTTATAACTCTGATTTATTTATATAATTGCCGGGTAGAATTGGGGTGTTACAAAGTTGGTATCAGAGCAAAAGGTTGGTTCGACCTTGTCATTGAGTCATAGTTGTCTAACAATCGAGTATTTTTAATTCGAGTTCTAACCGTTGTTTATGTTGTAGTGATAAGTTCAGATGGCTAGAAGGAATGATGTTGCACTTGTTGCTGCTTTAGAATCAATGGCTCATGCGATGGAGAATTAGCCGAATATTGACGGGAATGCTGGATCTCGTAGCTTGGAAACTTTTCAGAGAGAGAATCTGCCTATGTTCAAGGGAAAGTATGATCCTGGCAGAGCATTGGATTGGTTGAAAGAGATTGAGAGAATCTTATGTGTGATGGACTGCACTGCAGTGCAGAAGGTTCGGTATGGTACTCATATGTTAGCAGTCGAGGCTGATGACTGATGGCTAGAGACTTGTCAGAGATTGGAAGTTGCGGGTGAGAATATCACTTGGGCTGTGTTCCATAGGGAGTTTCTGAGGAAGTACTTTCCTGAAGATGTTCTTCGTAAGAAGCAAATTGAATTCCTTGAGCTGAAGCAAGGGAACATGTCGGTTATTGAGTATGCTACAAAGTTTACTGAGTTGGCTAAGTTTTATCCACACTACGCCGAGGCAAATGCTGAGTTGTCAAAGTGTATCAAGTTTGATAACGGGTTGCACCCGGAAATCAAGAAGGCAGTTGAATACCAGAAGATCCGTGTCTTTGCTGGTTTGGTTGATAGTTGTAGGATTTATGAAGAGGATAATAATGCTCATTACAAGATTATCAATGAGAAGAGGGGTAAGCACCAATAGAATCATGGTAAGCCTTATGATACCCCAACTAGTAAGGGTAAACAGAAAGTTGCTCAGGGTCAGAGGACTAGTGGAGGAGATGCTCCTGCTGGTGTGTTTTGTTTTAAATATGGGAAACCTCGGCATAAGAGCAATGTGTGTACTACTGAACTGAAGAGGTGTTTCCGTTGTGGTAAGAACGGACATGATGTATCTGAGTGAAAGCATAAGGATGTGATTTGTTTCAACTGTAGTGAAGAAGGGCACATTGGTAGTCAGTGTCAGAAACCAAAGAGGGCGCAGACAAGCGGTAAAGTGTTCACTTTGGTTGAGGATCAGAGAATTGTTGAGGACAGAATTATCAGAGATACATGTTTCATTAATAGTACTCCTTTAATTACTATTATTGATACTGGTGCTACTCATTGTTTTATTGCTGCTGATTGTGTTGAAAGATTGGGTCTTATGTTTTCTTCTATGAATGGAGAAATGGTCGTCGATACTCTAGCCAAGGGGTCGGTGACTACTTCTTTTATGTGTTTGAAGTGTCCCTTGTCGATCTTCAACGGAGACTTTGCTGTTGATTTAGTTTGTTTACCGTTAAGAGGTTTGGATGTGATTTTGGGTATGAACTGGTTAGAGCATAATTATATTCATATTAACTGTTATGACAAGTCTGTGAGATTTTCTACTCTTGAAGAAGAGGAAGATAGTCTGTTGTCTGCTAAATAGTTGAGGAAGTTGATGCAAGAAGAAGTGCAGATGTTCTCGTTGATGGCGTCGCTATCTGTAGAGACTCAAGCTATAATTAAGGAATTCCAGGTGTTGTGTGAATTTCCTAAAGTTTTCCCCGATGAAATTCCTGATGTACCACCGGAGAGGGAAGTTGAATTTGCTATTGATCTTGTACCTGGTACCATACCTGTGTCTGTGACACCATACATAATGTCTGCATCTGAATTGTCAGAGTTAAAGAAGCAATTGGAAGAGTTACTTGAGAAGAAGTTTGTAAGACCAAGTGTATCGCCGTGGGAAGCTCCAGTGTTGTTAGTAAAGAAGAAAGATGGAAGTATGAGGCTTTGTGTTGATTATAGACAGTTGAATAAAGTGAATATGAAGAACAAGTATCCGCTTCCAATAATAGATGACTTGATGGACCAATTGGTGGATGCTCGTGTGTTTAGTAAGATTGATTTGAGGTCGGGTTACCATCATATTAAATTGAAGGATGGAGATATCCAGAAGACGTCTTTCAGAATGCGTTATGGACATTATGAGTATTCGGTGATGCCTTTCGGTGTTACTAATGCGCCGGGAGTATTCATGGAATATATGAATCGTATCTTTCATACTTACTTGGATCGGTTTGTAGTGGTGTTCATTGATGATATTTTGATTTACTCTAAGTTAGAAGAAGAGCATGCAGAACACTTAAGAGTAGTATTGCAAGTTTTGAAAGAGAAGCAATTGTATGCAAAGTTGTCCAAGTGTGAATTCTAGTTAAAGGAGGTTAGTTTTCTTGGTCATGTGATTTCAGGCAGTGGCATTATTGTAGATCCATCAAAGGTTGATGTTGTGTTGCAATGGGAAACTCCGAAGTCAGCTACTGAGATTAGAAGCTTTTTGGGATTAGCTGGTTACTATAGAAGGCTTATCGAAGGTTTTTCTAAGTTGGTACTTCTGCTTACTAAGTTGACTTGTAAAGGTAGAGCTTTTGTGTGGGATGCTCAGTGCAAAGAAATTTTTATAGAATTGAAGAAGAGGTTGACGTCGGCTCCGATTTTGATGTTGCCTAATCCAGGAGAGCCTTTTGTGGTGTATTGTGATGCTTCTAAGATGGGTTTAGGAGGTGTGCTTATGTAGAATGGTAAGGTAGTTGCTTATGCATCAAGGCAGTTAAGGACTCATGAGAAGAACTATCCTACACATGATTTAAAGCTTGCTGCAGTGGTCTTTGTGTTAAAAATTTGGAGGCATTATCTTTATGGCTCTAGATTTGAAGTGTTTAGTGACTATAAGAGCTTAAAGTATTTATTCGATCAGAAGGAGTTGAATATGAGGCAACAGAGATGGTTGGAATTGTTAAAGGATTATGATTTCAGTTTGAATTATCATCCAGGAAAAGCGAATATGGTAGCTGATGCGTTGAGTCGAAAGACTTTACATATGTCGGCAATTATGGTTAAAGAGTTGGACTTAATTGAGCAGTTCAAAGATATGAGCTTAGTTTGCAAGGTTACGCCACGGAGTGTTATGTTGGGTATGCTGAAGATTAATAATGAATTTTTAGAAAGTATCAGAGAAGCTCAGAAGTTGGATGTGAAACTGGTAGATTTGATGGTTGGGATCGATCAGTCTGAGAATAATGATTTTAAGCTAGATGCGCAGGGTGTGGTAAGATTCGTAATCGGATTTGTATACCTGATGATTTTGAGATGAAGAAAGTGATACTTGAAGAGAGTTATAGAAGTAAGTTGAGTATTCATCCAGGAGCTACAAATATGTATCAAGATTTGAAAGGTTTGTTTTGGTGGCCTGGAATGAAGAGTGATGTGGCTCAATTTGTGTATGCATGTTTGACTTGTCAGAAGTTGAAAGTTGAACATCAGAATTCTGCAGGGTTGATGCAACCGTTAGAAGTTATAGAATGGAAATGGGCTAGAATTTCAATGGACTTTGTGACAGGGTTACCTAATACTATAAGAGGACATGATTCAATTTGGGTGATTATTGATAGGATTACGAAGTCAAATCATTTTATTCCCATTAACATCAATTTTCCAGTGTCAAAGTAGGCTGAGATTTACACTAATGTGATTGTGAAGCTGCATGGTGTTCCTTTGTGCATTGTGTCAGATAGAGATCCAAGATTTACTTCTGATTTTTGGAAGTGTTTGCAAGAAGCATTGGGTTCTAAGTTAAGGTTGAGTTCAGCGTATCATCCTCAGACAGATGGTCAGACTGAACGGACAATCCAATCGTTGGAAGACTTGTTAAGGGCATGTGATCTTGAGCAAGGAGGTTTGTGGGATACTTATCTTCCGTTGATAGAGTTCACCTATAATAACAATTACCATTCTAGTATTGGGATGGAAACTTTTGAAGCGTTGTATGGTCGAAGATGTAGAACTCCTTTATGTTAGCATGAATCTGGTGAAAGTGTAGTACTTGGACTTGAACTTGTTCGTGAAACTACTGAGAAGGTGAAGTTGATTCGAGAAAAGATGAAAGCTTCCCAAAATATACAAAATAGTTATTATGACAAGCAAAGGAAAGATTTAGAATTTCAAGCGGGTGACCATGTGTTTTTAAGAGTTACACATGTGACTGGTGTTGGGAGAGCATTGAAGTCTAAGAAGCTCACTTCTAGTTTTATTGGACCATATCAGATTTCAGAGAGAGTGGGGAATGTTGCTTATAGAGTGGCTTTACCGCCTAATCTTACGAAGGCTTATGCCTTGCTGATGCCTCTATTTATTGGCAAATTTTTAAGATGGGAGTTATGCTCCAATGGTACCACATGCATTTGCATAGTATTGAGTCACATTATATGATTGCATAAAGAAGTTATGTATTAATATTGTGAACATGTATTATTGTTGCAATTATTGTTGATTATGAGATGAGAAGTGGTGGTGTTATGTGATCTAATTTAAGGAAGAGCGAGACACCTTCGAAGCCCAGTTCTACGCGAGTGAAAAGAAGGTTTTGGATCTTACGAGACAGCTTCATGAAGAGTGAAGTTTGAACGCCTACATTGCGCCAAAAAGGATGCGCTCGACCTTTTTGTCTTAGGAGTTTATTTTGTGTTTATTTCCTCCATTGTAAGCCCAAGAGGCATGTTGTAATCAATTTGGACTTATTAATACAATTTTTTTCCTTTTGTCTAAACAAATTTAAATCTCCTAGTTTCCTGGAAATCATTTGCATATGCATTTTCATTCATCATAACACAAACAGGTTTTTCACAACAGGTCTCCTTATCTTTCTACTATTTATTTCAGTGAGATGGATATTGAAAAAAAAGTAAAGGATCTTCAAGCACAGAATGCTCAATTCCAACAGATGTTCCTGGCTTTGGCTAAGGGACAAGAGGACCTGAAGGCTCTCATGATCAAATACAAGACGAAGAAAACGGTGGGTATCCTAAATATGGGAAGGAGTTTCAGAGAACCAGAAAAGAAAGCTCTAGAATTTGCAACTCCATCAAACGAGGGAGACAATCATGAAGAGAAGGAAAAGGAAGAAGACCATATTCCGGGGTCTGATGAAGAGGAGACTGGCTATGCTGAAGAACAATATCCTCCTGCTGATGACAAATTTAAACAGCTGGAGGATCGTCTCAATGCCATGGAAATTCAAAGAGTACCTGGTCTAGATTTTGAAGAACTAGGTTTGGTTCCTGGAGTGGTCATTCCACCAAAGTTCAAAGTTCCCACATTTGTTAAATATGACAGTGTCTCCTGTCCTAAGCTGCACTTAAGGTCGTACATCAGGAAGATCCGTTCCCATACTACTGATAGGAACTTATGTGTACATTTCTTCTAGGAAAGTTTGTCAGGGACGAGTTGGATTGGTTCTATCAGTTGGGAGGAACCAACATTCGCAATTGGGAAGATCTGGCTGCCGCTTTTTACAAGAAGTACCAATATAATATTGACCTCGCTCCAACTCGTACACAACTTCAAAGTATGTCTATGGGTTCTGGCGAAGGTTTCAAAGATTATGCCTAGAAATGGAGGGGTCTTACGGGAAGAGTCCAACCTTCTCTATCTGATAGAGAGCTGGTGGATATGTTCTTGGGCATGTTGTCTGGTCCATTCTTCAACCATCTGATTGGAAGCTCTTCAGCTGGGTTTACTGAGCTGGTCTTGACTGGTGAGCGGGTAGAAGCTGGTATTAACAGTGGTAAGATTCATAGGGATGCATTCTCAAGTACAATGAAGAAACCCTTCATTAGAAAGAAAGAGGTCAGTACTTCTTATGGACAAATAAATCAAATCAAAACTGAACGTTGTCCGATGGTAGGGGCTGTTATGATCTCTAATCATGTAACAAATCAACAACGAAATAATCAGCACAGGTCGAATTCGCCCATAACACGGTTCACCCGGATCAACATGACCTTGTCCTAGGTTTTTCCACATCTGTTGAAGTCCAATCTGGTGACTCTAAAGGAATCTCCCAAGAATCCCAATATTGCATCTCCCCGCTACAACCCAAACGCTCATGTGCCTATCATTCCGAGAGTCCGGGGCTTGATACAAACGATTGTTGGGCTCTGAAAAATAAGGTGCAGGATCTTATCGAGGCGAAGGACATTGATTTTGACCTTCCAGAGACACCTAATGTAATAACTGTGCCAATGCCAAACATGGCCAGGGTGTCAATGTTGTTGACGATGACCTGTTTGTTTCCTCTGTGGATGAATTAGCCCTTCCTCTTCTCATTGTTAAAGAGAGTCTGTTGCGAGTCAGTTTATTTCCGGGTTGTGGTAAAGGTTTCCACTTATGTATGTCTCTACCAGATGGTTGTTTATCGTTAAAAATGGGTGTCCAACGCCTGATGATTAACAAAGAAATTTTGTTTGAGAAAGTTCCCCTTGCAAGAAATTTGTGTTAAGATGTCTCAATAATTTCCATTTCCGATAGCCCTCTCAGGGTCTCGACCAAAAGACCCGTCAGGATTACATCCGTTCCCAAGTTTTCTCCTTTGATTATCACTCTTCCTGGGCCGATACCATATTCCTCTGATAAAGTTGTTCCCTGGAATTATGGGGCTGACGTCTACTACCATGGCGTCAAGCAAGACCTATTGGTTGTTAAAGATAAAGTTGCCAAAGGTATTGATCTTGACGTTGACAACATCATCAGGACTAGTAAAATTATGAGAAGCGGAAGGGTTTTCTCTCCCGAAATATCTCTGAAGACTGTTTATACTCCTTTGATTATTCCTGCTGCTACTCATGTTAGTACTCCCAGTGCTACTCCTACTATTATCCCTGATGTTATCCATGCTACTGAGTCAGCCGAGACTCGGGGCAAAGAGGTACTGGTTGAGCCTGTCCAGACGAAGGCACACAAAGAAGTCATTCCTGAGGCTTCTAAAAAAGAAATGGAAGAAATACTAAAGATCATAAGGAAAAGTGATTACAACATTGTGGAGAAGTTCGGGCAGACCCCTTGGAAAATCTCAATGCTGGCCCTACTGTTATACTCTGAAGCCCATGCTAAGGCTTTGGTAGAATTCCTGAAGTCGGCCCATGTGCCTCAAGAGACCTTCGCCGATCAATTCGAGAACTGCATTGCTAGTTTGACAACTGACAATGGACTTGGTTTCTCTAATGCAGATTTGACATCCAAGAGAAGAAAGCATAATGACGCCTTGCATATCTCCATTGAGAGTAGAGGAACTACCATAGCTCATGTTATGGTAGATACAAGTTCATCGTTGAATGTCTTACCCAAGAATGCTTTGGACAGATTGGATTGTGAAGGACTCACATTTAAGCCCAGTAATATTATGGTGAGGGCCTTTGATGGTTCTAAGAGAATGGTGCACGGGGAGGTGGACATCCCTATCAAAGTTGGTACTTATACTTTTGACTCCACATTCTATGTGATGGACATCCGCCCATCTTAATCCTGTCTATTGGGTCGCCTATGGATCCATGGGGCCGGTGCCGTTACTTCTACTCTGCATCAAATGTTGAAGTACCCAGTTAACAGAAAGATTATCATAGTCCATGGCGGGGAGGAGTACATGGTGAGCCACTTGAACTCTTTCAGGTATGTAGAGATGGACGGCGAGTTCATTGAGACCCCCTGTCAGAACATTGAGGAGGTTCAATAGACAGTTTTTGCGACTAAGACTGCTACTAGTGATCCAAAGACTACCAGACCTCCATTGAAGATGGCTTCTCTAAGGGAAGCCAAAGTAGTAGTTGAAGAAGGGGGGTGTACCATTTGGGGCCAACTTCCAGATATTCCCTACAAATATGACAAGTTTAGTTTAGGTTTTACTTGGGAGGCCCAAAGAGTTGTTCGTCGTGCTCGCACCGGGGGACCACCACTATGCATCAACAACCATGGAGTTAATGCGTTGGAGGATAATGATAGTGACTGTGCCATGGACAAGTGGATCTTCTAAACTATCAGTGGTGGACTCAACAATTGGGAGGCCAAAGATTTTGATCCTATTACTTTTATTCAAGAGTAATTGTCTTTTAGTTTTTGGATATGTAATATTTAAACAATTGAAACTCTAAAATCTTGTGTCTTACCCAAGGCACAATGGTCTATCTGTGAGGGTTATTACTTCATCTTCATATGTCATTAATAAATCATTAAACGTTTTGCATGCAAATTTTACGCTCCTTGTTTTTATTTTCTACTTTTTACTTTATCAAAAATAGCCATGCTCTTACACACACTCACATATCAAAATGCAATCCACATCCACTATGGATCCCATTGGTAACGGTTCTGATATTTCTAATTATGACTTTGAAAATCCGATCTACCAAGCCGATGATGAAGTGAGGAAGATTGTAAAGTACCAGGGGAACTTGCCAGACTGTTACAACAGGAAGAAAGGGAAATACAGCCCCATGTAGAGCCAATTGAGACATTAAACTTGGGTACTAAAGAGGACAAGAAGGAAGTCAAGATAGGTGCCAATATTGAGCATAGTGTCAAGGAGCATTTAATTCAGATGCTACATGACTATGTTAAGGTCTTTTCTTGGTCATACAAAGACATGCCAGGACTCGACACTAATATTGTGGTCCATCGTTTGCCAATAAAAGTATACTGCTTTCCAGTGAAACAGAAGGTTCGTCATATGCGGCCAGAGATGTTAGAAAAGATCAAGGCTAAAGTCATGAAGCAGTTCAACACCTATTTCTTAGCTGTTACCTCTTATCCACAATGGGTTTCTAATGTTGTTCCGGAACCTAAGAAGGACGGTAAGGTGCATATGTGTGTGGATTACAGAGACCTGAATAAGGCGAGCCCCAAGGATGACTTTCTGCTTCCCCATATTAATGTTCTGGTTGACAACACCGCACAACACAAGGTATTCTCCTTCATGGATGGTTTCTCTGGGTATAATCAGATCAAAATGACACCTGAGGACATGGAGAAAACGACCTTCGTTATGCAGTGGGGAACTTTCTGCTACAAAGTTATGCCATTTGGGTTAAAGAACGTCAGGGCAACCTATCAGCGTGCCATGGTAGCTTTGTTTCACGATATGATGCATCACGAGATAGAGGTCGACGTTGATGACATGATAGCCAGATCTCAAACTGAATAGGAACACCTTGACCACCTGTAGAAGCTGTTTGAAAGACTGAAGAAATACAAACTAAGGCTGAACCCGAATAAGTTCACCTTTGGAGTAAGATCCGGTAAGCTCTTAGGCTTCGTTGTCAGCGGAAAAGGTATTGAAGTAGACCCTGCAAAGGTAAAAGCCATACAAGAAATGCAACTCCTCGCACTGAGAAGGAGGTTAGGGGATTCTTGGGACGTCTAAACTACATCTCCAGATTCATTTCCCATCTAACCGCTACTTGTGATCCAATCTTCAAATTACTGAAGAAAGATCAAGAAGTGTAATGGAATGACGATTGCCAGACCGCCTTTGACAAAATCAAAGAATATCTTCAAAAGCCTCCAATTTTGATGTCGTCGGTTGAAGGGAGACCTCTGCTCATGTTCTTAACAGTATTAGAGAATTTAATGGGGTGTATGCTGGGGCAGCATGACGAGTCTGGTCGAAAAGAGCACGCAATATACTACCTGAGCAAGAAGTTTACCGACTGTGAAACCAGATATTCACTGCTCGAGAAAACTTGTTGCGCTCTGGCATGGGCTGCTCGCCGGCTAAGACAGTATATGCTGACTCATACACCTTATTGATATATAAAATAGATCTTATCAAATACATATTCGAGAAGCCCTCTCTCTCTGGAAGAATAGCAAGATGGCAAATGGTCCTGACCGAATACGGCATTCAATACACTACCCAAAAAGCAATAAAAGGGAGTGTACTAGCTGATCATTTGGATCATCAGGTCGTGGATGACTATCAATCCATGAATTTTGAATTCCCGAACGAGGACATCATGTTAGTGAATGATTGTGAAGAACTTAGACCGTATGACAGACCTGGACAAGGATCCCGATGGACTATGGTTTTTGATGGAGCTTCCAACACACTCGGGCATGGCATCAGTGTTGTGATCATATCTCCCGAAGGATGTCATACTCCTTTCACTGCCAGGCTATGTTTTAATTGTACCAACAATATGGTTGAATATGAAGCATGTATTATGGGTCTCAAATCCGCTATCGACTTGACGATCAAATTCTTGAGTGTATTCGGGGACTCAACCCTAGTAATCAGTCAAATCAAAGGAGAATGGAACACGAAGCACCCTAGTCTCATCCCTTACCGGGAACATGTGTAGACATTCACTCCATGCTTTGAAGAGATTACCTTTGAGCATTTTCCACGAGAGGAAAATCAACTAGCAGACACGCTAGCTACCATGTCATCCATGTTCAAGGTCAGTTGGGATAATGAAGCTCCTCAGATCACTATTGAAAGAATGGACGAACCAGCATACTACCATGAGATTGATACTGAAGAAGTAATGGACAAACCTTGGTTCTATGAAGTCAAAAGATACCTTGAAACCCAAGATTATCCTGAGGGGGATTCCGTCAACGATAAGAAGTTCCTAAGAAGGTTCTCTGCCAAGTTCTTCCTCAGTAACGGAATCCTCTATAAGCGCAACCACAATTCTACTTTGCTTCGATGTGTGGATAAGAGTGAAGCAGAGAAAATTCTGGCAGATTTGCATGAAGGCACCTTTGGTACCCATTCTAGCGGGCATACAAAGGCTAAAAAGATTCTGAGGGCAGGATACTACTGGTCCACTATAGAAGCAGACTGTTATCAACATTCACGAACTTGTCACAAGTGTCAGATCTATGCTGATAAAATACATGTGCCCCCAGTCCCCTTGAACGTCTTCACTGCTCCCTGGCCATTCGTAATGTGGGGAATCAATATGATTGGAGATATCAGACCCACAACTTCTAATGGGCACCATTTCATCCTTGCCGCCATTTATTACTTCACAAAATGGGTCAAGCGGCTTCATTTTCTTCTGTTACCAAGAATATTGTGGCCCGATTCATCAGACATAACCTTATATGTCGGTATGGTATTCTAGAAAGAATAATTACGGATAATGGTACCAATATCAATAATACTATGATCGTCGGACTTTGCGCGTAATTCAAAATCCATCATCATAACTCTTCTCCTTACCGGCCAAAGATGAATGCACCATGGAAGCTGCTAATAAAAACATTAAAAAGATCATACAAAAGATGACAATGACCTACAAAGACTGGCATGAGATGTTACCATTTGCTCTTCACGGTTACCGTACCATAGTGTGCACATCAACAGGGGCAACTCCTTTCTCTCTGGTATACAGAATGGAAGCCATCCTACCCGTGGAAGTCCAGATCCCTTCCTTGAGAATCATGAAGGATGCAGGTTTGAATGAAGACGAATGGGTTCAGACTCGACTTGACCAATTGAACTTGATTGATGAGATCCCTTCCTTGATGATTATGTATCTCCCTAAAGCCTTGTAATAGCTAGGACTTTAATTTCTCGCATTTTAATTTCCGCAAACTATAAACTGTTAGATGTATGTTAATAGGATTGTATGGAATGACAAATTGCAATTAATACAAATGAAAACCCTAAATGTGCAAAGATAAATAAACTGGAAAAAAAACACACTTGTACATTCTCACTCCTAGGGTTTACTCTACTCTGGTTGCCTTCGGTAAATAGTCACGAAGTATAGGGAATGTTAGTGGTCGTCCTCTAGTCCCAAAAGATCTAAAATGACCCTTTTAGATGTTGCCTCGGAAAAAGGTCTTTAAGGCTTTAGGATGATTACTAAAATTTCCTAACATTGCTTTTGTGATCGTACTTGCCCCTTCGAACGTCCCTTTAAAACTCCAACGACGGTGCTACCTATTCCTTGATAATAGGATAGTGTTGTCTAAAGGAAAACGAACAGAATTTTTTCCGAGTAGGTAGATTAGTTCCTAGGTACTTGCCCAAACAAACAAATTTTATAAACACTTTTCAAAACAGTTTTCAAAACAACTTTGTCACACTCTTGAGGACAGATACAAGGGTTATCATGAAGTTAAACAAAAACTTTTCAAAACAAGCACACGCAAGCAATTTGAAAAATGAGCAAGTACCTAAGAGCCCATGGAAAACCATGGATAGAAAGGGTGCTAACACCTTTCCTTTCTATAATCTACCCCCGTACTCAAACATCTCAAAAAAGGTTTTTTCTGTTCTTTTTCCTTTTCCTTTGTTGGATGAAATAAAAGTCGGTGGCGACTCTTGTTTACCGCAATATTTGCGAACCAAAAACGCAAACCAGTATAACAGTCTGTTCTTCCACCGTATCACAGAACTGGCGACTCTGCTGGGGAAAATTAATAAAGTGGGGTACACCTTAGGATCTAGGTCATTTTAAAATTGCTTTCTTGTTTTGCTTTGCCTGCTTTATATTCAAGGGTTTTGTTTGGGTATTATTAAAGATCATACACCCAGATCTAGGGCACTTTTTAGGTAAACAGCAATAGATCGTGGAGACTGTACGGCGTAGACCGATATGGTTTAAGCGATGGCTGTGTTAGTGTGACACTTTGGTTGGTACCGGTATCCTTCGTGTGGAAACGAGGAGAATACGGGGCCGCCGCGTGGTATCGTGAAGCACTGACGGACCTTAGAACCTTAGTTAAAAAAACTTGGCCATTAGAAAGTAGTGAGATAGCCGGCCTCGGTATAAAGCTGAGGATTGGTTGATACTCGATGCTACACTCATTAAGATTGGACTTTTGGAATATTTCAGCTGCAAGAAAAGATTTCCTGAGCTGAAACAATGCCTGATAAAGGATGTTCAGTGATATTGAGAATCTTTAGAACCCGATTACTTTTCTAAGACAGGTTTGAAACCAATTAAACTTCAAGAGGGTACTTACCTTTAACCTCATTCAAGCCTTTGAACCTAAGGTCTATTGTGTGTTTTGCCTGTGTGTGATTTATTCTGTTTGAACATAACATCATGCATCATAACATAGCATCCATTATTATTACACTAATCATTTCAAGGGCCAAGGGAATTTATCTTTGTTCTGTTTTGCAGATCATGGCTTCTGCTCGTATAAACACTATCTGAATCAGTTTTGTGAGAATACCTCCCCAACTCAAGGAGCTAGTATCAAGGGTTGCTGAAACTTCTGCGTTCACTAAGAGATATGATCGACTTCTCAACCTGGTCACTTCAAACTTTGATGAGAAGATGATGAGTGTACTCTTTCAGTTCTTTGATCCCAAGCACCACTACTTCACCTTCCCAGACTATCAATTGGTGCCTACCATGGAAGAATTTTCTCAGCTATTGGATATACCCATTCTTGAACAATTGCCTTTCACAGGTTTGGAAGAAGTTCCTAAGCCAGAGGTCATTGCCACAGCCTTGCATCTGAAACGGGCCGATATGGTATCCAATTGGGAAACAAGAAGCGGAGTCAAGGGTTTTCTAACTAAGTTCCTAATAGACAAGGCCCAGCTGTTTTGGGATGATATGGACTTTCAGGCTTTTGAGGAGGTCTTGGCCCTTCTAATCTATGGGTTATTACTATTCCCTAATCTAGACTCACTCATAGATGTGAATGCTGTCAAGATTTTCCTCTCCCTCAACCCTATGCCTACCTTGCTCGGAGATATCTTGCACGCTCTCCATACTCGTACTATGAAGAGAAGAGGGGTTCTTATGTGCTGCATGTCATTTCTGTCGAGGTGGTTTATTTATCACCTCCCTAAGTATGTACTGAAGAATGAAGAAGGTTTGGGTTGGTCGCAAAGGATAATGTCAATCACTCACACGGATATTCTCTGGCATTCCCGAACTATGGGAGATACTGCTATTATTGACCGCTGCGGGGAGTACCCTAATGTCCCATTACTTGGCATCAGAGGAGGCATAACTTACAACCCTTGTTTAGCTCTACGACAATTTGGTTACGCTCGAAGGGATGGTCCCCATGAATTACTTATCGAGGGAATTATGTTCAACTATGAGGACGATGTTCAAGGATATCGCCAGAGGTTCATACGAGCTTGGGGCATGGTAAACAAATCTAGCGCCAAGGCTTTTGGGCCAAAGGCTTCCATTCCTATGGAACCTTATCTCCAATTTGTACGAGCTCGCGCCCAGAAACTTATGATGCCCTACATGGCCGTTTTACCAGTGATTGTGGAACCCACTACTGAAGGGGGTATTCCTTACACAGTTCTCCATCCTGATATGCCCACTGATCTTGGAGGACTACAAAGGTCTTGGGTTCAGTTAAAGAAAGAGCGGGATACTTACAAGGATCAGTTCTATGTCCGGGAGAGGAAGGTTTTAGAGCTCACAAGGAAGCTTCATGAGGAAAGAAGCGTTAATGTCTATCTCGGCACAAAGACGAAGCATCCATGGGAAATTTGATTTTTCTAGTTTTTTAGAATTGTTTTAATTGTAATGCCAGAAAGGCAATTGAACTTTGAATTCTACTAATAAAATCTTTGTTTCATTTTGGTTCGCAAATTTAAATTTCCCAAAGTCTTTGAAATCACTACATACGCATCCCATCCATAAACACTGCATATACAGGTACCATTACAAGCTTCTCATCTTCTTCGCTGTTTATTTCAGTAGAAATGTCTTCTGAACAAAGCATTAAAGATATTCAGGCACAAAATGCCCAATTCCAACAGATGTTCATAAATCTGGCGAAAGGGCAGGAGGATCTGAAAGCCCTCATCCTGAAGGAGAAAAGAAAAAGAAGAGGGTCTCTAGTATTATGAATATGGGCAGAAAGTTCGGGGGGCCGTTAAAGCAACCAGTCGATCTGACCTCTTAATCAAGGAAGGGGAGAATCAAGAAAGAGAGACAAGGGAAAAGGACCCCAGTCTTGGAGTTTCTGACAATGATACAGACTACAATGATGAGCAGTATCCTTCTATTGAGGATAGATACAAGCAGTTGGAAGATCGTCTGAGTGCTATGGAAGTCCAGAGGATACCTGGGTTGGATTTCAAAGAATTGGGATTGGTGTCGGGAGTGGTCATCCGACAGAAGTTCAAGGCTCCAATTTTTGCAAAGTATGATGGGGTGTCTTGCCCAAAACTCCATCTCTGCTCCTACGTCAGAAAGATCCAGCCCCACACCGCTGATAGAAATTTGTGGGTTCACTTCTTTCAAGACAGTTTGTCAGGGACTCAGCTTGAATGGTTCTACCAACTGGAGAGAGCTAATGTCCGAAATTGGGAAGATCTGGCTGCTTCTTTTTGTAAGCAGTATCAATATAACGCCGACCTTGCTCCTACTCATACTCAACTCCAGAGTATGTCCATGGGTGCAAGTGAAGGCTTTAAGGACTATGCACAGAAGTGAAGAGACTTGGCTGGAAGAGTCCAACCCCCGTTGTTTGATAGGGAGTTGGTCGATATGTTTCTGGGGATGCTATCGGGTCCATTCTTTAATCATTTGATCAGCAGCTCGTCAGCTGGTTTCACCGAGCTGATTCTAATTGGAGAGAGAGTAGAAGCTGGGATTCAGAGCGGTAAGATACAGATGGATGCCTCTTCGAGTTCGATAAAGAAGCCTTTTACTGGTAAGAAGGAAGCCATTGCCATCTATAGCCCGAGAGGCCAAAGCAGAGCTGAACACCGTCAGACAGTAAGTGCGGTAATGTTACATAGGCATGCAGTTTCTCCATAATGCTACAATCAACAAAGGGCGGAAAGACCACAACGGCAGTTTACCCGGATCAACATGACGTTGGATGAAGTTCTACCCCATCTACTGAGATCCAACTTGGCAACCTTGAAAGAGGTTCCCAAGAATCCGAACACCACATCTCCCCGATATAACCCAAATGCTCGGTGTGCCTATCATTTTGAGAGTCCTGGCCACGATACCAATGATTGTTGGGATATGAGAAATAAGGAACAAGATCTGATCAAAGCCAAGGAGATTGAGTTTGATGCTCCGAAAAAGCCCAATGTCATAATGTGATACGGTGGGAGAACTGACTTGAGGTTTTGCGTTTGTATTCGCACTTGTTCGGTTTAGCAAGAGTCGCCACCGACTTTTTATTTTATCCTAAGGAAAGGTTAAAAAGCACAGGAAAAACCTTTTGAGATGTTTCGTGGGTTCGGGGGGTAGATTATGAAAAGGGAAGGTATTAGCACCCTTTTCATCCATGGTTATCCATGGGCTCTTAGTTACTTGTTTTAGATCACTTGCCTTGATTTTCAATTGCTTGAAGTGGTGTGTGTGTGTGTGTGCGTATGTGTTTTTAAAATGTTTTGAAAAAGACGCCTTGTCTAGGCAACCTTTATAATGAATCGTGTTTGAGTATATACAAAGGTGTGTATCTTTTTGAAAAGATGTTTCAAATGTTTTTTGAAAGTTTGTTTTTGAAAGTGTTTGTGGAGTGTGGTTTTGAAAAGTAGGCAAGTGTGTTTTACAAGTTGGTCAAGTAACTAAGAGTTTGTCTACCCTATTGTACTCAAAGGTTTTTCTCATGTTTTAACCCTTTTTAACAATTTTGTTCCACCGTTGTATTTGATGGACAATCTTGCGTTAGGATGTTTAACGGGACAGGCGCGGGTCATCGTATGGACCATGAATGCAATGGTGCCAAGTGTCTTTGGCAATTTGCTTGAAGGGACTATGATCATTTTGATAGGCAACTTTCGAAAGCTTCATCGAGGGACTATGATCATTTTGATTTGTTTTGTTTTTCCAAAGATACTCAACGTGCAAGCATGGCCCATTTTGGAAGGCAACAAGTGGGATTACCCTAGGGGTGCAAGTGTGAATTGTGTATTGATTTCAAGTATTTGTCTTGTATTAGGTTATCTAGCGTTTGATTTTATGTACATACAAACCCTAGGTCTAACCATGGTATATTTGAAAGCGATAAATTGCGAGAATTTAAAGTCTACGCTATTACAAAATAGTATCCGGGAGTCGGGGTACAAATATTTACAAATGGGGATGAGACTTATATAGGAGAGTAGTGTCCAAATAAATTTACAACCAAATCGAATTGCGATCTCAAATGTAAAATATAATGTATAGCAATGTATAAGAATAAAGCAAATGTGTATGTATCAATGTATTTCTGTAAGTGTATGATTTATTTACAAGTTGAGAAATATATTTATTAAGTATTCTTATCTTGTTTTGTATTTTGTTAATTATGTACAAAAAGGTTTTAAGAAAAGAAATGGAAATGCTTTAAGTTCTATTTTATGTATTAATGTTTTATGTTAGTATAATTAGTATTTTTATGTACAAAAGTTTTAACTAAGAAAAATGAAATGTTTTAAGTTTTTTTAAAAAAAATATTATTTGTGTAATTTAGTTAATATTTCTTATGTAAACTAAAAAAAGTTTTAATAAAACAAAAATGTTTAAACCTAGATAAAAAAAGTCTAATATTTATTTCAAATGTGATAAACAAAATTAGTAAGATTTTTTTTTATAAAAAAAGAAAATAATGCATTATTTATTTAAAAAAAGGAGTTAAGTTATGTATATATAAAAGAAGGTATAATGAAAAGGGATATTGAATTGTAAAAGAATTGAATGGGCTTAAGAGGGGATTTACTTGGCCCAAGCAAAGCAGCAACGTGTGGGGGGGGGGGGGGGGGGTGCATACCAAAAAAAACAAACGGGCTTAAGGCGTGAATGGGGCAAGGCCCATTATGCAACACAACACTTTTTCAAGGGTTTCAATGTTTTGTTTTCAAATGGGAATAGGGTTTGTTGAATACAGAAGCTCCGCTTACACCTTTGTTCTTCGTCTTCTTCGCTTCTCAAGCCATGCTTCTGAACAGCTTACTCTTCGCCTAAGGCCAACCAGCGCCACCGTCTGTCCTACTCCTCGCGTGGATTACTCAGTGATGTTGTACAAAGGTAATGATTTCGTTTTTTAATTTTAGGGTTTTAAGCCTTGCATGCATTACTTTCGTATTCTGATTATACATTGTTATTTGTGTTCTGATTTGAGGCACATGAAAAGGAGGAGAAATTATACTACCTTTGTTGGAGGAGGACGGTGGACTTGGAGGCGCTTCAGGCAGCCAAGGGCGGAGGGGCGCGATGATGTGGCTTGCTCCGGTTTGTCTAGTATCTTGCTTTAGCTTTTTGGTTTGATGATGATTACCTGAGAACTTTCGTATATCTATTTTTTTCTCCTCTGTTTGCTTGTGTGCTTGTATGAAACGCTTGCTTCTTTATGATATTTGAACTTCTGAGACTTGTTGGCTTACAGCTTCTGAACACTTCTTTTCCTCTTCCACCCTTTGCCTCAGTTGCCTTTGATTGCTTGATATGCTGATTTTGCTTGATATGCTTGAGTTGCCTTGTATGTTTATAACCCTATGATGAGATGCTTGCTTGATGGCCCTCTGTATGCTTTGGATATTAACCACGTGATGAAAACCTTCTGAGGGTTCAGTTGGTTTGAACACTTGGATCTAAGTTGCTTGTATATGTATGCCTCTGAGATTATTTGATGATGTTTGGAATCTGAGTTTGATAGTGTTGAAAGGTTTGACACAGTTAGGCTTTAGGCTTAGTATGCTTTAGGCTTGAAACAGGTTGATGGCTTTTTGGGGCCTTTTGGCTTGATACAGGCTTCTATGTTACAGCTTGAAACAGGTTGAGGCTTGGGCTGGTTGAAAACTTTAGGCTTGGCTTATTGAAAGGTTGTGTTTGAAACAGGAGGCAGGTTTTTTGAAAGCTTTTAATGCAGGTTTCAAGCTTATGCTGTTTTGAGATTACAAGTTTGGCTTAAGCAGTTCAGGAAGGTTTGATGTTTTTCATGTTTGGGTGTTTGAAAGTTAATACAGGTTCCTGGCTTTTGTGAGGTTTTGAGCTCAGGCTTCAAGCTTGTAGAGGCAGTTTGCAATGTTTTTTTTCTTACAGTTTGGAGAGTTTTCTTGTTATATGATATTCTGCCTCCCTCACTGTTCTAATACAGTTTTTGTTTTTATATTCCTTAAGCCTAAAGCCTGTAAGCCTCCTTTTCTTCTTCTCTTTTCTCTCTCTCCAGATTTAAGCATATTATATTGCTTATGACTGTATTTATGAAAAGGTGACTGGCATTTGGAAAGTGATGTAACTTTTGATGTTGCCTTCACTAGTTGATTTACTCTGCATATCTCTTATCTCTTTTTCCAGATTTTCTGCTTCTTTGTACTTCTTGACAGCTTTTGGGTAGCCTTTTGTACTTGTTGATGTTTTGGACAGTTGCTTGGATAACTTTGGCTTAGTTTGGAATTGTGACCTTGGTTAGGCATGTGTTGCAATTCTGGACAGTTTAGTTTACTATTCAGTTTGCCTTTTATCCTTGGTTTGGAATTTTGGATTTATGCAGTATGTAACTTTTGTGCATTTCATACTTCATTTGCAAGCATTATTTTCATCCCTCTTTGTGAACCAAGAGAAATCTTGTGATTTACAGAGAGGGCAAACTGATTCCAGCCAGTCGCTTTTAATGATGAACTTTGTGATTAACTGTCTGCTTTGAATTTTATTTCATCTGCTTTTGACCTTTTTCTTTTTCTTTGTTTTGTAGATAAAATCAATGGAGCAAAAGAGCATCAGTAGAAGAATGAAGATTTAGGAAATTTAGGATTCAATTTTATTTCAATTTTAATCATTGTAACCATTATTATTATAAATACTTGTAAATAGTTACTGTATTTAAATAACAATTGTACAAATAATTAAAATGAATAAAAGTCTTTTTGTTGATGTTCCTTTTAATTCTTCTTCCATTATTTATTTAATTATTCATATTTTCTTAAATTATAATAACTGGAATTTATCCCAACTATTCTAATTTAGAACAAATAAATAATCAATAAACAACTGGCGTTCCGAATAATCAAAGCATTGCACAGCTAAACAACAAATGTCCATATGTCCTTTTTCACTGATTAAATCCAAACACTGCAAATTCTCAATCAACAGCCTCAGTCCATATTCCTTTGCCTTTACTGATTAAGTCCAAACACTGCGAATTCTCAACCAACAGCCTCAGTCCATATCTCGGAGTAATTTGAAAAGCACTGATAGAATTAATTCTTTTTGAGAAATATGCGCACAAAAACCCTGATTCTTGATTAAATGTCAGAGAAACGCTTGTCTGATTAAACCTGAGCCAAACTCAAACAAAACCTTAGCAATTTGCTTGAACTGTTCCAGAGCCATGAAAACCCTAATTTTGTATAGACTGATAAGAAAAAATCTGTTTGACCTATTCTTACGTCAATTTGAAAAATCAGGAAAAGTCTGAAGCTGTGATTTCTTGTGGAAAAGAGGAGGGCAAATTTTGGGGTATAACAGTTGCTCCTGTTCAATCTTCTTGAACCTGAAGAGTTAGATTGGCAAGTTTGCCTTTCGCGACTCGAGGGTAAAAGGAGATTGGACACTAGAGTGCCCAAAAATTTGCACTCGGTGATGTGATGGTAGAGGGAATGGGCTTAAAGATGCCATTTGGTGATGGGCTTAAAGATGCCATCTGGAGATGTGACAGAACCTTGTCGAGAATGGGCTTATAGATGCCATTTGGAAATGTAATGGATAGTTGTGGAGATGGGCTTAAAGATGCCATCCGGGGTGTCGATCGCGTAAGAGATTCCTTAGCGAGAATTTGCGTACCTGAGAAAGAAAGATAATTTCCTGGCCTGTTACAGGGGTTGATCTTCAAACTCTTCATGCAGATATGCCCTGGCTAGATACAAGTATCGAATCTACAATCAATTGCTCACAGACATGCCCTGGCTAGATACAGGTATCGAATCTACAATCAATTGCTCACAGACATGCCCTGGCTAGATACAGGTATCGAATCTGGAATTAGTCGTCTACAGATATGCCTTGGCTGGATACAGGTATCGAATCTGGAATTGGTCGTCTACAGATATGCCCTGGCTGGATACAGGTATCGAATCTGGAATTTGTCGTCTACAGATATGCCCTGGATAGATACAGGTATCGAATCTGGAAATTGTCGTCTACAGATATGCCCTAGCTGGATACAGGTATCGAATCTGGAAATTGTCGTCTACAGATATGCCCTGGCTGGATACAGGTATCGGATCTGGAATTTGTCGTCTACAGATATGCCATGGCTAGATACAGGTATCGAATCTGGAATTTGTCGTCTATAGATATGCCCTGGCTGGATACAGGTATCGAATTTGGAATTTGTCGTCTACAGATATGCCCTGGCTAGATACAGGTATCGAATCTGGAATTGGTCGTCTACATATATGCCCTGGCTGGATACATGTATCGAATCTGGAATTTGTCGTCTACAGATATGCCCTGGCTGGATACAGGTATCGAATCTAGAAATTGTCGTCTACATATATGCCCTGGCTGGATACAGGTATCGAATCTAGAAATTGTCGTCTACAAATATGCCCTGGCTGGATACAGGTATCGGATCTGGAATTTGTCGTCTACAGATATGCCCTGGCTGGATACAGGTATCAAATCTGGAATTTGTCGTCTACAGATATGCCCTGGCTGGATACAGGTGTCGAATCTGGAAATTGTCGTCTACAGATATGCCCTGGCTGGATACAGGTATCGAATCTCTAAACTCTCCGTGCAGATATGCCCTGGCTGGATACAGGTATCGAATCTACAATCAATCACTCACAGATATGCCCTGGCTAGATACAGGTATCGAATCTGGAATTGTGACAGTTGATAGTAATCATCTTTGGATTGTCCTTTTTCCTGAAAAGGAAAGACATTAGTTGTATGCAATGTCATGATGTATGAGATGCATGATGTCATGATGTTCTCAAAAATAAATGAGATTGTGTGATTTGATGCGTATACACATGCGTCTTGGTGTATGAGAATGTATTTTTGTCTAGGAAAATAAATCCTTGACGACTGTCGGGAGTTTGTGGAATCCTGGGCTGATGTTGAAGAGTGGAGTTCTTCGCTTCCGCTGGGGATGATGGTTGCAAGAATAAACCGGTAGGAGAAAATGACTCTGTTGGGGAATAAACTTGCTGGAGAGATTACTTTGCAGGGAATTACTCTGTGGGAAGAGATACTTCGCTGAGGTTTTGATGAGAACTCCGCTGGGGATTCCACTGATAAGTTATGTTGGGGAATTTGATGAACTCCGCTGGGGATAGGAGAATCTTGACTGCAGTCAGGGAAAGTGAATTCTTGACTGCTGCAGGGGAAGGCAAGAATCTTTTGATTGTTGAAAGTGAGAAATCCTGGGACCGCTGTTGGGGAATCCGGAGCTTGGGTTGTATGCCAATCTACTGGGGATTCTTGTCTTGAGGGGATCTTCACTGGAGAATATTCGAATATTCTGTGAGGACCTGAGAATGAGAGTCTTCATTTTGCTTGGGGATTGATAGTTGGAAGTTTTAGCTCCGCTGGGGATATTGAAACTTGACTCTGAGAGGAATTAGATTCTGTAAGGCTCTCTGGTTGGGGAGTACAAGAATCTTTTGAGTTTGAGAAGGAACCGGTGTAGGGTTTCCTGATGATGAGTCTGTGTAAAAACTGCATCTGGGTTTGAAGATCTGTATGAGTAGCAGAATGACTTCCGTGTCTGGAGTGTATCTGAAACTGTATCTTCCGACAGGTGATGAAGGAATTGTTGAACACTTTTGACATTCGAATGCCCCAAGTGGTGATGAAAGAGACTCTTTATGTAGATAATTTCCTGGTTTGTTACAGGTGTTGATCCACAATCAGTCGTCCACATATATTTTCCTGGCTTGTTACAGGTATTAATCCGGAACTTTAAGAACGGTTGGTCAAGGAGAGACTGTCCTGGCTTGTTTTAGGTGTTGATCTCTGACCTGAGAAAGAAAGGTGGTTCCCTGGCTTGTTACAGGTGTTGATCTTCAATCTCTTCATGTAGATAATTTCCTGGCTTGTTACAGGTGTTAATCCACAATCAGTCGTCCACATATATTTTCCTGGCTTGTTACATGTGTTGATCTGGAACTTAAGAAACGTTGGTCGAGGAGATACTGTCCTAGCTTGTTTCAATTGTTGATCTCTGACCTGAGAAAGAAAGATAGTTCCCTGGCTTGCTACAGGTGTTGATCTTCAATCTCTTCATGTAGATAATTTCCTGGCTTGTTACAGGTGTTAATCCATAATCAGTCGTCCATAGATATTTTCCTGGCTTGTTACAGGTGTTAATCCGGAACTTAAGAAAGGTGACAGAATGGCAACCGTGTCTGGAGCATATCTGGACTGTATCTTCCAACAGGTGATGAAGGAATTGTTGAACACTTTTGAAATTCGAATGCCCCAAGTGATGATGAAGGAGTCTTGAATCAGACTACTCTGTGAATTGAGAGATTTCTTGAAATCTTGACTGGACTGCCCCAGGTTAACTGAACTTTCAAAAGATCTATTGAAACCTTGACTGGACTGCCCCAGGTTAATTGGATGGTGACATGTCATGCCCCTTGTTGATAGGAGACTCGTCATTGGAAGTGTCATCCTTTTGAAGTGATTTTACTCACTAAGAGAGTTTTTGTTCCTCCGAACATTCGCTGTATGAATTTCTTCGCTGTCAAACAAATAGCCAAATGCGAACAGTGATATTCAAACAATGCCAAGTTTATGTTTGTCTCGAAGCTTTAAAAAATGTGTTTTTTAGCAGAAAACCTTTTTATAAGACAAGTCAACACAAGATTTTAGAGCAAAGCCTTACAGGAGTCAGGATACCTTTTGTAACAGTATGCTTTCGAACTAACCCATGCTTCAATTAGTACTTTTGAAGGGTTGTAACATGGCTTGGTTCACGGTTTAAGAAACAAAGGATAAAGGCTCAAAGTGTATTTGTACCCACCCGCTCTTCGTGATGTTCTTCAATCCTAAGCTCAGTTAATTGTACGTCACACTCTATTCGAATTTGGAACGACTTTTTGGGTGATGGTTCACCAGTTGAATTTTGGGAGACAGTCATCATCTCCATTTTTTCTTTTGCAACATTTTTCATGTTGTTAAGGATTTGTAATGACCTCTCTATTTTTATTTTGATTTGTTATCCCTAACTTTTGCCTGACTGTCCCTGTTTTCGAGGTTACAGCCAGCGGGATGCCCAACTTTCTTAAGCCTCCTTTACAGGTTTTGGCTTAGTGGGCTCTTCTCTTTTGAGAGATTGACTGCCTATGTGGTAGGGAACCATCACTATCTTTTGATTCCAGAGGGATGCTTTTCTCTGTCGTCATTCGTTGTATTACGAACTGAGAGTTTGCGACCTTGATGCACACCTTTTTGAATTAACTGAGAGACTACCCTGCCCCAGGTTTATATCAAAGGTTTTGATTGTTTAGAACATAAAACTTCTACTTCTTTGGCTCGAAGGGGTTGACTAGGGATTATCTTCCTTATAACTCCAGTGTTTGGGAATTGAAAGAAATGCCTGTACATCATCAGCAAGGTCTGTTCAAAAGCATACCGTATGAGATTATGATATTGTTTCTTCATCCTCCCTCTAAAGGCTTGCAGCTTTTTATCAAGAGTTAAATATCATAAAGAAAGCATAAGAGTAGTGAAAACGAATGGATGAATTCAAGACAAACATATGCAATGCATTAATGAAAACAGAGTTTTGACATCAACAGTTAATTGTTTGAGAATAAAAGAAATTACAACTTTGAAAATTCAAATGAAGCAAAAGTCTCTCAGCTTGAGCTTTGTCACTCCAGGTGGAGAACTCCTTAACGGAAGATTTTCATCTCGCCGTCTGGCATGAACCTCAGCACTCCAATGTCAATCAGATCTTGAATCTTGTTCTTCAAGGCCTAACAGTCGTCGGTGTCATGTCCTGGGCTGTAGGAGTGGTATACACAAAATGCATCGGGATGATAGTTAGGAGCGGAGGTATTGGGCTTCCGAATAGGATCCCTCAAAGCAGTCAGATTGACCTCCAACAGACGCTCCAGTATCAGAGATGACGGTATGTCAGTCTCAGTGAACTGTCTCCCCGACGTATTTTGCTTATGCCGATTACCCCGTTGATGTTGGCGAGGTTGTTGATGGGGTTGTGACCCTGAATCAAGCAAAGGAGCCTTCCCCTTGTCTTCTTATCTGGATGGGGGTTGAGTGGTGACTTGCTCTTCAACCTCAGATGTTTGCCCCAGTAGGTTGTTCCGAAGCAGTTGGTTGACGAGAACTCTGAGTTCCTCTTGTCTTTGAGCCAAGTCCTGGATGAGAGCCATCTGGCCCACGAGTTGCCCCGTCATTTGGATCCTCATTGTTGTCAGCTCAAACTGCAGTGCTTCCAACTGATCACTCCTGGCATTGTTTGAAGTCTCCTGGACCAAACCCTTTGTGAGGAGAGCTTTCACTTCTTCTTGCCCCAAGGACCGGTTCAAGAACATTTCCTGCAGCTGAGCAGTCTGGTCCTGGATATCCTTGACAGTCCTCTCTAGAGCCATCTCTTACTGAAATAAACAGTATGAGAGTAAGGAAACCTGAAAAAGGAAAAAAAACGGTCATGATGCAATGCATGATGTGTGGATACATGCTTTCAAGGATCTCTTGGGGTAAACACAAGAGAATGTTAGAGGTTGAACTTTGATCTTTGATTGGAGAACTTTGCAACGGTGGATGTCTTTCCACGAGAATCAAGCTCACCATGTCAAGTGGGTCATAGCCCCTGATTCAAGTTGTTGTACTTGATCTTTGATTGTATTTGTTTAGAGGAGAAAACCTCTTGCCCCTTGGTAGACGTCTGGTTCAGCGTAACCCTGCATCAAAGAACCCTCGAGATCCTTGAAATGGTTATTGAAAATGCTATGGTATGATGTCATGATGTTAATTACATGTATGCAAAAGCAAGTGAGTGTATATACAGGTAATCATATTCACACAAAGCAAACAAGTCCTTAGGTTTAGGCTTGCATGGGGTTTGTAGGTAAGTACCCTCTTGAAGTTAGTTGGCTCATCCTGTCCTAAAAATAGAAACCGGGTTCTAAGGAGCTCAATATCATTGGATTGTTTTCTGTGTTCATTATTTTGGTTTAGCCACTTAACTGGCGACCAAAATATTCCAAGAAAACAACCCTCAATGAGTGTAGTATCGAGTATCTACCAACTTCGGACTGCACCAAAGTCGGTCATCTCACTACCCCTAAAAAGGCTAAGATGGTCAATTAAGGTTCTAAGAGTTCGTTAGTGCTTCACGACATCACTCAGCGGCCCCGTACTCTCCTTGATTGAACTCAAGGGTTACCGGTACTCACAAATATGTCACACTAACATAGCTTACTGCTTCAACCGTGTCAGTATACCCCGCACAGTTCCCTCACAATTTTATTGTTATTTACCTAAAAAAGGTGCCCTAAATCCGGGTGTAGGATTTACAACAAACCAAAACAAGGACCCAAAAAGTAAAGCAATCCAGGCAATCAAAGCAAGAATGTAAAGGTGATCTAAACCCTAAGGTAACCCCACTTTTAGAAGAATCCCCAGCAGAGTCGCCAGTTCTGTGATACGGTAGGAGAACTGACTTGAGGTTTTGCGTTTGTATTCGCACTTGTTCGGTTTAGCAAGATTCGCCACCGACTTTTTATTTTATCCTAAGGAAAGGTTAAAAAGCACAGGAAAAACCTTTTGAGATGTTTCGTGGGTTCGGGGGGTAGATTATGAAAAGGGAAGGTATTAGCACCCTTTTCATCCATGGTTATCCATGGGCTCTTAGTTACTTGTTTTAGATCACTTGCCTTTATTTTCAATTGCTTGAAATGGTGTGTGTGTGTGTGTGTGTGTGTGTTTTTAAAATGTTTTGAAAAAGACGCCTTGTCTAGGCAACCTTTGTAATGACTCGTGTTTGAGTATATACAAAGGTGTGTATCTTTTTGAAAAGATGTTTCAAATGTTTTTTGAAAGTTTGTTTTTGAAAGTGTTTGTGGAGTGTGGTTTTGAAAAGTAGGCAAGTGTGTTTTTCAAGTTGATCAAGTAACTAAGAGTTTGTCTACCCTATTGTACTCAAAGGTTTTTCTCATGTTTTAACCCTTTTTAACAATTTTGTTCCACCATTGTATTTGGTGGACAATCTTGCATTAGGATGTTTAACGGGACAGGCGCGGGTCATCGTATGGACCATGAATGCAATGGTGCCAAGTGTCTTTGGCAATTTGCTTGAAGGGACTATGATCATTTTGATAGGCAACTTTCAAAAGCATCATCGAGGGACTATGATCATTTTGATTTGTTTTGTTTTGCCAAAGATACTCAACGTGCAAGCATGGCCCATTTTGGAAGGCAACAAGCGGGATTACCCTAGGGGTGCAAGTGTGAATTGTGTATTGATTTCATGTATTTGTCATGTATTAGGTTATCTAGCGTTTGATTTTATGTACATACAAACCCTAGGTCTAACCATGGTATATTTGAAAGCGATAAATTGCGAGAATTCAAAGTCTACGCTATTACAAAATAGTATCCGGGAGTGGGGGTACAAATATTTACAAATGGGGATGAGACTTATATAGGAGAGTAGTGTCCAAATAAATTTACAACCAAATCGAATTGCGATCTAAAATGTAAAATATAATGTATAGCAATGTATAAGAATAAAGCAAATGTGTATGTATCAATGTATTTGTGTAAGTGTATGATTTATTTACAAGTTGAGAAATATATTTATTAAGTATTCTTATCTTGTTTTGTATTTTGTTAATTATGTACAAAAAGGTTTTAAGAAAAGAAAAGGAAATGCTTTAAGTTCTATTTTATGTATTAATGTTTTATGTTAGTATAATTAGTATTTTTATGTACAAAAGTTTTAACTAAGAAAAATGAAATGTTTTAAGTTTTTTTTAAAAAAATATTATTTGTGTAATTTAGTTAATATTTATTATGTAAACTAAAAAAAGTTTTAATAAAACGAAAATGTTTAAACCTAGATAAAAAAAGTCTAATATTTATTTCAAATGTGATAAACAAAATTAGTAAGATTTTTTTTTATAAAAAAAGAAAATAATGCATTATTTATTTAAAAAAAGGAGTTAAGTTATGTATATATAAAAGAAGGTATAATGAAAAGGGATATTGAATTGTAAAAGAATTGAATGGGCTTAAGAGGGGATTTACTTGGCCCAAGCAAAGCAGCAGCGTGTGGGGGGGGGGGGGGGGGGGTGCATACCCAAAAAAACAAACGGGCTTAAGGCGTGAATGGGGAAAGGCCCATTGTGCAACACAACACTTTTCCAAGGGTTTCAATGTTTTGTTTTCAAATGGGAATAGGGTTTGTTGAATACAGAAGCGCCGCTTACACCTTTGTTCTTCGTCTTCTTCGCTTCTCAAGCCATACTTCTGAATAGCTTACTCTTCGCCTAAGGCCAACCAGCGCCACTGTATGTCCTCCTCCTTGCGTAGATTACTCAGTGATGTTGTACAAAGGTAATGATTTCATTTTTTAATTTTAGGGTTTTAAGCCTCGCATGCGTTACTTTCGTATTCTGATTATACATTGTTATTTGTGTTCTGATTTGAGGCATATGAAAAGGAGGAGAAATTATACTACCTTTGTTGGAGGAGGACGGTGGACTTGGAGGCGCTTCAGGCGGCCAAGGGCGGAGGGGCGCGATGATGTGGCTTGCTCCAGTTTGTCTAGTATCTTGCTTTAGCTTTTTGGTTTGATGATGATTACTTGAGAACTTTCATATATCTCTTTTTTTCTCCTCTGTTTGCTTGTGTGCTTGTATGAAACGCTTGCTTCTTTATGATATTTGAGCTTCTGAGACTTGTTGGCTTACAGCTTTTGAACACTTCTTTTCCTCTTCCACCCTTTGCCTCAGTTGCCTTTGATTGCTTGATATGCTGATTTTGCTTGATATGCTTGAGTTGCCTTGTATGTTTATAACCCTATGATGAGATGCTTGCTTGATGGCCCTCTGTATGCTTTGGATATTAACCCCGTGATGAAAACCTTCTGAGGGTTCAGTTGGTTTGAACACTTGGATCTAAGTTTCTTGTATCTGTATGCCTCTGAGATTATTTGATGATGTTTGGAATCTGAGTTTGATAGTGTTGAAAGGTTTGACACAGTTAGGCTTTAGGCTTAGTATGCTTTAGGCTTGAAACAGGTTGATGACTTTTTGGGGCCTTTTGGCTTGATACAGGCTTGTATGTTACAGCTTGAAACAGGTTGAGGCTTGGGCTGGTTGAAAGCTTTAGGCTTGGCTTATTGAAAGGTTGTGTTTGACACAGAAGGCAGGTTGTTTGAAAGCTTTTAATGCAGGTTTCAAGCTTATGCTGTTTTGAGATTACAGGTTTGGCTTGAGCAGTTCAGGCAGGTTTGATGTTTTGAATGTTTGGGTGTTTGAAAGTTAATGCAGGTTCCTGGCTTTTGTGAGGTTTTGAGCTCAGGCTTCAAGCTTGTAGAGGCAGTTTGCAATGTTTTTTTTCTTACAGTTTGGAGAGTTTTCTTGTTATATGATATTTTGCCTCCCCCACTGTTCTAATATAGCTTTTATTTTTATATTCCTTAAGCCTAAAGCCTGTAAGCCTCCTTTTCTTCTTCTCTTTTCTCTCTCTCTCTCCAGATTTAAGCATATTATATTGCTTATGACTGTATTTCTGAAAAGGTGACTGGCATTTGGAAAGTGATGTAACTTTTGATGTTGCTTGCACTAGTTGGTTTACTCTGCATATCTCTTATCTCTTTTTCCAGATTTTCTGCTTCTTTGTACTTCTTGACAGCTTTTGGGTAGCCTTTTGTACTTGTTGATGTTTTGGACAGTTGCTTGGACAACTTTGGCTTAGTTTGGAATTGTGACCTTGGTTAGGCATGTGTTGCAATTCTGGACAGTTTAGTTTACTATTCAGTTTACCTTTTATCCTTGGTTTGGAATTTTGGATTTATGCAGTATGTAACTTTTGTGCATTTCATACTTCATTTGCAAGCATTATTTTCATCCCTCTTTGTGAACCAAGAGAAATCTTGTGATTTGCATAGAGGGCAAACTGATTCCGGCCAGTCGCTTTTAATGATGAACTTTGTGATTAACTGTCTGCTTTGAATTTTATTTCATCTGCTTTTGACCTTTTTCTTTTTCTTTGTTTTGCAGATAATATCAATGGAGCAAAAGAGCATCAGTAGAAGAATGAAGATTTAGGAAATTTAGGATTCAATTTTATTTCAATTTTAATCATTGTAACCATTATTATTATAAATACTTGTAAATAGTTACTGTATTTAAATAACAATTGTACAAATAATTAAAATGAATAAAAGTCTTTTTGTTGATGTTCCTTTTAATTCTTCTTCCATTATTTATTTAATTATTCATATTTTCTTAAATTATAATAACTGGAATTTATCCCAACTATTCTAATTTAGAACAAATAAATAATCAATAAACAACTGGCGTTCCGAATAATCAAAGCATTGCACAGCTAAACAACAAACGTCCATATGTCCTTTTTCACTGATTAAATCCAAACACTGCAAATTCTCAATCAACAGCCTCAGTCCATATTCCTTTGCCTTTACTGATTAAGTCCAAACACTGCGAATTCTCAACCAACAGCCTCAGTCCATATCTCGGAGTAATTTGAAAAGCACTGATAGAATTAATTCTTTCTGAGAAATATGCGCACAAAAACCCTGATTCTTGATTAAATGTCAGAGAAACGCCTGTCTGATTAAACCTGAGCCAAACTCAAACAAAACCTTAGCAATTTGCTTGAACTATTCCAGAGCCATGAAAACCCTAATTTTGTATAGACTGATAAGAAAAAATCTGTTTGACTGATTCTTACGTCAATTTGAAAAATCAGGAAAAGTCTGAAGCTGTGATTTCTTGTGGAAAAGAGGAGGGCAAATTTTGGGGTACAACACATAACTACTCCAATGCCTAAGCACGGTCGTGGAGTTAATGTTGTTGATACCGATCTGTTTGTGACCTTAGTGGATGAAGTTTCTGCTCCTCTTATGACGGTTAAGAAGAATTTGTTGTCGGCTAATTTATTTCTGGGTTATGGTGAAGGTTTCCACACGTGTTCATCTCTGCCCTCTGGTTGCCATTTGCTGAAGTCAGGTGTTCAGCGCTTGATGGACAGTAAAGAAATTTTGTTCGAGAAAACTTTGATTCCCGTTGTCCATTTGAAGATTTTGCTATTATAACCATTTCCGCCAATCCTTCCAAGGTCTCCTCGTGAAGACCTGTTAGGATTACATATGTTCCGAGAGTCTCTCTGCTAATAATCACCCTTCCTGGTCCTGTCCCATACGCCTTGGACAAAGTTGTCCCTTGGAATTATGGCGCCGATGTCTACTATCATGGCATTAAACAAGATCTGAAGAATGAAGAGGTTGATCCCGATGTCAGTAACATTGTCGGGACCAGTAAGATAACCGGAAGTGGAAGGGTTTTCTCTCCCGAGATTTCCCCAAAGACTGTCAATAAACCTGTCGTTATTTCGCCCGCTATTCCTATTGGTGCTTCAACTACTACTCCTGTTCTTACTCCAATTGTTACCCCTGCCAGCGAGTCATCTGGTACCCGAGGCAAAGAAGCTATAGGTGAGCCTACCCAGATGGAGGCACCTAGAAAAATGGTCGTAGAAGCCTATAAGCAAGAGATAGAGGAAATACTGAATAATCAAAAAGAGCGACTACAATGTGGTCGAGCAGCTGGGGCAGACCCCCTCAAAGATATCCATGTTGACCCTACTGTTGTGCTCTGAGGCCCATGCGAAGGATTTGATTGCATTCCTCAATACCGCGCATGTGCCGTAAGAGACCTCAGTTGATCAATTCAAAGATTGTGTGGCCAGCCTGACTGCTGACAATGGGCTGGGTTTTTTAGATGTAGACTTGACACCGAAAGGGAGGAAGCATAATGATGTTATGCATGTCTCTATTGAATGCAGGGGCACCACTATGGCTCATGTTATGGTAGTTACTGGGTCTTCATTGAATGTTCTTCCTAAGAAGGCGTTGGATCGGTTGGACTGTGAGGGCTTGACCTTAAATCCTAGTAACATTGTGGTAAGGGCTTTTGATGGGTCGAAAAGAATGGTGCATGGGGAAGTTGACATCCTCGTCAAAGTAGGTTCCTAGACTTTTGAGTCCACTTTCTATGTAATGGACATCCGACTGTCATACTCTTGTTTGTTGGGTCGTCCTTGGATCCATGAAGTCGGGGCAGTTACTTCAACACTGCACCAAATGCTGAAGTATCCAGTGAAAGGGAAGATTGTCACTGTGCATGGTGAGGAGGAGTATATGGTGAGCCACCTCAATTCCTTCAGGTATGTAGAGATGGACGTGGAATTCATAGAGACTCCTTGCCAGAACTTTGAAGAGGTTTCCCAGATCTTGGCATCGGCTAAAACTACTACCAACAAACCTCCTCTGAAGATGGCTTCCCTCAAAGACGCCAGAGAAGTGGTTGAAGAAGGTGGGTATACCAATTGGGGACAAATCCCTGATTTTACTCACAAAACTAAAAAGTTTGGTTTGGGCTTTACTTCAGGAGCTCAAAGGGTTGTTCGATGCGCTCGGGCTGGAGGACTGATAACGAGAAAACATATCGTATAATTACCATGCTTTTACCGATTTTATATTTCATTAAGTCGTCTAACCCCCGATTATTCCGAGATTATTTGTCTTTTTGCAGGTATAACACTTGTCGACTCAAACCGATGGAAAAGGACAACATGAAGAAGGCTAGACAATAAGCAAAGAGAAAAAGAATAAAAAAATACAAAGTTTGGACTTCTGGAACAGTGACGGTCATCACGTCCCTGTGACGGGTGTAACACCCCCCCAACATAAGGAAATGCTCGTCACACACCACTGACGAGCGTAAGGCACTACTTCAGCGCGTGACGACCGTCACCCACCTGTGACGACCGTCACGCGCGTGAAGGTGGACGTTATGCATGGATTGAGACGTGGGCGTTAAGGGCAGACTCGTTCTCCCTTTTTCTACTGAGTCCCCTATTTTCTTGCCACCACTATTAGTGCTCCTGTATTTTCTCCACTGAAGACTTCATCAAGAATTCAAAAACTGCTGATTTTTCCTATGCTATATATATGTGTACCAGTGCACAGTTCAAGGGTCGAAGAATTTTCCTCAGAACAAATATTATTTTCTTTTTGCAATTATTTTCCAATTTGTTTGTTTTGGAATTCTGTTTTCACTTTCCTATAATTTTCATTCAAAGTCTTAGTTTTTAGTTTTAAGTGTTAATTCTTCTTTCAAGAATTAACACGAATCATTTACTGCAAGTCAAGCTCGAAGATTGGATTATTGTAATACCTCAAGATTACCATAGCAACTTTGATTCCAGGTTTTTTATATTGCAATTATTATTCATTCAGTTTTTATAATATGCCAATTATTGCCATGAATTATATTTTGAACTGTATTGCTGTTAAGTTAATTATGTTTGGCTAAATTATTAATACCGGTATGTGACCGTAAGAACTGAAAGAATTCAGTGATACCTTGGCCAAAAATATTTATAAAACAATTTCTGGTTTCCAATTTCCAAGATTAATTTAACTATCCTTGTCACGAGAGTGAGAGGTTAATTAACACGATTTTGCCACGAGAGTGGGAAATTAATTAAGGCAAGAACCTGCATGCGAGAGCTGGGGTTCAACCCAGATAGTGGTAACGAAGCATTGATTTTTAAATACACGAGAGTGTTTTAATAAATTAATTAAATTCAAATTATTTTCAAAAAGTGTTATTAAATTTAAAGTGCATCCACTAGGTTTAGTAGCGTGACTTATTTCATAAACACGAGAGTGTATGTCTCAGGTTTTTAAACAATTAGCTTTTACCGAAATAGTTTATAGGCCAAGCGATTCACCGAATTCCCTAAGTCTGATTATCACATACCGGTATAATTAGTACTATTATTTTTAATTAAACAGTTTCCCCCAAAAATCGAATATTCACTGCTTAGTTAGACAAACTTTAGCATTAGATCGTATGCGATTGATCCTCAGTCTCTGTGGGTTCGATAATCTTTTAAAACTAGAACGACTAAACTGTATACTTGCAGTTAGTATCCCGACAGACTTATAAAGTGTAATTGCAAGCTTCTCAAGTCATATTTAAAGCATTTGTTTTGACGAAGACAACATGGATATCAACATTCAAAGGATGTACAAAAAGCTTATCAACATCATATAAAAGTCTTGAAGATTATAGAAGAATTATTGAAGAATCCTCAAATGTCAATATGGTATAAATAATTCTTAATCTTGAATATACATGTTCACAAAAATATGCATTCATCAACATATACATATCCCATAATTTTAACATCAAGAAAAACTTTGTTTGAAATATTTTTCAAAAAGTATTTTTGAAAATAACCCTTTAGGAACCGGTTCCTCCCTAACAGGGAACCGGGTTCCAGACTTTCTCAAAAAACATGTCCCTGGTTTTTGTACCAGAAACCGGGTTGTACCAATAGGGGAACCGGTTCCTGCGTAATATTTTTTGAAATCTGACTTATAACGTTCACTAAGAACCGGGTTCTGTCAGTGTCGGAACCGGTTCCTAGCGAACCAGTGCAGCTTTTCTTTTGGTTTTTGAACATTTTTCAAGTGGCATCTTTTCATGAATGCATTGCAACTTTTCATATGAATTGGCATGAATGAAGAGGTTCTTGTGACTTTATAAAATGCTGCAGATTTTCTTATTTCAAAAAGAATGCTTCAATTTTCAAATTAACAAATATACTTCTTCAATAAACAATTTTTCATCATTCACATTTGAATTCATACTTTCATGTGTTCATAAAATTTTGTGAAACTTGCCATATACACTTTCATTAAATCATTACAAGTTTCATACATTGTGAACATTTATATACATTGCTTGAGAATTGTTTTTATCTTGAAGAAGAAGATCAATTGAAGATTGATAAAGCTCTCCACATATTTCAAATCAATCATTGTATTACTTAAAGAATTTATTCCCTTACTATCCAGGATTGTTGGAAGTAAGTGTTGTGATTTGAAGAGGATTGTTCTTCATTCACATTAGTGTTTGTTTGGTCTTAAATGTGTTAAGAACCTTTGATCACCCTATAGGTTAGATAGTAAGCATTGGCTGTACAATCATTCTAACTATAGTGAAATCTCTTTCGTGTTGGAAAGGGGACTGGAGTACTCTCGGATTGTGAGGGGAACCAGGATATGTCACTGTGTTCTTTACTTTTCCGCATTTATCGCTTTCATCACCATAATCAGGAAAAGATAAAGATATAATCAAAACCTTCAAACACTTAACCAAAAAGTTCTACAAATATTCTCATAAAACCGAATAAATCTTATAAGACCTAATTCACCCCCCCCCCCCCCCTCTTAGGCACTCTGAGACTTACATAAAGTCCCGATCAAGTTTTTGGCGCCGTTGCCGGGGACTGGTAGTCAATTAATTACGATTCTTCTGTTGCGTGTTTAGACTAAGCAACATACACCCTTTGTCGATTTGTATGCCAAGGACTCGCTCACAAGGCGAACCACTTGAAAAATCGACGGACGAACCTGAACGCATTCTTTCCGTAAGACGTGCAGTCAGGGATTACTGTTTAAATCACGCTATTCCTTTACCTAAACCCGAAATCAAGATTGATTCTGAAACAGATTCTAATTCTTCCTCTGAAACCGAAACCAATCCAGAATTAGACATGGCCGAAGAACAAAGGACCCGTCCACTGAAGGAGTACGCAGCTCCATCACAACAAGAACCCCATAACAGCATTGCTGCTCCAACAATAAACCGAAATGATATCTAAGATGGATCCAATCAAATACATCTTCGAGAAACCTGCTCTCTCCGGAAGGATAGCAAGATGGCAGATGATCTTAACTGAGTACGATATACAATATACAACCCAGAAATCAATCAAGGGGAGTGTATTGGATGATCATTTGGATCATCAAGCCGTGGATGACTACCAGTCCATGAATTTTGAATTCCCGGATGAGAATATTATGCTAGTGACTGACTAGGAAGAACCTGGACCGGATGAAGGAACCGAAGAGGGATCTCGATAAATTATGGTTTTTGACGGGGCTTCAAACGCACTTGGTAATGGCATCGACGTTGTAATCATATCTCCCAAGGGCTGTCATACTCCTTTCACCGCCCGACTATGTTTCAACTGCAGTAACAACATGGCGGAGTATGAAGCTTGCATCATGGGTCTCAAGGCCGCTATTGACCTCAGGATCAAGTTCTTAGACGTTTTCGGGGATTCAGCCTTCGTAATAAGTCAGATCAAAGGTGAATGGGATACGAAGCATCTGAATCTCATCCCATACAAAGAGTACGTGTTGACATTGCTCCCACACTTTGAGGAGGTAACTTTTGAACATTTCCTGCGAGAGGAGAATAATTTAGCGGACGCGCTAACTACCATGTCTTCTATGTTCAAAGTCAGGTGGGACAACGAAGCTCCCCAAATCACCATTGAGAGGTTGGATGAACCAGCGCACTGCTGTGAAATTGATACTGAAGAGGTAGCAGATAAACCTTGGTTCCATGAAGTAAAAAGGTACCTCGAGACCCAAGAGTATCCCGAAGGGGCATCTGTAAATGATAAGAAGTTTCTGAGAAGGTTCGCTGCGAAATTCTTCCTCAGTAATGGAATCCTCTACAAGCACAATCATGATTCTACCTTACTACGATGTGTAGACAAGAGCAAAGTAGAGAGGATTATGACAGATCTACATGAAGGTACCTTAGGAACCCATTCCAGTGGATATACCATGGCTAAGAAGATCCTACGGGCAGGATATTACTGGTTCACTATTGAAGCCGGTTGTTATCAGCACTATCAAACTTGTCATAAGTGCCAAATCTACGCTGATAAGGTGCATGTGCCTCCGGTTCCCTTAAACGTCTTGACAAATCTGTGGCCCTTTGTAATGTGGGGCATTGACATGATTGGAGAAATCAGGTCCACTGCTTCCAATGCACATCGCTTCATTCTAGTAGCCATTGATTACTTCACGAAGTGGGTTGAGGCGGCCTCTTTTGCTACTGTGACCAAGAACGTTGTGACGTGGTTTATCCGACATAATCTAATCTGTCAGTATGGTATGCCATAGAGAATTAATACTGACAATGGTACGAATCTCAACAACACAATGATCACCGAGCTCTGTAAATAGTTCAAGATACAACATCATAACTCTTTTCCCTACCGGCCGAAGATGAATGGCGTTGTTGAAGCGGCTAACAAGAACATCAAGAAAATTGTACAAAAGATGACGATGACATACAAAGACTGGCATGAGATGTTACCATTTGCTCTTCATGGATACCATACCTTCGCACGAACGTCGACAGGGGAAACACCCTACTCTCTGGTATATGGCACGGAGGCATTCCTACCCATCGAAGTCCAGATACCTTCTCTTAGGATTATGAATGATGTGGGTTCGAACGAAGACGACTGGATCCAAACTCAACTTGATCAGCTAAATCTAATCGATGAGAAGAGACTTACTACTATGTGTCATAGTCAGACGTATCAAAAGCGAATGATCAAGTTTTTTAACAAGAAAGTCAGACGTCAAGAATATCAAGTCGGGGATCTAGTGATCAAGCGCATCATACAGCCGCAAGGTGATCACAAGGGAAAATGGACCACCACATACGAAGGGCCATTTGTGGTTGAAAACATTTTCTCAGGTGGAGCTATGATTCTAACCACCATGGACGGTGACGACCTTCCTCACCCTGTCAATGCAGACATAGTGAAAAGATACTACGCTTGATTAAAAGACCTGCTAGGTTGACTGGCCTAGGAAAAAATAAGGGCTTCCCGGAGAACCAAAAGGGTTCGGGCAAAAATAAGGGATGAAAATGGAAAAATCTGCACACCCGGCAAGCCGAAAACCTGAAAGGGCAGCTTGGGCAAAAAAGGGTATCCCGGTGGACTGAAAACTAGAAAGGGAAGTCCAGGCAAAAGTTATGGATGTAAAGCGTATCACTATGTCCCATTGGATCATCTTGCGACCAGACTTAGGTATCGAATATAAAGCTCAGACGACACCAATCAATCTAATTAACTTTCAGCCAAGTAGCAAAGTGATGAGACGCTCGAAGACATAAGGGCAATAGCAGAGTTGGAACTCAATGGGATTATTGCACATAGCTGTTTTATTTTGAACAAAATTGTATAGCTTCTATTTTTACGGCGGTGTTCTCTTACTAGAGCGTCAACCTCCTTGTACGAAAATTCCTATTACAGACCAAGTTCAAAAAATCAATACAAAATCATTTTTACAAGAAACTTTGAGTTTTTTTCCTTTTTCTGTTTTGTTTTGCAAGAACGTCCAATGATTTATTATTGACATATGCATTTGAATATGATTGTTGATCATAAATATTTACATAAGAAACAAAAAGACAATTACTCGTAATTCCTGAAACAGGGGCAAAAACAAGAAGTGTCAAACCCGACAGTTACTCTCCCTAGTAGGTGCCGGGACATAAACAGCTTTGGAGCACAATCATCGGTACATACACTCCTCACAGAGTAAAAATATTCAAAAGCATTGATGTTGGTTTTCTCGAAGCAGGAAGTAACCTCCCCAGCCAGGGTCATTCAAAAACCTGACAGCTATATCCCCCGGCCAAATTTCATAATCGCGAGCAGGCCAGTAAATTTTACCTCCCAAGCAGAGTTTATTTCTCTGGATGCTGAAGCTCAATCCCCGACAGAGCTCATTACTTCAGCTACAGAAATTCACTTTCCAAGTTATTCCCCACAGAGTTATTCTCAAACATAATCTCTTCCTGACAGAATATTCATGAATAACAAAGAGTAACTCTCCAGCATAGTCATTTTCGTTCACCATCCCCGGCGGAAGTAGAATAACCATAATTCTCTACAACAGCCAGGAATGCTATATTCTCCAAACAACATTCAGGGATTTATTTTCCCAGACTCTGATGTACCAAGATAGCATTTCATGTACATACATCATGACATGCGCATACATATCATATACAACATAATCTCATTTATTTTGAGACTATTATCCCACCATGCATTTCATGCATCGCATATAATTAACCCTGTTATCTTTTCAGGAAAGACAATTATCATCAATAATCCCAACAGTTATACAGGTCACGCCTGCAGACAACTAATGGAAACTCAATTCCCGAAACCAAACGGGTCAACCATCCAGGCTTTCATCCCGAAATAACCCTACTATCCAGGTTCCTTCTCATAGCCCTGCTATCTAGGCTTTCATTTCAAAGTAACCCTACTATTCAGGTTCCTTCTCATAGCCCTACTATCCAGGCTTTCACTTCGAAGTAACCCTACTATCCAGGTTCCTTCTCATAGCCCTACTATCCAGGCTTTCATTTTGAAGTAACCCTACTATCCAGGTTCCTTCTCATAGCCCTACTATCCAGGCTTTCATCCCGAAGTAACCCTACTATCCAGGTTCCTTCTCATAACCCAACTATCCAGGCTCTCATTTCGAAGTAACCCTATAACCCAGGTTCCTTCTCGTAGCCCTACTATCCAGGCTTTCATTTCGAAGTAACCCTACTATCCAGGTTCCTTCTCATAGCCCTAATATCCAGGCTTTCACTTCGAAGTAACCCTAATATCCAGGTTCCTTCTCATAGCCCTACTATCCAGGCTTTCATCTCGAAGTAACCCTACGACCCAGGTTCCTTCTCATAGCCTTACTATCCAAGATTTCATTTAGATGTAACCCTACTATCCAGGTTCCTTCTCATAGCCCTACTATCCAGGCTTCACCCCGAAGTAACCCTACTATCCAGGTTCCTTCTCATAGACCTACTATCCAGGCTCTCATTTCGAAGTAACCCTACGATCCAAGTTCTTTCTCATAGCCCTACTATCCAGGCTTTCATTTCGAAGTAACCCTACTATCCAGGTTCCTTCTCATATCCCTACTATCCAGACTTTCACTTTGAAGTAACCCTACTATCCAGGTTCCTTCTCATAGCCCTACTATCTAGGCTTTCATCTCGAAGTAACCCTACGAACCAGGTTCCTTCTCATAGCCCTACTATACAGGCTTTCGTTTCGAAGTAACCTTATGACCCAGGTTCCTTCTCATAACCTTACCATCTAGGTTTCTTCTCTCTTATCTCCAGACAACAGTTTACAACACTGTAAGATCTAGACCCGACCAGATACGGTCGATTTCACATTCCCCCAATAAGTCGCTGTGCAACCTGGACCCTGACCAAATATGCAATTTACTTCCACTTCCTCAATCATGAGTTTATTCCCCAGTAGAGTAATGGACTGTTGAAGCTCCTATACTCTATTTCCCAAGACATAAATCAACATTCCCCGGTGAAGTCCTCCTCAACAGTATGTACATGAATTCTCGCAAAGGAATCTTTTATGCAACCAATATCTTTTCTGGATGGCATCTTTAATCCCATCTCTGACGATTCTCTGTCGACTTCCAAATGGAATCTGTAATCCCATTCCCGATATCACCAATCAGTATTACTTCATGCGAGTGCAAATTTCTGGGCACTCTAGTGTTCAATCATCTTCCACCCTCAGATCACGAAAGGCAGACAAGCCAATCTAGATCCTCAGGTGTAAGAAGATTGAACAGGGGCAGCTGTTGTACCCCAAAATTTTCCCTCTCATTTTACTCAACATATGTCTATGGAGATCCTCAACTTGCTCAAGGATGCCCAAGAGTTGACCAGACAAACCCTCTCCTAAGACAAGGAACCTCCAATTAGGGTTTCCATTTTCATCAAAATGGGTGAACTCCAAAGGCCTCAAATCATTTCCATAGTCCTAATATGTCCTCAATACCATCCATGTCAAATTTCAAGCTTTGCACAAGAAGTTTACTCAGTCAACTGCTCAAATGCTTGAGAATCGACTATATTAGGTCAAAAGTCAATTGTGACCCACATACAGTCAAACTTCAAGATTTTTGATCAACATCAACATTTTGAATTTATATTCATCATTTGATCAAGGGTTGATCATGATTCCTCAAGGAATGCTCCTAATTCATCAAAACTCAAAAGTTGCTAAATTAGGGTTTCTTAGGAAAAGTCAACCAAACTTTGACCAAGCATAACTTTCTCATACTTTATCAGAAATTTCTCATCCAAGGCTCATTTTGAAGAGAATCCAATTTCCTACAACTCATCTTCAGCCCTCAAGTTCAAAAAATGCACTCATAAAAAGATATGAATTTCTACATTATAGGTCCTTTTGAAAAGTCAACAAAAACACCTTTTGGGTCAAAGCTTCTCACATGAACATGGAAGACCCAATTGAGATGAAACCAAAAATTATCTTTAGGGGACATCCTAAGATTTCTAAAAAGTCCAAGAAAACCTCTCTAGGCTTAAAATTGGAAGAGATATGCATTGTCAAATTTGACCTTTTTTGGAAAATTGCCAAAAGTCAAATGTGCTTAAAAGTGCATTTTTTGTCCAATGGGCCTAGAATTTCATGATTATCTCTTGTTAAGGACATATTCCACGTCCCAAATCAGTAGCCATATATTATTTGCTCTATTTATTTATTTTATTTTGGTTTTTATTTATTAAAAATAACATTAAATCAAATAAATGACAAAAATATATAAAAGATTGATTTGTTGATCTGATTTTGGTGAGAATCAAATCTAATTAGGCTGGCCTAATCAGATCAAATTGAATCAAGGCAAATTGAGGCAAAAATAGCATGATTTGGATAGTTTTGGAAAGATATCATATGGCAAGCAAATCACATTCAATCTCCATAATTCCAAAAGATTCAGGTCGATTTTGTTACCCTAATTCATCATAATACATATGTGAACATAAACAATGCAAAAGAACAAGGGTTGCAGCCGTGAGAACAGAGAAAGAAAACTCAAAAATTGGACAAAAAGTGGTGGATCGTTTTCTCACATAGAGGGTGATTCAAGACATTCCAAAGCTTCCAATCACTTCCTGGACCTCTCCTAAAGCTAATACAATCAATTGCAATCCTTCACAAGCCCAGAATAATCTTGTAGCCTTCACACGGTTTGCAATTTTTTTCAAAATCGATTACGATAATTCTTGCATCCTAAGCATGTTCTAATGATATATTTGTAATTGTCAACATATTTATAACATGCCTGAATGATTTAATTTATGTTTTGATGCACATATTGATGTTTTCCATGGTTAGGGTTTGAGAAGCTGTTTTGGGGCTTCTCCGTACAGGTGAAATTGGATCAAGAAAATAATGCCATGATACTCGTGAGATCAAGAAGAGTTGATTGGTGTAGCTGGAATTAATTTATCATGCGTCATATGAATTTTTGAAGCTTGCAGGTTTATAACTATGGAGTTTTGTCTGTAGGTATAGGTTTGGTATCTAAGACGACGGACAGGGAAGAAGATGATGACTTGTCACCATCCCACTGGGCCATTTGAATTACGCGCATTTTCTTTTGTTACTCACCTTGTTTTGCATAATATAATTTAGTCTTATTATTATAACAACTAAACAGCGTAGCACAGATGGCCAAGGAAAGCGTGGAATGAGTGGGAGGACCTGGGTTCGATCCCAGGTCCCAGCATATTTTCTTTGTTTTCTTGATACATGATTACAGATCCCATGCGTCACAAGGCCAGATGTCCATCATGCGCCCCACTGATCCATCCATTGGATCGTTTCGAGGATAGATCCAACGTTTAAATCAAGGTGGCTCCATAGTGTATTCTCCAGGCGCAGCAACACAAAATCATGCGCAGGAATGGGCTCAGCCATAATGGGCCTGGATAAATTCAGAAATGCACCCCCCATTTTCTCATCATACAGACCCAAAACCTATTCTTTCTTATTTTCAATTTTTTTTATTACTTGTTAACTATTCTTTTTTCAAATAACTCCAAAAAATCATGTTTTTTTATTTATTTAATCAAAAAATCATAAAAAACATCATAAACCATTTTTCATAAAAAATATTTTATTAATTAATTAGTTTAATTAAATTTAGGCAATTTAATTCTCTTTTTATTATAATTTAAAATAAATAGAATTAGGGTTTAATTTTGTACATAACCTAGTTTTTTTCTTAAAAATAACATAAATATTTTCTCAAATTAGATTTTTAGGTTTTTTTTTCCAATTATTCCTCGCATTTAATTCACCGCGCACGCTTTTAGTTTTCCTTTTTTTTTATTATTATTGTAACTGCTCCGAGTTTGTAATAGATTTAAGTAGCTTTTTAATTTCGCATTTTATTTTCAGTCAAAAATAATTATGTATCTCCCCAAAGCCTTGTAATAGCTAGGACTTTAATTTCTCGCATTTTAATTTCCACAAACTATAAACTGTTAGATGTATGTTAATAGGATTGTATGGAAAGACAAATTGCAATTAATACAGTAGAAAATCCTAAATGTGCAAAGATAAATAAACTGGAAAATTAAACACACTTGTACATGCTCAATCCTAGGGTTTACTCCATTCTGGTTGCCTTCGGTAAACGGTCACGAAGTATAGGGAATGTTAGTGATCGTCCTCTAGTCCCAAAAGATCTAAAATGACCCTTTCGGATGTTGCCTCGGAAAAAGGTCTTTAAGGCTTTATGATGATTACTAAAATTTCCTAACATTTCTTTTGTGATCGTACTTGTCCCTTCGAACGTTCCTTTAAAACTCCAACGACGGTGCTACCTATTCCTTGATAATAGGATAGCGCTGTCTAAAGGAAACGAACAAAATTTTTTTCGAGTAGGCAGATTAGTTCCTAGGTACTTGCTCAAACAAACAAATTTTACAAACACTTTTCAAAACAACTTCGTCACACTCTTGAGGACAGATACAAGGATTATCACGAAGTTAAACAAAAAAATTTCAAAACAAGCACACACAAGCAATTTGAAAAAAGAGTAAGTACCTAAGAGCCCATGGAAAACCATGGATAGAAAAGGTGCTAACACCTTCCCTTTCTATAATCTACCCTCCCGTACTCAAACATCTCAAAAAAGGTTTTTTCTATTCTTTTTCCTTTTCCTTTGTTGGATGAAATAAAAGTCGGTGGCGACTCTTGCTTACTGCAACATTTGCGAACAAAAAACGCAAACCAGTATAACAATCGATTCTGCCACCGTATCACATTATGGATAGCAAGAGTCGCCACCGACTTTTCTTTTATCCAATAAGGAAAGGCTGAAAAGAACAGGAAAGACCTTTCGAGATTATTTCTTGAGTTTGGGGGATAGGTTATGAAAAGGGAAGGTGTTAGCACCCTTTTCATCCGTAGTTATTTACGGGCTCTTAGTTGCTTGCTAGATCACTTGCTTTTGTTTGGAAACGTGCTTGTGGTGTGGGTTTGAAAATATTTAGAAAATAACATCTTTGTAATGGTTCTTGTCTCTATAAGAACGCGTACAAAGTGTTGGTTTTTGAAAATAATTCAAAAAGGTGTTTGTTGAAGATGTTTTTGAAAGTGATTTTGAAAAGTGTCTTTTTAATAATTCTCGTCTTTATAAGAATGCGTACAAAGAGCTTTGTCTTTTTGAAAATGTTTCAAATGAAAGTGTGGGTGTGTAAAATGTTTTTGTTGTGAGAAAGCAAGCAACTATGAGCATCCTACCTACTCAAAAGGTCTAATGTTCTTTTCCTCCTCCTTTAGATGTTGATATCTTACCATTGATTTGGTAAGAAGCCCCATCGTTGGATATGAAGGGACGGGCGTGGGATGTCTGTATAGTCATAGAAGGAAACCTATGAGACGTTTTAGCAATGTCGTTTAGGGACTAGATTGTTTACCAAAGGCAACATCTAGGGACTACGATCTTTTATCAAGGGTCTTTGCTAAAACTCCCATATTCGAGGGACATGACTATTTTCTGAGACAACAAGTGGGATTACCCTAGAGGTGCATGTGCATAATCTGTTTGATTTTCATGCATTTAGTCTTTGATTTTTGGGTTGTCTACTTGTTGGTTTTATCTTGCCATACATCCTAATTACTAACATTTGTACAAAATCAATAAAAATGCAGAAAATAAATATCCTACACTATTACAAAGATATTGAATAGCAAGAAAACATAAAGAAAAAACAAAATAAAAGGAAGAAAAATGAGCTTTTCGATTTAGGAAGAATGCACCCTTCGATTCTGCTTCTCTGGCTCCTTTTGATTTGGGCTTAGCATGAAGCATGAGATATAGACTTCGATTTTTCCTTTCTGCTTCCTTCGATTGGGGCCTGGAATCAGCGTGAGGTGTACTCTTCACCTCAAGTTCCTTGCTGCCTTCTTCGATTGGACCTGGCAGTCAGTGTGGACAACCTTCTCTTCTTCGTTTAGACTACAAAGCAGTAAGGACCTGCAAAGCAACATGAGTATGTATCCTTCGTGGCCTCCTAGACTTCCATTTGGGACTTTGAGGCAGATAGGGGGGAGCCTAAGGCTTCGTTTCGCACAAGACTTTTTCTTTCGTTTAGGGTCTATACAAGTTAGCTTTAACGTATACTTGGACAAGAAAAAGCATGCAATGGAAAGTATAGAAATAAAAAGTGAGCAAATATTATTTACATGTTATGTTTGAAACGAAAAGTTTAAGGTTAAGGGGACTTACCTTGCTTGATGTTGGAATGTAAGTGTTGGACCTTGAGCTGCTTCCTAGATGCTCCTGGATTCGATGGAAAGAAACATGTGTGGTGTTTCTTTGACTGGATCCGAAGGAAGGAACCAAGCGTTGGATTGCTTCAGATTCGAAAGATAGAAAGAAACAAGTGTTGTGTTTCTTTATATTCAAAGGGCCGAGGAAACAGGTGTTGTGTTTCTTCTGGATTTGAAGGACCAAGGAAACATGTGTGGTGTTTCTTCTGGATTCGAAGGGCCAAGGAAACAGGTGTTGTGTTTCTTCTGGATTTTGGGTTTGTGTTTAGTGTTTAAGAATCTTAAGAGTTTAAGATTTTTGAGAGTTTGATGATTTTTGAATATTCTTTCCACACCACCCAAAGTCTCTAGATGTGTTATCTAGCCTCTTTAGATGTTATGGAGCCTCTTATTTATAGGCGAAGCTGGATGAAGTTTAGGAGGGAAAATAAAACAATTTGAACAAATTGAGTAAACTGTTTTTTGTAGCTTTTGAGGTGCAGTGTTTGTATGCCAAATTGGTGCAAGAATAAGGGCAGTGTTTCAGGACTGTTGTGCAGCAGTTTTGGAGCATTATGGCCACTGTATCAGGCCTGAAGTTGGCAGCAAGCATCTTTTTATGTCTCCACCTTTCGTTTTGACCACCTTCGACCAGATCCTTCTTTAAGCAATATTATTTTATTTTCATCCAACAAGTGTCTTTCGAATGGGTCATATTTATATCTTTGAAAGGGTCAAATATGTGTCCTTCAATTAGACCATATGCATCATTTGTGTGCACCATTTGCAAATCTTCGAATGGGCCACCAAGACATGTCTTTCGAATGGGACACCCAGACATGTCTTTCGAATGGGACACCTAGACATGTCTTTTGAATGGGACACCCATTGTATGCCATAGTGTAGGAATTATGTGTGATCGAAACAAACTGTTTCCAAAGGAAATATTTCCCATTCGAAGCTAGCGTGAAAAATGGCCAATGCTTTGTGGGCGCCATTGCCTTATCAGTGCTAGCCACAGGGAAGCCTTTGCCTTGTGCATATTGGCCTGAAGAAGGTCCTTGCCTTGTGAATGCTAGCCATGGGGAAGCCTTTGCCTTGTGCATACTGGCCTGAAGGGAATCCTGGATTTTGTGAATCGAAGGAAGCATGTAAGGGGAAAATGGCTTCTGAATCAAAAGGAACTTGCAGGGGTCCATTGCCTTGTGCCTGCTGGCCTGAAGAAGGTCCTTGCCTTGTGAATTAGGAGCAAGCGTAAAGAAGGCACTTGTCTTCTAAATTGAAGGACTTCAACATGAGGCGTTTCCTCTTTAAATCGAAAGAGGCCACAAGGGGTTTCTTTGCCTTGTGCCTGTTGGCCTGGTGGGAGCCTCTTGCTTTGAAGCATGCAAGAAGGAAACTACTGCTTAATCGAAGGTTGTATGCAGCTAGCCATTACTTTGTGAGTCAAAGAAAACATGGAGAGAATTAATTTTCCAATCAACACAGGCATGCAGGCATCAAATGTCCAATCGAAGCAGGCATGCAGGCCATCATTGCATTATGAACCATGTGAGGCCAATGGTGCAGTCGAAGCTTTCATGCAGGAGGTCGTTTCTTTGTGGATTAAAGGAGGCACAAAGGATGGAACGAAGGAGGCATGAAAGGGACCATAGCCCAATCGAAGCAAGGGAAATCGAAGAAAACCCAATTTTGTCAAAAAGATTATTTTTATGTGTTTTGCCCTTTTTTAAAAGTTCCCTCTTTAACTTGATCTGGAAAATCTAATTGTAATTGTGCAAGGTTGAATTTTTGAGAATCCTTATGAGAAAAGAGAGGGAAAATTTTGGGGTACATCACCTTCGGTAAACGAGTCCCTAATGAAAATTTCTAAAACGTCCAATAGGTTGCCTTTTATGACTATATAAATGATCCACACCCGTCCCTTCACATCCAACGATGGGGATTCTTACCAAATCAATGGTAAGATAGAAAAATCTAAAGGAGGAGGAAAAGAACAAAGACCTTTTGAGTAGGTAGGACAATCGTAGTTGCTTGCTTGCTCACAATTAAAAAACCATTTTTCACACCAACACTTTCAATTGAAATATTCTCAAAAGTCAAAACACTTTGTACGTATTCTTATAAAGATGAGATTCATTACAAAGGCACTTTTTAAAATCACATTCAAAAACATCTTCCACAACAAACATCTCTTTGAACTATTTTCAAAACCAACACTTTGTACGCATTCTTATAGAGACGAGAATCATTACAAATACGCTTTCAAAATATTTTCAAACTCACACCACAAGCACATTTTCAAACGAAAGTAAGTGATCTAGCAAGAAACTAAGAGGCCGTAGATAACTATGGATGATAAGGGTGCTAATACCTTCCGTTTTCATAACCTACCCCCCGAACTCAAGAAAACATCTCTAAAGTTCTTTCCTGTTCTTTTCAGCCTTTCCTATTTGGATAAAAGAAAAGTCGGTGGCAACTCTTGCTATCCGCAACAATTATGATCAAACGCAAAACAACCAAGTCAATTCTCCCACTGTATTACAAGATCTCTACAGCCTTAAGTCGGTCTTCTAGCTATTTGTATTTCTCATCCGTTGGTGGATACTGCTCTTTAGAATAATCTTCATCCTCAGTAATCAGGTTATTTCCACCCATGGCTTTGGTGCTTCTAACTTCCTCTTCTTGATTTTCTTCTTCCTCAGAAGAAGCCTCTTCTATTTGAGACAATCGGGTGGGCCCCTTGAACCTTATTCCCATGTTGAGGATAACAACCCGTTTCTTGGTCTTCTTTTTTGTGGCAAGGAGTGTCGTCATTTCTTGCTGTCCTTTAGCTAGTTTGAGGAGAGTCTCTTGGAATTATGCGTGGTGAGTTTGTAGATATTTGACGGTTTTCTCTAGAGCCATCTTGTACTGAAATAAACAATAAAGAGATGAGGAAATCTGTATCAGAAAATTTGCTTATGACATGATGCATGACATGCGAATGCAATGTTCTCAAGGACCTTGAGGAATTTAAATTTGCTAGTCAAAAAGGAAAAAAACACAACAATTATATTAATAAGTTCAAGATTTACAACTTCCCCTTGGGATTACAATAAGAAAGAAAAAATGTCTCAAAGAGACAACAAAATGAAATCCTAAAACAAAAGACTCAAGTCTCCCACGGAAGTTTCCTCTTTGTGTTGATGTAGGCATTCAAGCTTTGCTCCTCATGAAGTTGCTTGGTGAGCGCATGAGAGTCCCTCTCTTCCTCATAGTGCGAGTATGAAGAGAATGCAAAACGTCTCTAAGCAATGTAGGAACAGGGTTACGAGTAAGGAAACTTTTGACAGCATTCACATCTATGAGTTGGTCAGGGTTAGGGAACAGTACCAACCCATAGATTAGAAGATCTAAGACTTCTTCAAAAGCTTGCAAGTCCATAGCCTCCCAAAATAGTTGAGCCTTTTCCATTATGAATTTAGACAAAAGGCCTTTGACCTCACTTCTTATTTCCCAATTGGCTATAATGTCAGAACTCTTCAAATTCAAAGCCTTGGCAATAAGTTCAGGTCTTGGAGTTTCCTCTAAACCGGTGAAGGTTATTTGATCAAGAACAGATACTCCTAGTAGTTGAGAGAATTATTCCATTTTGGGCACCAATTGATAATCGGGAAAGGTGAAACAATGATGTAAAGGGTCAAATAACTGGAAAATCACCCTCATCATGTCTTCTTCAAAACTTGAGGAAACCAGATTGAGAAGTCGACCATATATTTTGGTGAATGGAGAGTTTTTAGGAACCCTTGATGCTAACTCTTTGAGTTGAGGAGGCACCCTCACGAAGTTGATTCGGGTGGTATTTATGCGAGTAGAAGCCATATCCTACAAAACAGAACAAAGATAAATCCCCAGGTCCTTGAAATGGTTAGTGAAAATGTTATGGCATGATGCTATGATGTCATGACCAAATAATCACACACGAACAAAGCACATAAGGCCTTAGGTTTAGGCTTGCATGGGGTTTATAGGTAAGTACCCTCTTGAAGTTTAGTTGGTTAAACTTGTCATAAAAGGTAACCGGGTTCTAGGAGCCTCAATGTCACTGATCTTTCTTCATCAGGCATTGTTTTAGCTCAAGCATCCAAACTGCGGCCAAAATATCCCAAAAGTCTGATCTCAATGAGTGTAGTATCGAGTATCAACCAACTTTATTCTTGCACAAAATCCAGCTATCTCACTACTTTCTAATGGCCAAGTTGTTCAACTAAGGTTCTACATTCAGTTAGTGCTTCATGACACCACACAGCGGCCCCGTATTCTCCTTGACTGGACTCCAGGGACACCGGTACCAACAAATGCGTCACACTAACATAGCCATAACTTCAACCATGTTGGTATTACGCTGCATAGTCCGCACGATCTATTTCTACTTACCTAATATGCCCTATACAAGAAATAAACCCAAGCAAAACCCATAAATGTAAAGCAAACAAGGCAAACAAGTAAAGCAATAAAGGTGATCTAGCTCTTAAGGTAACCCCACTTTTAAATTTTATCTCCAGCAGAGTCGCCAGTTCTGTAATACGGTGGTAGAACTGACTTGGGTGTTTTGCGTTTTATTGCAAATGTTGGGGATAACAAGAGTCGACACCGACTTTTCTTTTATTTAATTAATGAAAGGGTAAAAAGAACAGGAAAGACCTTTTGAGAATTTTCTTGAGTTCGGGGGGTAGGTTATGAAAAGGGAAGGTGTTAGCACCCTTTTCATCTGTAGTTATCTACGGGATCTTAATTGTTAGCTCAATTTGAAATACTTTGTGTTTGTGTAAGTTTAAAAATATTTTGAAAACGCCTAAGTTCGGAAAACTTTGCAATGATTCTCGTATCGTTGAGAATGTATACAATGTGTTGGTTTTGAAAATATTTGTTGAAAGGGGAATGTTTGGAAATATTTTTTGAAAATGTCAATGTAAGGCCATTTGTAATGATTCTCGTATCGTTGAGAATGTATACAAAATGTTTATTTTGAAGAATATTTTGAAAGTGTGAGGTATAAAGATTGTTTTAGTTTATGAGCAAGTAATTACGAGCAATCTACCTACTCAAAAACTATTTGTTCTTTTCCTCCTCCTTTTAGATAGTGATTGTCTACCATTAGTTAGTAGGAAACCATATCATTGGATGTGAGAGATGAGTGTGGGTCATCATACAGTCATAGAATGCAACTTGTAAGATATTTTAGCAATTTGTCATAAGGGACTAAGATCGTTTATTGAAGGCAACATTGAAGGGTCATCGAGGGACTACGATCTTGTAATCGAGGGTCTTTACTAAAATATCTCACATTTAAGGGAGATGACTGTTTAAATCTTAGGAAACAAGTGAGGTTAACCCTAGAGTTGCATGTGTGCAAAGTATTTTTTTCCAAGTATTTTGTCCTGAATTAGGGTTCTCTAATGTTTGATTTTAGGTCTTGTCATGCAAACCCTAATTACTAACAAATAAGGAAAGCGGTAAATTACAGAATTTAAATGTCCTACGCTATTACAACGCTTTGGGAATGGGGGGTACAAGTTTTTGAATAAGGGAGGAAAGAAATAAAGCCCTAATTATATATTACAAACCATATACATGAATAATGATAGAATGTAAAAATTGTAAAGATGAAGAAGAGATTGTTTTTAGGGTTTTTGATTGAAAAGGTTTTAGAGATTAACCTAATTAAACTAATTAATTTTAATTACAAGAAAAATTAATTAATTTAACAAAACCTAAAATCTAAGTTAATTGAATTTTAAAAAGAAAGTAAAACCTAAGTTTAAATATTTTTGTTTAAAAAATAGTTTGAATGTTAATGTTAAGAAAATGTTTTTTATAATGTAAAAAAACTAATAGAATTTAATTTAATTACAAAATAAAATAAAGTATTTAATATTTTAATTATTTAATCATTTAAGGAAATATATTTTTTTGGTATTTTTGATTAAATGAAAAAAAGAAATAAAAATAAGAAAATATAAAGAAAATAAAAATATTGGGCTGGGGTTTTGAAAAGTAGAATGGGGGTTAAAAGTAGTAAAAGGCCCAAATCATGTTTTTGTTTTGAATCAAAAATAATAATATAAAAAAAGAAATGGGCTTGTTCTGTTTTTAGCAAAAGGGAGGGGGTATTTAGGAAGGAATTCAGTCCAGGCTCAAAACAGAATCCAAGCGCTTTCTAATCCAGTGTGGCTGACTTCTGGGAGTACACCATGGGCCTGCTCATATGGAGCGCTGGATTTAACCTTGTGATGATCAGATGGTATTAATGTGAAGCTTCATGATGGGCGTGCGTGGCTTGATGCATTGGATCTGCAAGGAAAACATGAAAAAAATACAAAAGGGTACCACTGGGGCTCGAACCCAGGTCCCTATAGTCAATGCCTTACGCGCGCTTCCTGTGCCACTGGGGTGGCTTTTACATCCGGTCATAATACAACATGAAATAAACTTAAAATAAAATCAGTTCTAAGATTTGAAAATGACTTCATCTTCAACCTTGCACGCGCAGAGTAGAACAACACCATGGCCAAAACTGTAACTTCTTCATTTCTCAACCATTTTCAAAATTGTAAACATGAAAGTTGTTCCATTTTCACCACGAATTCAACCATGTAAATAACTAAAGCTATAAATCAAAGATGAACATGAATTTTGTTTGGTACCAAATAAAACCTAATTTTTTTCAGAAAGTTCAACTTCAAAATTCACATTACTCAACCAACATAAAGGAAAACTAAAGGCATGATTAGCTTCAGGGCTATGATGTCTGCATTTTTCATTCACAAAATAACCATTAATGATGCTTGTAGAGAGAGTTCAAAGTTGAGAAAACTTACCTCAAAAATGGAAATCATGTATGGAGTTTGAGCACCCCTGGAAGCATGGTGATGATGTGGAGAGCTTCACTAGACTCCTAGGAAGGTAATGCAACTCTTACTTTATGCTGAAAGTTCCTAAATCGTGCTGGAGAAGTCAAGTTACAGAGCTGAACTTTTGAGTTTGGAGGATGATGAAGATGGAGTTATAGTTATGAAACAGGGATGGGGATGAGTTGTATATGATGTATGGAAGCTTTGTGATTGATTTAGAGAGGAAACACACGAGTGGATTGTGAGTTTGAAATTTTTGGCCAGAAGTTGCAACAATGGAGGTTTATGTGCAAGTTCTGAGTTTCAGGGAACTTGAGGGAGTTTGAGGGCTTGTAAAATCGTGTCTTAGGTTGCAAATGACTTGTCTCCTTATAGAGAAAAGGTTTGAGGGAAGGAGAACATCTGATTCAAGAGATCGCATGTTATGATTTTGAAACTTGTTTTAGAAGTAAACTTGAAATACATAGTTTTAATGTGAAGTAAAGGGCTTGTAGGGTGGTTAACAGGCTCTAGACAAGTTGCTTCTGGCTTCGATATTATGTGTGTTCAGAAGGAACAAGTGCAAAGCTCAAGGATTTGACATTATGATTAAAGTTGGCTTTTCCAAAATGGCAATGTTACCTTTGTGCCTAAAATGAATTAATCACATGGACAATAGCTTAAATGCTTGGAAAATGGCTCAATAAGTTGTGTAAACATTTAATTATTGAGTTATTTTCAAGTTAGAAGGCATGACAAGTAAGATTATGCAGCATGGCTTGAGATTGGATCATGCATTCTTCATGAAAATTACCTAAAATCCAAGAATGGATGTCCAACTTCATCTCTTCAAAACTTCTAGCTCAAGCATGATCTCTTAAAGCTCTTGGAAATTTTGGAAAGCTTAACATTGTCTACAACCTTCATGTTGACCACTTTGGCTAAATCAACTTGGAACTTGGTGAAAAATTATCAAGAAGTTGGAACAAAAAATCTGCCTAACTTGATGAAAATTTCACTAAGTGTTTTAGTAAAAATGTCATGATTTCATGAGCCTATATCTTCAAATCTAAGCGTTTTTTGGACATCAACCGTAAGGCACAGAGTTTTAGAATTCATCAATATTTAAAACTTTCATGTTGAAAGTTTTCCTTGAATCATCTTGCATTATAGTGAAAAATTGTCATGAAGTAGTGAAATTATATAGGTTAAAAATACTTAGAATTTTTCTCAAGTCTTTGAAATCTTGAATTTTTGACTTTCTTGATTCTTGATGATCAAGTTTGATATTTTTGAATGTCTTGATGAATTTTGATCTTTGAAATTCAATATTGACCAAAAAGTCAAAGTTTGACTTTTTGTGTATCAGTTGACTTTTCATCAGTTGATCCAAATTTCAACTATCAATCAATTGATATTGAGAAATGATTTGAGCCATGGAATTATGTCAAGATAGTGTGTTTTAATCCTTAAGACCATGCTTAAATCCATTAGGTCATGTACTAGGTCAAAAGTCAATGATCAATCATTCTTAGTCAAAACCCTAATTTTGACAATTTTGCCCCTTTGATGATTTGAGTGCTTTTCTTGTGGCTTTGTGATCAATTGATAAATATGACTTAAAAATATTGATGTTGGCCAAAAATCATGAAGTTTGGCTGTATGTTGACCACTGTTGACTTTTTACCCAATACAATTGATTTTCAGTCATCTAAGCAATTGATTGAGCAAATTTGTGGTGCAAGACTTGAAACATGGTATGAGCATTCTTGAAGACCTATAATGAACCATGAAAGTCACTTGAGGCATTAAAATTCCAATTATCCTTGAGAAAACCTAAACCCTAATTTAGACCTAATGCTTAGGAGGTGGGCTTGTCTGATCAACTCTTTGAGCATTTGAGAACTTTTTTGTGAGAAATGTCTTGAGAAAAGAGAGGATATATTTTTGGGTACAACAGCTGCCCCTGTTCAATCTTCTTAAACCTTAAGAGTTAGATTGTCTTATTCGCCATTCGTGACTTTAAGGTAAAAGAAGATTGAACACTTAATGCCTAGAAATTTGCACTCGCTTGTGCACGAAGTAATGTTGTGGGTTGATTATACCGAGAATGGGCTTAAAGATGCCATTTGGAAATGACATGAAGATATGTCAGAGATGGGCTTATAGATGTCATCCAAAGTAATTGTTGAGAGAAATTAGACCAAGTTTATGCTCGTCTTTAACTGGGAGAAGTATCAGAATAAATCTTTGGTCGATTTAATCTGAGCCAGGAAAGGTATCTACTGGAAGAAGTATCAGAATAAATATTTGGTTGATTTAAACTGAGCCAGAAGATGCCTGCGTCCGTCTTTAACTGGAAAAGAATCAGAAAAAATCTTTAGTCGATTTAAACTGAACCAGAAGAAGTGCCTACTGGAAAAGTATTAGAATAAATCTTTGGTCGATTTAAACTAAACCAACAGATGTTTTGTGTCGTCTTTAACTGGAAAAGAATCAGAATATATCTTTAGCTGATTTAAACTAAACTAGAAAAAGTGTTTACTAGAAAAGTACCAGAATTAATCTTTGGTCGATTTAAACTGAACCAACAGAGGTCTTGTGTCATCTTTAACTGGAAAAGAATCGAAATAAATCTTTAGTCAATTTAAACTGAACCAGAAAAAGTGTCTACTGGAAAAGTATCAAAATAAATCTTTGGTCGATTTAAATTGAACCAGTAGAGGTCTTGTGTCGTCTTTAACTGGAAAAGAATCAAAATATATCTTTAGTCGATTTAAAATGAACCAGAAAAAGTGTCTACTGGAAAAGTATCAGAATAAATCTTTGGTCGATTTAACCTGAACCAGCAGAGGTCTTGTGTTGTCTTTAACTAGAAATGAATCAGAATAAATCTTTAGTAGATTTAAACTGAACCAGAAAAAGTATCTACTGGAAAAGTATCAGAATAAATCTTTGGTCGATTTAAACTAAACCAGCAGATGTTTTGTGTCGTCTTTAACTGGAAAAGAATCAGAATAAATCTTTGGTCGATTTTAACTGAACCAGAAAAAGTGTCTACTGGAAAAGTATCAGAATAAATCTTTGGTCGATTTAAACTAAACCAGCAGAGGTCTGCATTCTGTTTAACTGGAAAAGAATCAGAATAAATCTTTAGTTGATTTAAATTGAACCAGAAAAAGTGTCTACTGGAAAAGTATAAAAAATAAATCTTTGGTCGATTTAAACTGAACCAGCAGAGGTCTGTGTTGTCTTTAACTGGAAAAGAATCAGAATAAATCTTTAGTCGATTTAACTAAACAAGAAAAAGTATCTACTTGAAAAGTATCAGAATAAATCTTTGGTCGATTTAAACTGAACCAGTAGATGTTTGTGTTGTCTGTAACTGGAAAAGAATCAGAATAAATATTTAGTCGATTTAAACTGATCCAGAAAAAGTGTCTACTGGAAAAGTATCAGAATAAATATTTGGTTGATTTAAACTGAACCCGCAGAGGTCTAAAGGAAGTGTTCGTCATGTAGATAGTCGCCCCATCCTGTTTCGGGAATTGATCTTTATCTGAGCAGAGATAAAGAAATAAGATAGTTTCCCCATCCTATTTCGAGAGTTGATCTTCAATTTGCTTGTTCTACACAGATAATTTCCTTGTCTTGTTTCAGGGATTAATTTATGGCTGGTTATCCGGATAGTTGCCCCGTCTCGTTTCTGGAATTAATCTGGAACTATTTGAAAATTGTTGATGATATTCATCTGTTGATTGATCTTTCCTAAAAACGTAAAGAGTTAGTTGTATGCAATGTCATGATGTATGAAATGCATTGCGTCATGATTTTCTAAAAAAGATGAGATTGTGCTATATGTGTTTCATATGCATATGTTATGACTATTGTTGGGGATGAAGAGTATGTGTATCTTCAATCTTGTCTAGAATGCTTCCGTTGGGGATTCCTGGTTACTTGTTTGATGAAAACCTGCAGGGGATGTATTGATTTTTTTTAGTAGTAGAGTTTAGGAACATTGGTCATCCATTACTCTATTGGGGGATTTATTTCTTATATACCCTAACTGGGGATAAAAGAGTTGGTTAAACTTCTGACTTGTTTGGGAAGTATAAAGTTAATTGGTATTTGGTTAGATTCTAAGCTTCGCAGCAAATTTCTAGGCATAATGATGACTTTACTGGGGAGAAGAATTTTGTCAGTGATTTGTAATAGTATGAGGAATATACTCGAGTTGGGGAGTTTGTAGTCGGTTGAGGAAATAAACCCTGTCAGGGAAATAAACACTTGTTGATGGAGAAATGCTCTGCTGAGGAAACTAACTCTCTTGGGGAAATTGAATTTGTTGAAGAGAAGGACTCTGAAAGATTTCTTTTTCAGTTTTAGAGGAATAAACTCAGCTGGGGAAGATAAATTTCCATTCCGTAGATTGGTGATATTGTCGGGAAAGAGATTATACTCCTTTATTTGCTGGAGTGATCTGTCGGGGAGATTCTGGGGAATGTAACCTTATTTGTGAAGATTAATCTGTGGGGATAACCTCATAGAAGTGGCTCTGGTGACTTCACTGGGGATAATCTTATGAAAGGGACTCTGTGGGGATTCATGGACAGCTTGAGTGTCATCCCAGCTCCTAGAGTTTTGAGTAAATGTTTAGTCCTATTCTTATGCATATATTTGTTAACAGTTAATCATGTTCATATGCATATGTTCATTCAGTTTAGTCATTGGACGTTTTTGCAAGCAAAACAGAAAAAACAAAAAGTTTGGACTTTAAAGTATATTTGTATTGATAATTTGCCTATAAACAGGCGATTTTGTACAAAGAGATGGAAATCCTAGTAAGTGGAAATTTTCGTGAAATGAAAGAGTACAAGGTGAAAACATATATATAGTCATGTGAAAGTGATCTCATTGGGTTCCAACTATGCTATTGCCCCTATGTCTTCGAATATCTCGTCCCTTTCCATCTGAAGAAGTTGATTAAACCATTTGAACCTTTGACTTTGGTAATAAAGCTTGCATGTAAGTGATTCCATGGGACATAGTCGTACGCTTTTAATCCCTAATTTTTCCTGGACCACCCTTTCAGGTTTTCGATCTACCAGGATATCCTTTTTTGCCCAAGTCTCCCTTTCAGGTTTTCGACTTGCCGGGTGTAAAATATTTTGTATATCTCCCTAATTTTTGCCCGAACCCTTTTGGTTCGCTGGGATGCCCTTATTTTTTCCTAGGTATGTCAATCTAGCGGGTCTTTCTTATGCATAGTATTTTTTGACTATGTTCGTGTTCACAGGGTGCAGGAAATCTTTGTCGTTGATAGTGGTTAGAATCATAACACTGCCCGAGAATACTTTATTGACAACAAATGGCCTTTCGTAGGTGGGAGTCCATTTACCGCTGGGATCTCCTTGTGACAGAATGATGTGCTTTATTACCAAGTCACCAGCCTGGTATACCCGATGCTTCATCTTCTTGTCGAATGCCTTGATCATACGTTTTTTATACATCTGACCATGACAGACAGCAACCAACCCCTTTTCGTCAATTAAACTCAACTGATCAAACCTTGTCTGAATCCATTTGTCTTCGTCTAAGTCTGCTTCTTTCATAATTGATCAGGAAAATAGCAAGTGTATTATTCTAACCGATGTAGTAATAATGGGTTTACCCCCAAAGATTGATCTCGAGGAGTGCGTAGTAAATACTAAGTTTCCCAATAGTTCAATTGAACATAAATAATTGATTGGTTTGTTTTGATGAAATCTTTGCACAAAGTAATAACGCAAAAGTAACTGACTTTTCTTTATAAGAGCAAAACATGCTAGGGGAAGTGGTTGACTTGGATTGCAAAGATACAAATTCTAATGCTCTCAAAGGTTAATCTTATGTTTTTCAATTACCAACCTCTAGATTGTTTTTCCGTATGTCTGTAGTGAAAAACCCTTGAACATTCACCCTTAATCCCAATACCCGTGAAGATAAAAAGTGAATACAAGCAATTATAATAACAAGGTTGTCAGTGGTAATTATAGGGTACTCCTAGTCCTAGGTCGTATCTACTATAATCCAATTATGCAAAAACCCTAACAACTACAGTCCTGTAATTGTTAGCCATAGATCATTCCCAATTTTACCGAAAGAGAAAGCATAAACACATTGCATAATTAAATTGAAAAACATGAACTCAGACTTTGATTAACTTAGAAATTTGTATCCATTGCATAAACCAAATCAAGACCACCCCCTAGCATTGGGGGGTTTAGCCTCTCATAGTATTAAAGATAGACATAATTAAGAGGTTAAACATTACAAGAATAAATGTGGACTTTGATCTTCAATGGTGGAAACCCTTGAATCCCTTCATCTCCAATAACCTTGATGAAGCAATCTTATCTCTTTTGTGTTCTTTATTGTATGATGCAAAAAGTCTCTGTCTCTCACTCAAAAACTCAAATAAATACCTAGGTACAAATCTCAGCAAGCTGGAATGTCTAAAGTGCCCTCAAGGGCAAGATTTAATAACAAGGGACCAAAATAAAATAGTTGACGTGCAGGCCGACATGGGCCGTGTTGAGCCCACACGGGCCGTGTTGCTTCACAAAATTGTTTCTCTTTTCTCCTGCTTCAGGCCTTCTGACACGGGCCGTGCTAGGCAGCACGGGCACCCGTGTTGGCCCCTGGTTTTTGTATGGCCATGGCTGTTGTGCTGACACGGGATGTGTCATGGGACATGGACCGTGTTTGTCTTCATATGCTTGCACTTTTCCTCTTTGGCCTTTGTACTCTTACTCCATGCTTTGAACTCTTGCTTTAGACTAAACCTACTGAACCTGAGATATGCATACTACCAATAAAAAGCATTAAAAGCATTAAAAGCATCAAAATAACTCAAAGAAAATACAATGCAAGAAAATCAATTAGTCGTGAAATACTTAAGAAAACAATACGACTTAACATAAAATGTTACTCAATTGACAGACTTTAGGACATTTGCATGATGAAAATTAGATAGAAATGGTGACCGATCATAACCCTAAACTTATCTCATTACATGTCCTCAAGTGATGCAAGAGGCCAAACGGAGGTCACCCTGGATTTTCTTTTCCTCAATACCGCCAACGTTCTTCGCAACTTGCTTTTACCTTCTTGGTCAAGCTTCTGGTTCACCAAACCATATCGCCTACCACACTTCCACATCAGAGTACCTTTTACCTGGAAGCTTTTCCACACCTCTCACCAAATATCTCAGGTGTAAAGTGTTTTTTTTCCCTCATGAAATCAAGGTATGCAATATCAACTCTCAACTTTGAATTAATTCTCCTTTCACTACACAAACAGAATTCACACACTTTTTGAGGTCTTTTTCGGTTGTAACAGGGCTTAGGTGAAAGGTGGGATAAACAAGGAAAGGAATAAGCAAATGGTTTTTTGCTCAGCATTTCTGTTATGTTTTTCATCTTTGTGCCTATATTGTTGCAAGGGGGACTTATTTATCCAAACTCTTTTGCTTTACTCGCTTTTCATGGAGTATTTAATAGTGTTCGAGTCTTTCCTTCGGGCAAGTGTTTTCTATAACTCTTTTCTCTTTTTCTTTTCACACCTTCATATGTTACAAAAAGAAAATATTTTTTTTCTTTTATCCATTCCTTTATTTCTTTTTTTTCTTTTCAAGGTCACACTTGCCCATTTCTTTTCTAATAAAGACCCCAAACTTAGAATTTGCACAAATAAAAATAAATCATAACACATATGTTGAACAAAAGGGTAGGAAGCGTTTGGCCATGGGTTACTGATATGGTTAAAACAAACAAAGGGATAAGGCTAAATGGGGGTTTAACAAAGGATAACATATTATTATGGATGGCTAGAAAGGCTCAGATGGTAAAACAAACAAGTGCCTCAGTGTGCGTTTTCCTATTGTGTTGTGTAGGTAGAACAAACACAAAATCAGAGTGAAAAAGTCATACCTGATTGAACTCTCATGATGATCATCAATTATGTATGGCCTTTTTGTACCTCACCATGTTGGATAAGCTCACAGTTCAAAGCACTTCTAGTGTCATGTGCTTTCTTTTCTGGTCCAGGTATACCATCCACCTTTTTCGTCTAGTAGCACCAAGTTACGTCCAACCGTTAATTTTCTTTCGGCGGCATCTCTTCCAGGGTCCCTTGGAGAAACAAGCTCAGGTTGTACCTGTCATCCACTCATTTATCACTCCATTACTCATCAGGCCTCCGTCATACAATCTGTAACATCTCTATATAAACCAAAATACAAACTATGACAATGAAAATAATCCAAAACACGTGCAATTGAAAGAAACGTAAAACAAATGAAAGAACCCCCCCCCCCCCCACACACACACACACACACACTTAAACTAAACATTTCCCACAATGTTATAGATCAAATGTGGTGAGGACTCACTTATCATTTCATAGACTGTATATCATCAATCGCGGTCTCTTGATAGACTTGCTCAACAACAATCTTGTCGATCTTCGTGCCTTGCCGGTTTTGCTCAACACAAAGGTAACCCATCTCGGTCTCCATCCACCCCCAACGATCCTGGCCCATAGAAGAGGACCCTGCACCATGATGGTGCGAAGGTTGTGGTGGAGGCACAACTCGCTCCCTAGTTGGGGCGCCTGCTTCCATCGATGTACCTGCAACAAAATTCTCATCTTCCCCATCCTCGGGGTTAACATATAACTAATTTTCAGAATCAGAAATATTTGTTTTGTCAGGGTTAGGAAGATGCAACAGTCGTCGCTTCCGACTGACCAACACATACCCTCGACGTCCTACCTCCAGCATTACCTATTGGCAAAGAGTGCTAAGATCAAGTTTGCTCAATGCCGGTACTGGGGTTTCGCCATCCAAAACAGACCTATACCCCAGAAATTCCGCAATTTGAGTAATCATTCCACCCACTAAAATATCACCCGAACTAGCACGTCCTATAGTACCTAGATGGGCAGCAGCAAATGCTGCCACATTAACCGATTTCTCATGTACCATGGTCTGCATCAGATATATTTCCCTCTTGGCTACCACACCTGTACTGTCACCACGTCCAGACAAGGTGTATGCCAATTCCTTCTGCACATACCTAAAACACGAATATTAAATCCATGATGCCTTAGCACTCATGGGGTTATACTGTGGCAAACCTGTAATGGTTGTCCAAAAAGCAATTGGGTTAAACTCATAGGGCGTAGCTCCGGGTCCCACCAAAGGTAACCGAAGACACTTCCCCAATTGTATAACAGACATGGAATGATCCTCATTGTACATTCTAAAATTAAGTGTACCAAAATAGTCCATGGCTGAACCATTCCATTCCTTTTCCAATTTGAAACTCAGAGTGCTAAAGAATTCCAATGTGATACACTCATAGGTTGGCGCATCATGGTGCATAAATTCTAGAATTCGCAAGTTATTCAACAGCATATATACATAATCTAATATGCCTAATACCCTCATAGCCACAAGGCATACATACCTCGTTAGTAAAAGCTTACGCTTAAGGTGAGCCTTATATCGTGCAATATGCTCATCGTCTTCTAAAATAATGTCATACGCATTCGAAGCACGTCAGGATCTCTGTCTCGGCCGTGAAATCTCAGCCACACCTTTTCCTCTATCACTTCTCTTCGGGGGCATTTTGGTACCTGCACAAATTGAGAGAAAAAAATAGACGAGTTAGGGAAAAACGATTATCGTCACTACGTAGAGGACGGAAAATGGCCCAAATTTTGTGAAGGCACTTTGAGAATGATGAAGTGATGATGTGGGTAAGAGAAGCTTTGGTAGGTGGTGGTAATGGGGGTTTTAGGTTTTTGGAAAGAAAGAGGAGAGGTTAGGGGTGGACAAAGAGAGAGAAAAGGAATTTATTAGTGAAGATTGATAAAAAGAAGGTTAAAAACCCGCGGGCCCCGCCACAACTCAGAATATAGTGAAATTTGTAAAAAAAAATCTATGTTAGGATGCGCGACACGGGCCATGTCCCCCCACACGACCGCCCGTGTTTCTTCCCTGGAAAAAGTTATGGAACACACTCCAATCAAACATTGCATGTGTTGTATCACATGGCTGACCGTGTTTCTTCCCTGGAAAAGATAAGGGGGAAAAGTTCACGCGCAACACGGGTCGTGTCCTCCCACACGGCCGCCCGTGTAAAGTCCCTCCTTTTGAAAATTTTCTCCGTTCACTCCGCATAGCTGTAATATACTTACTCCACCTAAAAAAAACACCTACATAAATAAATCAACAGAAAAAATAATTAGTAAAACAAAACCGATGGTTGCCTCCCTTAAAGCGCTTCGTTTAACGCCACATGGCTCGACTATTTTTCTTTTCATCATGTCAGACGAAGATGATTAATGGTCCCTGAGTTCTGTCCATTGAAATAAGGTTTCAACCTTTGCCCGTTGACCTTGAAGGTGTCTCCATTCCTGTCATTTTTTAGCTCTATCGCCCCATGCGGAAATACCTTATGCACTATTGATCTGACCTGATCAGAAATGGACCGTCACGGCTGGCTCCGAGCAGAAAGCTTTTTTGAACGAGGTGGGGGGTACCTGCAAGGCACTCCGATGCTGAAGTAAGTAGGAGTACGAGCAGATAATAGTAAGTTGAGGTTAGAATGATGAATACCTGACCCTCTGGAAACAGAGGGTATTTATAGCCCCCAGCGTTGGGCCAAGGTTCCTTCATTGGGCCGGGCGGATTTGGCCCAATGGAGGGACTGCCAGGTTCTACGTGGGTAGTGGGGACCCGCACGTGGTCCCCTTCCTGGATGTTCTGCGTGAAGTGCGGGCGGACGAAGACGCGGTCTTTCCGGAGTATCGTTGGGGGAATGGTGGACTGAGTCTGCCCTAGTTGGGATGCTCGAGACAACGTCGAGCTGGACAGCAGGGTGTCGAGCTGGACGTTAGGACGTGGAGCTGGACGGCAGGGTGTCGAGCTGGACGTCAGGGCGTCGAGCTGGACGGCAGGGGGTGGAGCTGGGCATCATCACGTGGAGTTGGACAGCGGGATGTCGAGCTGGACACCAGGATGTCGGGCACGGATGTGACCCCTTTGCTCGGCGTGGCCCTTAGTAAGTCCCTTTGGACTGGGCCTTAGCGATGCTTTTGGGCCTGTCGGGCCCAATCCAGAACAGGAGCCCCCCAAGTCGTGGTTCCTTTGCGAGGAGCCATGACTTGAACCCAAGTTATTCCCTCGTTGAGGTCTCGTGCCCGGGATAGAGGTGTGGGCCCTCGAGGGGCCTCTCGTGTCGTGCTCGGAGACGTCCTCGGTGGTGGATGCGCGGAGGATCCTTACCGGGTGCGTCGGTCGAGCACACGAGGCATCTTTCGGGAACTGTGCCGCCACCCTATGGGGGTAGGGCTATCATTGCGTTGGGAGCAGTGCATCGAGGAGATGGAGTCCGTGGTTGCCCGAGGTGACGTTTGGTATTCCACGTCATCACTATAAATAGGAACCTTGGGCCCCATAATACGTTTTCTGCTCTCTGTGCTCTCTCTGCTGCTGCTCTTCCAGAATTTCTCCAGTTGCGACTTCTCGTCACAGATTCTTCCATTTCGTAGCCAGATCCCACTCTTTGATCCAAGTAAGTGATCTACCTTCTTCATTTTTCCGTTTAGAATGCCTGATTTCTGGCGTTTGTAGATGTTTTAGGACCGTGCGCGTGGGATTAGCCCGGTAAACTCGTGCTTAGCCCGACACATTCATGTCTAGGACCGGCAAACGCATGTTTGTGGCCGGCACATTCATAGTTTAGGTGATAAATTCCAGAGCTGCCCGGGGTCTTCATGATCCAGGGCGCCTGATTCATGATCGCGCCCGGTATGTTCATGGTCTTGGCCGTGGGCTTCATGGTGCGGCTCGCCATGTTCATACCTCGGGTCGACATGCTTGCAGAGTGGCCGCGCAGTTGGTTTGAGGAAGAACACCGGGTTTAGGACGTCGGGGAGGCAACCATTCGTGAAAAATGGACTCATGTAGTCGTGTATGGGACGACATGATTTTGTCGAGCGTAGGACTTCGTGCTCAACTGACTGGTTTCCCGTGCTCTGCAGGTAACCATGGCGGACGAGCCGAGCTCTTCCGGACGCCACGACCGTGACGAACAGAGTGCCGATGAGTCGGTCACCCTGATTGATACGGTGACCGACCCTTTGCTGGAATGGGTGGGCGTCGAGCCGCGGGGGATAGCATCGGTATACAGCCGGGACGACCGACATCCATTCGACGTCGTTGAAGAGGGTCAAGACCAGCCCGGCTTCCAGAAAAACTTTGTAGTTATGGTTCCGTCAACCCGGGCAAGGATTTGCTCGGTCTATCCGAATTACAGCCTCGCGATGTATGAGATCGCGTTCAAAGACCTAGGGCTGCGGCTGCCATTCACTGATTTTCAGGCCGGGGTCTTTATGCACTTGGAGCTGGCCCCGTCCCAGCTACACCCAAACTCTCTCGCCTTCATCCGGGCGTTTGAGTTGACGTGTCGCTACCTGAGGATCGGGGCGACCATCCCTCTTTTCTTCCGGGTATTTCACCTGCAGCGTCAGTCCCGAGGAGGGAAACATAGCTGGGTCTCCCTGAAGCAGTCGAGGAGACTCTTTAAGATGTATATGGACTCCGTGAGGGGGTTTAAAGACAAGTGGTACGTGGTACGGCCAGTTACCGACGCTGCTTTAGATTCCCTTTTCGAGGAGGAGGGACCGGTGAGTGACGATGATGGGGAAGTGATGATGGGCGACGATGGGAACCCTGTGTTGGGTCGTAGGGCTAAAATCCCGGTGTACTGGATGTCCCGGCATTACGAGCATGGGACGGGTTATTACCATACCGCCGCCGGGGATATGTGCTCGGAAGACGAGCAAGCGTACGACGCTCTTTGTCGGTTTGTCGACAGTTTTCATCCCGCCCGATGGGTTACGCGGGAAGGGGATGATATCCTGGACAAAGATGGTTACCCGACGTTCAAGTCCCGTCCGATCGACACCAAGGCGCTGGTGGAGTGTCCGACTTATAGGCAGGCTGCCCGCCTGTTAGGTTGTTTGCTTGAAATTCTTTATTCGTCATTTACTCATGAAGTTTGCTCGATACTGACTTTTCCTTTATTTCGTGCAGGTACGATGGCTAGCCGACATGAAAGGCTCTTGAAATTATCCTGCGACCAGAGGCGGGGCAGGAGGGTCGTGAAGGCCCCACAGGCGACGAGGATGGGTCCCCCACCCGGTCCAAATGTTCCTCAGCCGGTGAGGGTGGACTCACCGTCAAGCTCGGGACCCGCGTCGGATCCAGAGGTCGAGGAGATCGACCCCAGTGCCGTTTTGATGCAGAGGAAGAGGACCCGTGTGGAAGGTGGTCCGACTGTCGGTGAGGACGCCGACGCTGTTAGATCTTTCGCCTTCCCCCCTTGTTTCGAAGAGGCGGGCTTTTTCGAGCGATTCCCCCCGACAGTGGTTGCCCATGAAGCTGAGGCCATAAAAAAGATGAGTAAAGAGGAAAGGAAGGCGTATCTGGCCGCCAGCGTGGATGGGCTGGTAAAAATGGCCGAAATGGCTTTGGTGTTATCTGAGGATGGAGGGGATGCTGCCCGTGTTGAAGAACTCGAGCAGGAGAAGGCGGCGTTGACCGCGAGCTCGCGGAAATTGAAGGTCGCCCTGGAACGCTCTGAGGGGATGTTCCGAGAGAAGACCGCGATGCTCGATGCTGAGAGGGAGATGTTGACCCTGGAGAAGGAGAAATCGGGGGAGTTGACTGAGGAAGGGGAGCTTCTTCGGGCGGACAGGGATCGCCTGGCGGCCGAAGTCGAACGCTTGGGTAAACAGGTCGAGGAAATGAATGCTACCCTGCAACCTGCCGAAGATGAGCCCGAGGACATAGTAGCTTTGAAGAGTCGGGCGGAGCTGGTCGCCCACATCCGGCTCCTCGAGGTGGACTGCATCGGTGCCATGGAGGACGGGTTCAATTCTGCGGTCGATCAGCTCTCCTTGCTAAACCCTGGCCTGGTCACTGAGGGTATCGGTCACACACACCGGATTGTAGGTGGCGTGATCGTTCCTCCGCCGGACTCTCCTAACACCGACAATGATGATTCCGTGGAAGTCTGAGTAGGATAGCGGGCCTGCGTGCCCTTGATATTTGTATTCTTTGGGCCTGCGTGCCCGTTTATTGTATGTTATGAACATCGTCGGCCTTCTTGGTCAGTTTATTATTGTTTTGTCGCCTTCGGGCATTTATATCAACGTAGTTTTATATTTTGGATTTTTGCCCTTGTTTGAAATCATATGCTTGCATGAATTTAGCCTAAGCCACGGGCCCGAGGAGTGCCCGTAAGTGGCTTTGATTTGGCGAGCAGATATGCTCGACTCCGTTTGTATGCGTTCCCGGCCCTATTTCGATTGGCCAGAACCACCTAAGCGTTGCGCTCGAGGGGAGAGATTTTCTTTTGACCCTTGTAGATGGCCCGTTATTCTTGATGGAATGTCGGGCATTTCGGAGCGAAGTTGCTCAGTCGGGTGTGGAGCCCGTTAGGGACGATTCGCCCTTGGCGTGAACTGCCCATCGCGAGCTGGGTGTTCTGCCTTATGGGTACAACGACGGTGGGGCTCGGTATAGCTGTCCACGTCGGGCACTATCGATCGTCATCGTTTACCGCGCGATGCTGTGCCATTTTGGTCGTACGTCGGGCTTGTACCTTAGCCTTAAACGAAATTGGACGTTTTTCCTCGTTGCCCGAGCGCGGGTGCTGCTGGTCGAGGGTCCCAGGTGTTGACAGTTTCTAACTGTAGTACTGCTTTAGCTTAGCAGCATTCCAAGGTCGTGGTAATTGCTCTCCGTCTAATTGCTCGAGGTAGTACGCCTCGGTACCCGTGGTGCCGTGGACGCGGTAAGGTCCTTCCCAGTTCGCGGCCAACTTCCCTTCGCGGGAGTCTTTCTGGTTCCTGCGTAGTACCAGGCTGCCTATTTCGAACTCGCGCTTGATGACCTTGTCGTTGTGGCGTAGAGCCACTCGTTATTTTAGGGTGGCTTCGCGCAGGGCAGCCCCCGATCGGATTTCCTCGACTAGGTCGAGTTCATCCCTTCGTCGGGATGGTTCCATGATTTCGACCGGGATGACAGCTTCGGTGCCGTAGGTCAGTCGGAATGGTGTTTCCCCAGTCGTTGAGTGGGGTGTGGTGCGGTATGCCCACAGGACGCTGTGGAGCTCCTCGACCCATCCTCTTTTGGCTTCGCCGAGTCGACGCTTGAGCCCTCGGAGGATGACTCTGTTCGCGACTTCGGCTTGCCCGTTGGTCTGAGGGTGCTCTACCGACGTGAAATGTTGTTTGGTCCCCAGTTTGGTGACGAAGTCTCGGAACCCGTGGTCGGTGAACTGGGTACCGTTGTCGGTCACCAGGGCCTGCGGAATTCTGAATCTGGCGAGGACGTTTCTTTTGTAGAAACGGAGGATATTGTGTGAGGTGATTTTTGCGAGTGCCTCGGCCTCGATCCACTTCGTGAAGTAATCCACGGCGACGATTAGAAATTTGTTCTGGTAGGTTCCTTGCACGAAGGGCCCGAGGATGTCCATACCCCACCAGGCGAACGGCCATGGGGACGACAATGTATTCAGCTCGTGTGGGGGGGCGAGGTGCATATCCCCGTGCTTCTGGCACTTGTCACATTTTTTCACGTGTTCCTTTGCGTCCTGTTGCATCGTCGGCCAGTAGTATCCTGCTCGGAGGGCTTTCCTTGCCAAGGATTTACCGCCCATGTGCTGGGCGTTGATACCTTCGTGTATCTCACGCAGTACGTCGGGGATGGCGGACTCGTCGATGCATTTCAGGAGGGGAATGGAGAATCCTCTTCGGTACAGTTTCTGCTCGAGAACAACATAGGAACATGCTCGTCGCTTGATAGTGGCAGCTTCGGCCTGGTTCGATGGGAGTTCTCCCTTTGTTAGGAAATTATAAACCGGGGTCATCCAAGATGTGGCATCCCCGATGGCGTGGATCTCGACCATAGTCGAGGGTGGTTCGATACTCGGACGTGCCAGAGATTCCTGGATGACGGATTTATTCCCGCCCTTCTTTCGTGTGCTCGCGAGTTTGGACAATATGTCTGCCCTCGTGTTTTGCTCGCGGGGAACATGAGAAATTTCTGCACGTACGAACTTTGCCATGTGTTTTTTGACTAAGTTCAAGTACTCGATGAGGTTGTCATTTTTGGCCTGGTAGCTTCCCTGTACTTGGGAAGCGACGAGCTGGGAGTCGGTGTAAATTTGAACTTCGCGGGCTCCTAGGTCCTCGGCTAATCTCAGTCCTGCGAGCAGGGCTTCGTATTATGCCTGGTTATTTGACGTCGGGAAGGAGAGAACCAAGGAGTGCTCGATTACCACACCTTCTTTGTTTTCCAAGAGGATCCCTGCGCCGCTTCCGGACGAGCTGGAGGCCCCGTCGACGAAGATGGTCCACTTGTGTTCCTTCCCCGGGGGAATGTCGTTAGTGGTCATCTCCGCGACGAAGTCGGCCAAGGCTTGTGCTTTCAGGGCCTTCCTGCTCTCGTACTGAATGTCGAATTCGGAGAGTTCCAAGGACCACTTCAGCATTCTGCCCGCCATATCTGGCCGACCCAGGAGTTGCCTCACCGGCTGATCGGTTCGCACGATGATGGTGTGCGCTAGAAAGTAGTGTCTGAGCCTCCTCGCAACATTGACGAGGGCCAGAGCAACCTTTTCTATCTGTTGATACCTGCTCTCGGGGCCTTGTAAGGCTTTGCTCGTGAAGTAGACCGGTTTCTGACCGTCAGGGGTCTCGCGGACAAGAGCTGCGCTGATGGCTTCGTTTGAAACTGCCAAGTATAGGTATAGAGGTTTATCGTCATCTGGTCGAGACAACACGGGCGGTTGAGACAGGCTCTGCTTCAGATGGCGAAGTGCGTGCTCGCATTCCTCGTTCCATTCGAAGGCCGCTTCCTTTCGAAGGAGCTTGAAGAAGGGAAGTGCGTGCTGAGCGGACTTCGCGACGAAGCGGGATAGTGACGTCAACATGCCGTTCATGATTTGTATCGACTTCTTCGACGTTGGTGTCGGGAGGTCGGAGAACGCCCGACACTTGTCGGGGTTGGCTTCAATCCCTCGTTCTGTTAGATAGAATCCGAGGAATTTTCCTGCCTTGACCCCGAACGTGCACTTCTCGGGGTTGAACCTCATTTTGCACTGTCTTGCTTGGGCGAAGACTGTCTTGAGGTGGGCTGCGTGATCGGTGTCTGCTCAGGATTTGACGATCATATCGTCCATATATACCTCGAGCATGTCGCCAATCTGTTTGTTGAACACTTTGTTCATCATGCGTTGGTAAGTTGCACCGGCGTTCTTCAGTCCGAAGGGCATTACATTGTAGTAATAGTTGCCCGAGCTGGTCATGAATGCTGTGCAGCGTTTTTCGCCCAGAGCCATTGGGATTTGATTGTATCCCGAGTAGGCGTCCATGAACGACAAAGTCTTGTAGCCGGCCGAATTGTCGACCAGCATGTCAATGTTAGGTAGAGGAAAAGCATCCTTCGGGCAAGCCCGGTTGAGGTCGGTATAGTCAACACACATTCTCCATTTTCCATTATTCTTTTTAACAAGTACAACATTTGACAGCCAGGTGGAGTACCGGGCTTCAGAAATAAAATTTGCCTCTAGGAGGTCTTTTACAGCTTTTTCAGCAGCCTCCGTTTTTTCTGGAGACTGCCTACGCCTACGTTGTACTACGGCCTTGGAGGCTGGATCAATGGCGAGGTGATGACAGGCAACCTCAGGGTCGAGTCCGGGCATCTCTGCAGCGCTCCAGGCGAAGAGATCAGCATTCTCGCGCAGACAGGCCTTGATTTGCTTCCTGGCCAAGTCGGGGAGGTCTTTGCCAATCTTCACTCCCTTGGTCGGGTCTGCTCCGAGGGGAACGAGTTCAAAATCGCCGTCCGGAATAGGTCGGAGGGGGATTTGCTCGCTGCTGGATGGCTCGTCTTGGTCGAAGCGGGTGTCGAGAGCTATGGAGTCGACCTTTGGTGGAGCCTTCTGAACTTCTACCTCGGGGGATGCTCTGTCGGGCTCTTGCTTTGTCTTCTTGGTGGGTCTGGTCCCCACGTCGACGGTATCCCGTCCCCTGGAAGCGGCGTTGAAGCACCTGCGGGCAGCGGCGAGGTCTCCCTGGATGGTGGCTACCCTTGCCCTTTTGGTGTAGAACTTCATTTTTAAATGGACAGTTGAGGGCACCGCTGTCAGCTCTGCCAATGTCGGCCTCCCCAAGATGCAATTGTATAGGGACGGGCAGTCAATGACGAGGAAACAGACCTTGACCTATCTTGTAGTCGTTCCTTCCCCGAACGACACCAGGAGCTCGACATAACCCCAAGGTTTGGAAGTCGAGCCGTTGAAGCCTTGAAGATCTGAACCCACATACGGAGACAGATGTGAGTCATCCAGTTGCAAGGTCCGAAACAGCTGGCTGTACATCACGTCGACGGAACTCCCTTCGTCGACCAGGATGCGATGCACGTCAAAATTGGCCATCTTTGCCCTTATTAGCAAGGGGATGACTGCGTTCGGGGCTCCACCGGGGAGCTCTTCTAGGTAGAAGGTGATGGGCTCTGATCTGCCCTTCACCCTTTCGAACGTCACAGTTTGTGGAGGAGCTGCGTCGACCAGTTCGTCCAACTTCCTCTTTGCTGAATTGATGGTGAGGTCGTTGAACCCGCCCCCGTTGATGACCATGGAGGAGGGGAAGTATTCCCACCTGCTGTGTGTCGTCAGGGGCTCCTGCAGGAGCTCGGGAATTTCGAAATCCTCGGGCCTGGTTACCGAGAAGGCGGTCTGGATTGGTACCGACTCGTCAGATGGTCGGGCATCCTCTTCGGGCTCCTTAGCTTCGTGGGCGTCACGATGGGGAGTGTCGTTTCGCCTGTACTGTGCGAGCCTCCCTCCCTTAATGAGGGTTTCAATGGCGTCCTTGAGGTGGACGCAGTCCTCTGTCAAATGACCATGACTCCTATGGTATTGACAGTACTTATTTTTGTCTACCCCTGGCTTGGCAGGAGCAGGCCGGGGACGCTTGACGCCACCGTCTTTGAAATCTATGCTAGCACACTCCGCCAAAATACGCTCGCGGGAAGCCGTGAGCGGAGTGTACTCGGTGAAACGGCCCGAGGGGCCCCTTTGTTCCCAGACCTCCCGGGGTCGGTCTTCTTTCCTTTTCTCCCCGGTACGTCGGGGAGGAGGGTCTTGTCGCGAGCTGCTGCCATGATTGGGAGCGCGAGCCCTAGAGTCTCGTGCCCTGTTGGCAGCTTCTCTCTCCTCGTAGTCCATGTATGCTCGGGCTTTGTCGAGGAGAGCGTCAAAAGTTGCAGGTGGCTCAATACCCACAGCTTTTCTGAATTCTGTGCCGGGAAGGAGGCCCCTCTCCAGCAAATATCTTTTCATATGGTCCGCGCAGGGGACCTGTATTGCTTCCCGGTTGAAGCGGTTGATAAATTCCCTCAAGGTTTCATCCTGTCTTTGGATGATGGCCTCGAGGGCCGCCTCGGTCTTCGGGTGGCGCCGAGAAGCTGTGAAGGAACTGATAAACTGGTTCTTCAGGTTCCGCCACGAGGTAATTGAGCCCGGGGCGAGTCCTTTATACCAGTCCATGGCCGCCTTCCTGAGAGTTGTGGGGAAGAGGCGGCACTTGATGGGCCCCCCGACATTATGATAGTGAAGCATGGCTTCGAACCCGTCAATGTGGTCGACCGGGTCTGCTACGCCGTCATACTCCTTCAGATGTGGGGGCTTCTCCATGCCCGGGGGGATAGGTGCATCCATGATGGCTTGCGACAGGGGACCGCGGGGGTCGTCCTCGTCGCTCCTCTCCGGAGAAAGAGAAGGGGTCCTGTAGTTATGTCTGGCACGATGGTCGTGCTGAGATTCCCTCGAGCGTGATGCTCGGTGGTTGAAGGTCACCCGCCCGTCTCCGGCGTGCCTCCTGTCGTGCCTTGAGGGGTCGCGACTGGGTTCTTCGGTAGGGATGACGGGCTGTCTCTCATATTGGGGTCGCCTCTGCTTTGGCCGGGGAGAGGGGCTCCTGGATTTCTCCCTATAGTGTCTCCGCGGGGGAGAAGGGTGTCGAACTTCTTCGACCCGAGGAGGTGGAGAAGGTGGCCTCTGGTGCCTCCTCGGGGGTCGTCGATCATTTTCTAGTGCCCTTAGTCTTTCTCCTTGGGCGAATATGAGATAATTTGTCTGGTTGATGGCTGCGAACAGTGCCTGAGTCGTGGCATCTGCCCCGACAGGAACTGGGACTTCATAGAACCGGGCAGCTCTGCGATAGGCGAGAGCTTCCGGGTCGTCTTCGAGTGCTGGAGGGGTCGTAGAGGACGACGCAGTAACCCCGTCCCTGTGGGAGGTAGGTCCAGGGGCGGTTGTCACAGGGATGGCATCATGGCCGGGATCACCGGGATTGTCGAGGTGTCCATTCTTGTCCGCGGGACCGTTATTAGTGTCGGCGACACGGACGTGCTGCTCTTCGCGAGCTGGATCAGCCATGACAGGTAATTGAATTGAGCTTTGGTCCTTAGAATTGTTCGTTAGACGGGGAAGCTACTTCCCACAGACGGCGCCACTGATCTGACCTGATCAGAAATGGACCGTCACGGCTGGCTCCGAGCAGAAAGCTTTTTTGAACGAGGTGGGGGGGGGGGGGTACCTGCAAGGCACTCCGATGCTGAAGTAAGTAGGAGTACGAGCAGATAATAGTAAGTTGGGGTTAGAATGATGAATACCTGACCCTCTGGAAACAGAGGGTATTTATAGCCCCCAGCGCTGGGCCAAGGTTCCTTCATTGGGCCGGGCGAATTTGGCCGAATGGAGGAACTGCCAGGTTCTACGTGGGTAGTGGGGACCCGCACGTGGTCCCCTTCCTGGATGTTCTGCGTGAAGTGCGGGCGGACGAAGACGCGGTCTTTCCGGAGTATCGTTGGGGGAATGGTGGACTGAGTCTGCCCTAGTTGGGATGCTCGAGACAATGTCGAGCTGGACAGCAGGGTGTCGAGCTGGACGTTAGGACGTGGAGCTGGACGGCAGGGTGTCGAGCTGGACGTCAGGGCGTCGAGCTGGACGGCAGGGGGTGGAGCTGGGCATCATCACGTGGAGTTGGACAGCGGGATGTCGAGCTGGACACCAGGATATCGGGCACGGATGTGACCCCTTTGCTCGGCGTGGCCCTTAGTAAGTCCCTTTGGACTGGGCCTTAGCGATGCTTTTGGGCCTGTCGGGCCCAGTCCAGAACAACTATGAATGGTCCAGACCACCTCGACTTCAGTTTACCAGGAAATAACTTTAACCTAGAATTAAACAACAAAACCAATTTCCATTCCCAAAATTCCTTTTTCTGAATCTTTTGATCATGCCATTTCTTTGTTATTTCTTTATAAATCTTAGCATTCTCATAAGCTTGGTTCCTGAACTCCTCTAACTCATGAAGTTGAAGAATTCTGGATTCACCTGCTTTAAAAAGATCATTATTAAGGGCTTTGGAGGCCTAGAATGCTTTGTGCTCAAGTTCGAGCAGCAGATGACATGCTTTTCCATAAACCAACTGATAAGGAGACATACCTATTGGAGTTTTGAATGCCATTCTGTATGCCCATAATGTGTCTTCCAACTTCACTGCCCAATCCTTCCTTGAAGCACTGACAGTCTTCTTGAGAATCTATTTAATTTGCCTATTTGAAACTTCAACCTGACCACTCGTCTGAGGATGGTAGGCAATTGCAATCTTGTGTTTCACATTGTATTTCTTCAATAGGTTCTCCATCAATTTGTTCAAGAAATGGTTACCTTCATTGCTTATTAGAGCTCTCGGTACCCCAAACCTTGAGAATGTGTTATTCTTGAGAAAATTCACTACCACCTTGGCATCATTCATAGGAAGAGCTATTGCTTCAACCCACTTAGAAACATAGTCAATTGCCACAATGATATAGTTCTTCCAAAATGATGATGGAAACGGACCCATGAAATCAATGCCACATACATCAAATAATTAAACTTCAAGCATACCTTTTTGAGGCATCTGATTTCTCTTAGAAATGTTTCCTGTTGTCTAACACTGATCACATTCCTTCACCACGCCTTGGGCGTCTTTGAACAGAGTTGGCCAATACAGTCCAGACTGGAGGACTTTTGTAGTTGTCATGTCTCCGCTAAAATTCCCTCCATACTCCAAGTTGTGAAATGCTACCAATATATCTCTCTGTTCTTCCTCTGGAACACATATTCTCACAAGTCCATCAATCCCCTTCTTATACAGAAAAGGTTCATCCCATAGATAAAAACCGCAATCATGCAAAAACTTTTTCCTTCTGTTTTAATCAAAATCATCAGGGATAACACCACCTACCACATAATTTGCATAGTCTGCAAACCACGGGACACCAATCACAGCTAGGATTCGTTTGTTAGCAAATTCATCCTTGATTGGGTGTGTTTCTTCTTTTTCTTTAATCGGAGACATTCAGGATAAATGATCAGCAACAGTGTTTTCACACCCCTTTTTGTCCCGAATATCCAAATCAAACTCTTGCAGAAGTAAGATCCACCTAAGCAGCCTTGGTTTTGAATCCTGTTTAGCAAAGAGATACTTCAAAGCAGCATGGTCAGTATAAACAATTACCTTTGTCCCTAACAAGTAGGACCTGAATTTGTCGAAGGCATAGACCACTGCTAGCAACTCTTTTTCTATGGTGGCATAATTCATCTGAGCAAGATTCAATACATGACTTTCATGATAGATCACGTGCAAGATCTTTTCCTTTCTTTGTCCCTGGACTTCCCCCACTTATATATCACTTGCATCACACATGATCTCGAAAGGTAGAAACCAATCAGGAGATATGACTATAGGTGCAGACACCAACCTGTTCTTCAATGTTTCAAACGCTTCTCCGCATTTTTCATCGAAGAGGAAAGGAGTGTCTTTCACTAGAAAACTGGTTAGAGGTTTCGCAATCTTCGATAAATCTCTTATGAACCTACGGTAGAATCCCGCATGTCCTAAGAAACTTCTAATACCTATTTCGTTCACTGGAGGGGGTAGATTCGCAATCACCTCCACTTTAGCTTTGTCCACTTCTATTCCTCTATAAGAAATCTTGTGACCCAAAACTATCCCTTCTCTTACCATGAAATGGAATTTCTCCCAGTTTAGAATCAGATTCGTTTGTTGACATCTTTCTAGTACCAGAGATGAATTTCTAAGACATTCGTCAAATGATGGTCCGAACACAGAAAAATCATCCATGAACACTTCCATATGCTTTTCAATCATGTAGACAAATATAGATGTCATACATGATTGGAAAGTTGTCGGAGCATTTCACAATCCAAACGGCATCCTTCTGTAGGAAAATATACCGTAGGGACATGTGAAAGATGTCTTCTCTTAATCTTTAGGAGCTACTGCTATTTGATTGTAGCCCGAATACCTGTCTAGGAAACAATAGAAATCATGTCCATCCAGTCTTTCCAGCATTTGATTAATAAATGGTAAGGGGAAGTGGTCTTTCCTTGTATCAGTATTTAACCTTTTATAGTCAATGCAGACTCTCCAACCGGTGACAGTTCTTATAGGTATCAATTCATTTCTTTCATTCTTGACAACAGTTGTGCCTCCCTTTTTAGGCACCACATGAACTGGACTCACCCACGAGCTGTCAAATATAGGATAAATTAGTCCTACATCTAACAACTTCACTACCTCTTGGCGGAAAACTTCCTTCATAGCAGGATTAAGCCTTCGTTGAGGTTGAACAACCGGTTTTTGGTTGTCCTCCATAAGAATCTTGTGCATGCAAACAATTGGGATTATCCCTTTTAAGTCTTCAATCACCCATCCAATAGCACCCTTATATTTCTTAAGTACTTTGATGAGATTTTCTTCTTGGACTTCTATGAGGCTTGAGTTGATAATAGCTGGACATTTTTCTTCCGAGTCAAGAAAAATGTATTTCAAATTTTCAGGTAACTGCTTCAACTCCTTTTTCATTTTAGTTTCTTTTTCCCCTTCAGTGGATGATGGTTGTCGCAAATCTTCCCACCGGTGTGGTTTAGATTAATTCCACTGAGGTTGCGCTTCTAACATGGCCAGCACTTGATATTCTTCTCCACTCACTTCTTCGTTCTTCTCAAGGATGGACATACTTAGAACTCTTTCCAATGGTAATTTTGGCATCTGGCTATTAACAGATTGGATAAACACCGTATCCAAAATCCTAACATTTTTGCTTGTACCCTCCTCATCTTTGAACTTCATGGTCTCTCTAACATTAATTTTCAACTTTTCATCATAAACTTTTAGGGTCATATTCCCTCCCTAAATGTCTATCATGCATCTCCCTGTTTCTAGAAAAGGTCTTCCCAGAATGAGTGGAATCTCTTCATCTTCTGGAATTTGAAGAACGACAAAGTCTACAGGGAAAACAAACTTGTCAATCTTGACCAAAACATCATTAGCAATACCATAGGGCCTTTTCATGGAGTGATCAGCTAATTGAAGGGTCATGCGTGTATCTTGCACTGCCCCCAGTCCAAGCTTTTTATAAATTGACAACGACATTAAACTAACACTAGCACCCAAATCAATAAGTGCCTTTTTGAATGACTTGTCTCCAATGGTACAAGCGATAGTGACGACGCCCCTATCTTTCTTCTTGACGAGAATCTTTAAACCTTGTTGTTGTACCCCAAAACTTGCCCTCCCATTTTCACACAAAATATACTTCTAGAGGTCCTCAATTGCACAAGTTGACTAAGGATTGACCAGACAAATCCTCCTCCTAAGATAATGAGCCTCAAACTAGGGTTTCACTCCTCATAAAGATGTTTGAGTTCCAAGGGTCCCAAATGGTCTCCATTACCCTAATATTCACTCAAGATCATCCATGCCAAGTTTCATGCCTTGCACAACAAGATTGCCCAGTCAAATGCCTGAAAATCAACTGTATTGGGTCAAAAGTCAATTGTGGCCCAAATACAACCAAACTTCAATATTTTTGGTCAACATCAACATTTTGAAGTTATATCCATCATTTGATCAAGTGTTGATCATGATTCCTCAAGAAATGCTCCTAATTCATCAAAAGTCAAAAGTTGCTAAATTAGGGTTTCTATAGGAAAAGTCAACCAAACTTTGACCAGGCATAACTTTCTCATACTTTATCATAAATTTCTCATCCAAGTCTCATTTTGAAGAGAATCCAATTCTATACAATTCATCTTCATCCCTAAAGTTCAATAAATGCACTCATGAAAAGATATAAAATTAGACATTATAGGTCCTTTTCAAAAGCCAACAAAAACACCTTTTGGGTCAAAGCTTCTTACATGAACATGGAAGATCCAACTGAGATGAAACCAAATAGGTTGCTTAGGGGGCATCCCAATATTTCTAAAAAGTCCAAGAACACCCTCTTAGGATCAAAATTGAGAGAGAGATACATTGTCAAAGTTGGCCATTTTTGGAAATTTGAACAAAGTCAACCATGCCCAAAAATGCATTTTTCTTCAAATGGGCCAAACTTTTTATGCTTGCAGCACACTCCTAACATGGTCCACGACCCATGAACCAATCCATGCCTTATTCACTTATTTATTTAATTTATTTTGATTTTATTTATTTAAAATTCAAATAAAATCAAATTAAATAAAAAATAAATCAAATAAATGGGATAAGATTTGTTTTGGCATTGGTTGAACATCTCATGAGCTGTCAAAAGAAGAACAAAATCATGCAAGCTCAAAACAAGAGGAAATATTCAAATGTGGAAAGATTGGAATCAAAAATTTATGACCATTATATCTTGGATTCTTTCTAATTCTAATGACCTAGATTGATTCTACTACATATAACAAAGCATTTACAACCCTAAAGACAACATAACAAGCGCAACCTGCCTCCTACAAAGGAAGAAGAGATTTCAAATTTTGTCAAAAAAGTATTGATCACATATCCCTCCATAGGCCGTTTGAAGCAATTCCAAGGACACAACAGCACTCCTAGACATTCACTGAAGTTATCCCACTCATTCCCAAGCCTCAAAGCATCAAGAATCAAGCATAATAACAGTCACGGTTTGCTCCTTTTTTAAAAATCGTTTTCCTTAATTTTGGAATTATCAACATGTTTTAATCATTTATTCATGCTTATTATCATGTTTGCAAAATGTTTGGATCATTTGATTTGAGTTTACGCGCAGGAATCGTGAAACACCATTCTTATGATTTCAAAGCATGTTTTAGGGCTTTTTGATATAGGTTAAATTAGGCCAAACAAAGGGTATATTCAGGCTCAGTGGGTAATTTCCAATTGACCCATGCCCTTGGTTGGGATTTATCATGCCTATGCTGCATTTTGGAAATGTCACAGGTTATAGCTATGGACTTTGTCCATAGGTATAAGTTCAATACCTAAAACAACGGTTCTGGGAGGAAGATGATCACGTGGCAGCCACACACTGGCTCATTTGAATTTCGCGTCGTTTTTCTGGAAAAGCAATTTGCTTATGTTATATTTTATTTGTATATTATATTAACAATTAAACAGGTTAGCTCAGATGGTCAAGCGTGCGTTTGAAAGTGGAGAGGACCTGGGTTCGATCCCAGGTCCAGACATTTTCATATTTTCTGAGTTTCTTATTTCAGATCCAACGCATCTCACAACCAGGCATCCATCATGCGCCTCCAATCTAGCCATTGGATCTTCTTTCAATCCAGATCCAACGTTCACCAAGCAAAGAACTTGGTGAACCCCCAGATAAGGGCTCCACTGGATAACGCGCAGGGAATTGGGCCATCACACTCGGGCCTTGGAAATTTCAATCAACACCCCCAACTAAAGCTCATACAGACCCATTTTTTATTCTTATTGTTTTTTTTATGTCATTTTATTTATTTTGTTTTGTTTATTTCTAAAAAGCATTTTTTTAATTAAAACAAAAAAATCAATAAAATCACAAAAAAGGTAGAAATTAGATATTTTGCTAAAAAATAAGTTTGTTAATTAAATAATTAGTATTAATTAGGATAGTTGGTTTATTTTTTTCTATAATTAAAACCCATTAGCAAATTAGTTTTAATTCTTAAATATTTTTTTCTCAAATAAAAAATGCCAAAAAAAAACATTAGGTTTGTTTTAGAATTAATTTCAAATTTTCTTTTCTTTTTATTAATTAAATTTAATTAAGTATTTTTTCCAAATAAAGAAAACAACAAAAATAATTTTCTTTTACTTAGAGCATTTTAGATTTTTAGACATCATTTCCAAGTCGCGCGCGTTAGCTACTTTCGTATTATTATTATTATTATCATTTATTATTATTGTATCTAATTATGGGTTGTAATAGCTTTTAATTAGGTTTAGTTTTACTATTTTATTTACTGTTTAAATTCCCCAATTTTTGGTTATGTAACCCCCTTCCCCAAAGCCCTGTAATAGCATAGATTTTCTTTCTCGCTTTTAATTTCTGCAATTCTTTAAACGGTTTAGATGTATGGATAATAGGATTATATGCAAAAGATAAATCGAATGTTTAAAATAGTAGAACACTCTAAATGTGAAAAGATAAATAAACTGAAATCAAACACTTACACATGCTCATCCCTAGGATATTTTCCACTTCGGTTGCCTCGGAAATACAGTCACTATTCTCGAACGTGAGAATTCTTAGTGATTGTCCTCTAATTCAGAGATCGCAAGTACCTTTCGGAGGTTGCCTCGGTAAAACAAAATGTGATATTAGAACTTTAGGACAGTTACTAAGAAATCTTACCCTCTTGCCTTAAGTGACCGTAATCGTCCCTTTCGATTGTCCCTCAAACTCCAACGATGGAGCTACCTACTCCTTAATAGTAGGATAGCACTATCAAAAGGAAATAAGAAAATGAACAGTGTTTTTCGAGTAGGTAGAAACTCTTAAGTACTTGCTCAAAACAACCAGTTTTTTTACACTTACACTTTTCGAACAAAGTTTTCAAAAACACTTTATCATACTCTTGAGGACTGACACGAGGGTTACCATAAAGTGAAACGCCGCACTAAGGCATTTTCAAAGCTTTTAAAAACACACACAAAAGCAATTTCAAAATGAGCAAGTACCTGAGAGCCCATGGAAAACCATGGATAGAAAGGGTTCTAACACCTTCCCTCTCTATAATCTACCCCCCGTACTCAGAAATATCTCGAAAAAGGTTTTTTCTGTTCTTTTTCCCTTTTACTTTGTTGGATAAAATAAAAGACGATGGCGACTCTTGCTTACCGTACATTGGTGAACAAAAATGCAAAACCAGTAGTAACTTGTATAAATAGTCGGTTCTGCCACCGTATCACAGAACGGGTGACTCTCTTGGGGATTATGATTTATAAAGTGGGGTTTACCTTAGGATCTAGGTCATTTTAATTTCTTCTTTGGCTTGTCTTGTTTGATTTACTTTTAAGGGTATCTGTTTGGGTTGTTTGGATCCTAAATTCGAATCGGGGAATTCCTTTTAGGTAAGTAGCAATAAACTGTGAGGGATCTGTGCGGGGTATATCGACACGGTTGAAATAATAGCTACGTTGATTCGATAATTTGGTGTGTACCGGTAGCCCTTGGGTAATCAAGGAGAATACAAGGCCGCTGCATGATATCATAAAGCGTCAACTGACCTTAGCACCTTAATTGACCAACTTGGCTTTTTAGGACGTAGTGAGATGGTCGTATTTGGTGTAAACCCAAAGTCGGTTGATACTTGATGCTACACTCATTGAGGTTTGACTCTTGAGTTTTGTTTGGTGGCAAGTCAATTGTCTATCAGAATGAAATTTGGGGGGAAAAATCAATGATATTGAGATCCTTTAGAACTCGGTTACTATTATAGGACAGGTTGAACTAATCCAACTTCAAGAGGGTACTGCCATAAAACCCATGCGAGCCTAAACCTAAGGCTGCTTGTGTGACTTGTTTACTTTCAACTTGAACTACTTGTAGGGTTTTATTATCTAACAACATGGTTTCCTTGCAGGATTTGTTTACAGTCATTATCTAATAACTTGGATTTCTTGCAGGGTTCACTTGTTTTCATCACCTTACACTTTGGCTTAACGCATAACATACACATCATAACATCATGCCACAACATTTCCTTAACCATTTCAAGGATCTCAAGGGTTTGTGGTGCAGGTTATGATAAATCAGATGTCTAGAAATGGGCAAGGGGATTTATTTTCCTCTAGCCAATGTCGTCAGAAGATCAAAACTGAACAACTTGAGTCAGGGGATATGACCCACTCGATATGGTGAGCTTAACTCTCATAGAAGGACCTTCAACGATACGAAGTGCTTCAATCAAAGTTGTAAAGTTCAACGCCTAACATTTTTCTTGTTTCCCCCGCGAGATCCTTGAAAACATTTACATATCATACATGTCATCGCATAACAGGTAGGCTATTGTACAGGTCTCTCATGTTCTCGTTGTTTATTACAGCAATGGCTCTCCAAAAAAACAACAGAGATCTTCACACTCAAGAGGCTCAGTTCATGGAAATGTTCCTAAACCTATCCAAGGGGAAGGAAGAATTGAAAGCACTCCTCGCTGAGAATCTGACCAAGAAACGTCCTAATAACAACAAGGATGACCAGATTGAACAGCTGCAGGTTGAGATGGAAGCATTGAGAATCCAAATGTTAGGGCAGATGGATCTTATCCAAACCTAGCCCGGGGACAAGAAGAGCTGAGGACCATTGTCAAAAAGCTTCATCAAGACTGATGCAACCGTATGAAACAAACAGTTGAGGTTGGGGGTCAAGTCATTCATCAACCCTTGATAAGACAAAAATTTGGCTTGGAGAGTAGACCTTTCCAAATTGATGCTACGTCACAAGCCCAACCACAACCTCGCCAACAACAACAGGGAAATCAGTGTAAGCGGAATACATCTGAAAGACGCTTTACCGAAATCAACATCTCATTGGCTCAAGCATTACAACATATGTTGGAGGCCAAGCTGGTTACGTTAAAGGACCCTCCTCAGAATCCTAACATAGCCTCCCTAAGGTACAATCCAAATGTAAGATGTGCGTACCACTCCAACAGTCTTGGACATGACACAAATAACTGTTGGACGTTGAGAAATAAAATTCAAGACCTGATTGACGAAGGAGCGCTAGAATTCTCACAAGATGGTCAACTGGAATTCTTCTACCATTCCTTAAAGGCACATCATATAAAGTAACAAGTTCTGACAAGAAGGCTTTTCGTTCATTAGAATTTTAAAGTTGTAACAGTCTTTTGATTTGTTCGAACACTTATTTATGTCAAACTTTGTTATTTCATCAATGCATTGCATATGTTTTTCTTAAATTATTTCATTCGTTGTCACTATACTTAAATTGTGTTTTACTTCCTTTTTGTGATATTCAACTCTCGATCAAAAGCTCTAAGCCTTTAGAGGTAGGATGACGAAAATGATACCACAATCCATACAGTGTGATTTTGAACAGACCTTGCTGACGATGTACAGGCGTTGTTTCAAATCCCAAACAGTGGAGTTATAAGGAAGATAATCCCTAGTCAACCCCTTTGAGCCAAAGAAGTAGGAGTTTTTCTTTTCACGCAAATTAAAACCCTTAAATCATAACCTGGGGCAGGATAGTTTCTCAGTCAATTTAGACGCGCATTCAGTCGCAATCTTCCGCTCTGTACACAATGAATGGCATCGAAGACGTCCTTCCAAATCAAAATATGGTGATGGTTCCGCATAATCATCAAAGCAGGCAGTCATTATTTTTCAAAAGAAAAGCCCATTAAGTCAAAACCTATGAAGGAGACTTAAGAAATAACGGGGGCATCCCGCTGACTGTAATCACAAAAGAAACAGTTCAGGCAAAAGAAGGTATAACGAAAACCAAAAAAAAAAGGTTACTACCAATCCTCGACAAAAAAAAGATTACAAAAATGACTGCCTCTTCAAAATAAGCTTTCAGTATCCGAACCATCACCGGAACATCAAGGACAAGATGCCAGACTCAATTGGGATTCAAAATGCACAATTAACTGAGCATAAAACTGAAGAACATCATGAAGAACGGGTGGGTACAAATAAATTTTGAGCCTTTATCCTTTATTTCTTAAACCGTGAACCAGGCCACTTTATAACCCTTAAAAGTCCTAGCTGAAGCATGGGTTAGTTCGAAAGCATACTGTTGTAAAAGGTATCCTGACTCCTGTAGGACTTTCTATAAATCCCGAGTTGACATCACACTATTACAAAATTTGTTTGTTTTACTAAAAAATGAATTTTCAAACTTCAAGACAGACATAAGCTTTGCATTCTTAAAATACCATTGTTTGCATATGACTATTTGTTCAATAGGAGAGAAATTCGCATGACGAATATCTAGTGAACAAAAACCTTATCAATAAAAAGGATCACCTCAAGTGGAAAAACACTTCCAACCAAGGGGCACGACATGATCATTGTCCATCACCTGGGGCAGTCAAGTCAAGATTCATGTAATCTCTCAAAGATGCCGAATAGCCAGGGGCAGATCTCCATCTGAATCACTTGGGGCATTGGGCATGAATTCCAGCAACGAATCATGTACGATAAAACAAACACCTTCCGGCAGTGTGACAACACTTACTACTATGGACAGTGACAATTCTCTGTACCCGGTGAACATGGACATAGTCGGAAAATACTACGCATGAACAAAGACCCGCTAGGTTGACTGGCCTAGGAAAAAATTAGGGATAAAAACAAAAAAATATGTACACCCGGCAAGTCGAAAACCTGAAAAGGAGGCTTGGGAAAAAAAGGGTATTCCGGTGGACTAAAAATATGAAAAGACAGTCCAGGAAAAAGTTAGTGATTAAATCGTACGACTACGTTCTGTCATCTTGTCATTTGTCTAAACAGTAGAAGTTTTACTACCCTGATATGCATTCTCCAAGAACTCCAAGAGTTGGGATAATAGTCAAACCATCTACAAAATTCCCGTTTGATATTATCTACAACAATATTGAGACAGGGGCACTCTACTACAAGGTCACTGCTATATTCTTAGCATGCAGCCTATTGATGCCAGGTATTCTCATACCCTCGGTTGAGCAAAATCTTCAAATTACTGCTCCAACGAAAATCCCCCAATGAAGCCGCCATGCTTCTCGGGATTCCCCAAGAGGATTATAGTTTCCCTTTCCCAACAGAAACATTCTGAATAAAGCAGATTATCATCTAGAAACGGTTCAGGTACAATCCAGAAACTGATGTCATCCTGACACCTACTCCAGATTCTCTCTATAAACGGTGCAGATACGATCCAGAGATGGATGTCATTCTGACACTTATTTTAACATATCATCTAGAAATGGTGCAGGTATGATCCAAGAACGAATGTCATCCTGACACTTCATATTCTCATCTAGAAACGGTTCAGGTATAATCCAAGAACGGATGTCATCCTGACACCCACTCCAGATTCTCATCTAGAAACAGTTCAGGTACGATCTAGAGGCGGATGTCATCTGTGATACAGTGGGAGAACTGACTTGGGTGTTTTGCGTTTGTGTTTACAAATGTTGCGGTTTAGCAAGAGTCGCCGCCGACTTTTCTTTTATCCAATAAGGAAAGGTGAAAAAGCACAGGAAAGACCTTTAGAGATGTTTTCTTGAGTTCGGGGGGTAGATTATGAAAAGGGAAGGTATTAGCACCCATTTCATCCATGGTTTTCCATGGGCTCTTAGTTTCTTGCTAGATCACTTGCTTTTGTTTGAATGTGCTTGTGGTGTAGTTTTGAAAGTATTTTGAAAATGTAACTTTGTAATGATTCTCGTTTCTATAAGAATGCGTACAAAGTCTTGTTTTGAAAATAGTTCAAAAAGATGTTTGTGAAATGTGTTTTTGAAAGTGATTTTGAAAAGGGTTTCCTTTGTAATGACTCTCATTTATATAAGAACGCGTACAAAGTGTTGTCTTTTGAAAATGTTTCAAAGTGAGAGTGTTGGTTTATAAAATGTTTTTGTTGTGAGCAAGCGAGCAACTTGGAGCGAATCTACCTACTCAAAAGGTCTTAGATGTTCTTTTCCTTCTCCTTTAGATGTGGCTATCTTACCATTGATTTGGTAAGAAGCCCCATCATTGGATGTGAAGGGACGGACGTTGGGACGTTTGTATAGTCATAGAAGGCAACCCATGAAACGTTTTAGCAATGTCGTTTTAGGGATTAGATCGTTTACCGAAGGCAACATCGAGGGTCATCGAGGGACTACGATCTTTTATCGAGAGTCTTTTGCTAAAACGCACATGTTCGAGGGACATGACTATTTTCCGAAAGGCAACAAAGTGGGATTACCCTAAGGGTGCATGTGTGTAGGTGTATTTGATTGCATGCATTTTAGTCTTGATTAGGGTGATCTATTTGTTGATTTTCATATCTTGCCATCCACACCCTAATTACTAGCATTTACATTTTAAAGAGATAAATTGCGGAAATGTATAGTCCTACACTATTACAATATTTAGGGGATGGGGGTACATATTTATGAATGGGTGTTGCAAGTAAAAATAAGTCCTAAGTTACTATTACAACCATATTGAAATGTACAATATAAAAAAGAAATTTTTTTTGTCTTAAAAAAAAAAAATTAGTTAATAAAAGAAAATATTTTTATGTCTTTTTATGTTAATATTTAAAAATGATGAAAAGGAAAATAAATGAAACATAGAAAAGCGTGTTGCTGCAAGCAAAACAACAAGGATCAGAAGTTCTGAAGCCAGACGCGTGATGACTCAGAAGTGAACGTCAATGGAATCAGAAGTTCTGGATTGGTACACTCTGAGGTCCTGTAAGACACATTAGAGGGAAAACACAGAAGTTCTGGATTGCTATGTGATGAACTTCTGAATGTTAGCACAATGAGAAAATATTAGAAGTTCTGTATATTAAAACAGTGAAGAGAACTCAGAGGTTCAGTGTGTTTAAATAGTGACAAAAATCATAAAAGTTATGTGCGTGTCAAAACAGTGAGTGAACAATCAGCAGTTCAGCATGTTATCAGCGTATGAAAATCAGAAGTTCTAAGTGTTAAAACAGTAAGTGAACATCAGAAGTTCAGTGTGCATTAACAGTGAGGAGAACTCAGAAGTTCTGTGTTGTGCTGAAGCTGTTAGTAAACATCAGAAGTTCTATGCCATATTTCAACTCTTAATCAGCACATCAGCAATTTATTCAGTTCTTAATAATCAGCAAATCAGAAGGATAAATACACAACAGTTTATAGAAGTTCTAATCCTGAATGTGAGTCTAGCCCTAATCAAGAAGTCCTGATCCACAGTTTTTTCTATTTATGCAATGATATGAACAACATCAATACTATGATATTTACATGTTAATGATGTTCAGATTGAAAAAAAAAGCAAAGTTAGAAAGACTTACCTTGAACTTGGAGCGTGCTTGGAGCTTTGAGTGGCTGCCTTTGGATATTCTGGAATCAGCAAGAGAAACGGAAGAGGAAATGCCAAACTCTTTGATTCCAAAAGGAAGAACAAAGGTTTGGTTTTCTGCTTAGGAATTCTGGATTTTTATGAAGGGTTTCACAAGTTTCTTTATCTCTTTTGATAGTTCTCTCTTTCCAAAAGCCAGCCTCTCCCTCAAAGCCCAGCCCCTTGAACGTGTGATGGAGCAAAGTATTTATAGGTGAATTGTTGTGATTTTAGGGGGAAAGACAAATGGGATTTTAAATCAATTTGGCTTCCTGCTCCCTTGCTTTTTCATCATTGTTTTCGTATGCTAGTTTGGTGCAATTATGGGATGCCGGCGTAGGCTGAACTAGCTGCTGATTAGCAGCTTTTAACCATGCTTAAGCTGGAGTTGTCAGCAGGATTTAAGGAAAATCAAAACAAAGCATGGGCCTAGTATCAGAGTTTGCTATCCCAAGACAGTAGAGGTACACGTGGTGGAAATCCTTCGGATAAAGACTCAAAAGTGGTTGTGAGCATTAAATGATGATGAGACTTATTACAACCAGAAATCCTGCAACCTGAGATTCTACACCATGGCTTAGTTCTGGATCAGAAGTTTTGCTTCTGCGTAGCATCCATCCTCTGATCTTTGTATCTTCTGGCTCCAGCACGTTCTGAAGGAACTTTCAGACTTTCTAGAAAGCTTGCAGCACGCTTCTTAACCTTCTTTGAATTACCCTGGTAAACTCTGATTGAATCTTTTGTGAAAACTTGCCCAGAAGTTCTGACCAAACTCTGCCTTGAGAGTGTCCAGAATCTGCTGAGTGTTATGGTGATAATCTGGTCAGAAGTTCCGAGTTTTGTCATGCTTCTTAAACACTTAGAAAAATTTCTAAGTATTTAGAATTTGACTTTTCCAAAGTAAAATTTGACTTTTGAAATTCTTGATGAAACAAACTTCATATTCCAACATGTCTTGATGAAATATGATTTTTGAGATTTGATTTTGATCCAAAAGTCAAAGTTAGACTTCTCAGTGTGCAAATGACCATTTTCCCCTTACGGATAACTTTTCTTAAAAAATTGCAGTTCAAGGCTTGGAACTTGATAGAAGCAAACCTGAGAGTCCAGGGTGATCCTTTGAGAAATGAGAGGGCAAATTTTGGGGTACAAAAGCTACCCCTGTTCAATCTTCTTACACCTGAAGAGTTAGATTGGTAATTCTTCCATTCGTGACTTGAAGGTGGAAGATGATTGAACACTAGAGTGCCCAGAAAATTTGCACTCGAAGATGTGTTAGTTGGTTATGTAGGGAATGGGCTTAAAGATGCCATTTGGAGAGGTAATGATAGTTGTTGGAGATGGGATTCAGGATGCCATCCGAAGGTGATTGAATCTGGACACGGCAGGATGATGAAGGAATTTTGGACGATTACTACCTCAACAGGATGATAAAGGAATCTTGGACGATTACTACCTCAACATGATGATGAAGGAATCTTTGGCGATTTCTACCTCAGCAGGATGATGAAGGAATCTTAGACTACAACCTCAGAAGGATGAATCTTGGATGACTATAACCTCAGCAGGATGATTAAGGAATCTTGGATGACTACAACCTCAACAGGATGATGAAGGAATCTTGGATGACTACTACCTCAACAGGATGATGAAGGAATCTTTGATGACTACAACCTCAGCAGGATGATGAAGGAATCTTGGATGACTACAACCTCAACAGGATGATGAAGGAATCTTGGATGACTACAACCTCAACAGGATGATGAAGGAATCTTGGATGACTACAACCTCAATAGGATGATGAAGGAATCTTAGATGACTACAACTTTAACAGGATGATGAAGGAATCTTGGACTACTACCTCAGCAGGATGATAAAGGAATCTTGGACTACTACCTCAGCAGGATGATGATGGAATCTTGGATGACTACAACCTCAACAGGATGATGAAGGAATCTTGGATGACTACAACCTCAACAGGATGATGAAGGAATCTTGGATGACTACAACCTCAACAGGATGATGAAGGAATCTTGGATGACTACAACCTCAGCAGGATGATGAAGGAATCTTGGATGACTACAACCTCAACAGGATGATGAAGGAATCTTGGACTACTACCTCAGCAGGATGATGAAGGAATCTTGGACTACTACCTCAGCAGGATGATGAAGGAATCTTGGATGACTACAACCTCAACAGGATGATGAAGGAATCTTGGATGACTACAACCTCAGCAAGATGATGAAGGAATCTTGGATGACTACAACCTCAATAGGATGATGAAGGAATCTTGGATGACTACAACCTCAGCAGGATGATGAAGGAATCTTGGATGACTACAACCTCACCAGGATGATGAAGGAATCTTGGATGACTACAACCTTAATAGGATGATGAAGGAATCTTGGATGACTATAACCTCGGCAGGATGATGAAGGAATCTTGGATGACTACAACCTCAGTAGGACGATGAAGGAATCTTGGATGACTACTACCTCAAAAGATGATAACCTTTATCTGTCGATCAATCTTTCCTGAAAAGGTAAAGAGTTAGTTGTATGCATTGTGTAATGGTGTTCTCAAAATAAATGAGATTTGTGTTATATGTATTTTGTATGAATTTTCTATGAATGTTGTTGAAATGTAATTTTTTCTTGGAGAATAAATCCTTGACAAGTGTTGGGGAAAAAGAGTTCAGGAGTCTTAGTCGTCTGTTGCTCTACTGGGGAGTCGAAGTTGAACTGATATCTGGCCGGGTCCAAGTTTCACAGTAACTTATTGGGGATTGTAGAGTAGTCTACTGGGGAAGAGGAGTTGTGGTCCTTTGATTTGTAGTAGTCGGAGAGGCAAACTCAAGTTGGGGAATCCTACCGTTTGTTGGGGAAATAAACCTTGTTTTCGGTCTGCTAGAGAGGTGATGACTTCGTTGGGGAAAGTCCTCAAGGATTCTTGAGGTTGTCTCAGCTGGGGAAAGGTTTTCAGAGGTTAAACCCTTCTTGGGAAATTATCCTATGAGAAGGACTTTGGGGAGACTTGTAATTGCCCCTAGCAGCAAATGTTTGTGGTATTGCCAAAAATGTTTGATTATACGTAACCCTTTGCTGAGATTGACGTTCAATGCCCCAAGTGACGGAGATGGAGACCTGCCCCTGGTTACTCTGCAATTCTTGAGAGATTTCTTGGAATCTTGACTGAACTGCCCCAGGTGTGATGGATAGTGACATGTCATGTCCCCTTATTGATAGGAGATTTGTCAATGGGAATGTCATCCTACTTGAAGTGATTTTGTTCACTGAGAGAGCTTTCGTTCATTGGATATTCATTGTGTGAATTTCTCTTGCTGTCAAACAAATAGCCATATGCAAACAATGATATTAAAGTAATGCAAAGTTTATGTTTGTCTTGAAATTTTTGAAAATGCGTTTTAACGAGTAAAGAAATTTTGTAAAAAATTCAACTCAGGATTTAGAGAAAAGCCTTACAGGAGTCAGGATACCTTTTGTAACAGTATGCTTTCGAACTAACCCATGTTTCAATTAGGACTTTTGAAGGGTTGTAACGTGGCTTGGTTCACGGTTTAAGAAACAAAGGATAAAGGCTCAAAGTGTATTTCTACCCACCCATTCTTCGTGATGTTCTTCAGTCCTAAACTCAGTTAATTGTGCGTTTGAACTCCAATTGAGTCTGGAATGACGTTTTGGTGATGGCTCAGACAAGTTAAGTTTGTCGGAAGGCAGTCATTTTTTGCAACATTTTTTTCATGTTGTTGAGGATTTATAGTGACCTCTTTATTTTGATTTGTTATCCCTGATTTTTTCCTGACTGTTCTTGTTTTGAGATTACAGTCAGCGGGATGCCCTATTTTTCTTAAGTCTCTTTTGTAGGTTTTGACTTAGTGGGCTTTACTTTTTTTGAGAGATAGTGACTACTTATGTGATAGGGAACCATCATCGTCTTTTGATTCCAGAGGAATGTTTCTTGACGTTATTCTTTGTATTACGAGATGAGAATTTGCGGCTTAACGCGCGTTTGAATCCACTAAGAGACTACCCTGCCCCAAGTTTTGATTAAAGGTTTCAATTTTTTGTGAAAAAAGGAAAAATTCTACTTCTTTGGCTCGAAGGGGTTGACTAGGGATTATCTTCCTTATAACTCCAGTGTTTAGGATTTAAAAGAATGCCTGCACATCGTCAACAAGGTCTGTCCAAAAGCATAATGTATGAGATTGTGGCATTATTTTCGTCATCCTCCCTCTAAAGGCTTGTATCTTTTAGCAAGAGTTGAATGTCATAGAGAGAGTAAAAAGCATAGTTTAAATGAAATGAAAACGAATTAATTAATTCAAGACAAACATATGCAATGCATTAATGAATCAAAGTTTTACATTAATAGATAATTGTTTGAATAACAAAAGGAATTACAATTGAAAATTCAAAATGAACAAGACGCTCTCAATGATTCGGCATAGGAGCAGTGGTCACGTTTGGAGTCTCCGAAGGATCAAACTCGATCTCCTTGGCGTCAATCAAATCTTGAATCTTGTTCTTCAAAGTCCAAAAGTTGTCAGTGTCATGTCCGGGACTATCAGAATGATAGGCACACCTTACGCTTTGATTGTACTTAGAAGAGGAGGTGTCAGGATTTTGAGGAGGATCCTTTAGCGTGATTAGTTTCAACTTCAGCAAATGTTGTAACCCTTGAGACAAAGGCATGTTGATATTATTGTACTGCCTTTCTTGATATCTTACCTTACGCCTATTGCTCCGTCTTTGTTGAACAGGCGTGGGATTAGAGATCAGGATTGCCCCTACATGTTGATCATGACGACTCTTTTGGCCATACACAGCATTGGACTCTTTCTTTCCATTGTATGGCTTTTTCTGAGCATCAGAAGGTGTAGCTCCTTGGATCTTTCCACTTTTGATGCCAGCTTCGACCCTTTCGCCGGTCAGTATTAGCTCGGTGAACCCGGATGAGGAGCTTCCGATCAAGTGTTTGAAGAAAGGCCCTGTCAAAGTTCCTATAAAGATGTCAATCAGCTCCCTGTCAGTTAAAGGGGGTTGCACCCTACCATCCAGATCTCTCCACTTTTGGGCGTATCCTTTGAAGCTCTCTTTGGAACCCATGGTCATGTTCTGCGATTGCACACGAGTTGGTGCAAGATCAGCATTATAGTGATATTGTTTGTAGAAAGCAACAGCTAAATCCTCCCAGGTGAGGATGCTAGAACTCTCCAATTGATAGAACCATTCAAGTTGAGTCCCTACTAGGCTCTCTTGGAAGAAATGGATCCAAAGCTTTGAATCAGTTGCATATGGTTGAATCTTGTGGACATAAGACTTTAAGTGCATCTTAGGGTAAGATACTCCACCGTACAGGGCGAAGGTAGGGATTTTGAACTTTGGCGGAATGACTACTCCAGAAACCAAACCCATGTCTCCTAAATCCAAGCCAGGTACCTATTGAATCTCCATAGCACTGAGGCGATCCTCCAACTGTTTGTACTTGTCACCAGTGGGAGGATATTGTTCCTCGGAGTAGTCAGCTTCAACTTCATCAATCTCCAAATTGTTGTCTTCTTCATGACTATCCCCCATGTTGGATGGAGTTGAAATATCTAGAGCTCCCTTGACTGGTCCTCTAGGTCTTCTTCCCAAGTTCAGGACGCCTATTGACTTCTTGGACTTCTTCCTCTTGTCTTTGAGAATGAGAGTTTTCAGGTCCTCTTGCCCCTTAGCCATAGCCAGGAACATTTGTTGTTATTGAGCATTTTGAGCTTGGAGATCTTTCACCGTTTGTTCCATATCCATCTTACTGAAATAAATAGTAGGAAGATAAGGAGACCTATATGGGAGAAACCTGTCATGATATGATGCATGATATGTGGATGCATGTTTTCAAGGATCTCGCGGGGTAAACACAAGAAAAAGTTAGAGATTGATCAAAAAAATTTATTAGAGAACTTTGTATCGGTGGATGTCCTTCCTGAAGATGTGAAAAACACAAGAAGGGGGGTTGAATTGTAAAACTTTAAATCAAATGCAGACAACACTGTATTTTTATCCTGGTTCTTTTGATCTCAAACTACTCCAGTCTACCCGTCAAGGTGATTTCGCCTCTCTCCAACGAGGTCTTAATCCACTATATTCAACTGAATACAACAACTACTTTAACAACTGTTAAAGCCTTCTTGAGTCTAACCACAGACCGGTTTATCTCAAGGAAATTCTCTTACAGATAAATGAACAAAAGTGTGTTTGATGTTTTCTAGTAAAACTATATATCACAACTGTGATAATACATAATGTTAAGCTTAGAATGAAACTAGACTGCTAATGCTTTTGAGTAGGCGTGGTTGAAATCTTTAGCAATTTGTAGAAATGAGTTGGTTTGCGTATGCGTGCGTGAAGATTATTAACCATTTCTTTTCTCACACAGTCTTGTTTAAATATCCACGGAAGAGATACGTTGGTTTTCCATAAATCCATTTCAATGCTAATAACGTTCTTTCCTTATTGAGAAGATCTTTGTCTTGGAATAAAGCCGTTGGTAATAAATCAGTCTTGAATGCATAGTAACATTGACACTTCAGAGTCTTCTCTGCTTATGGTAATCAGGGTGTTCTTTCCTTTATGCTGACGCTTCTGAGTGCTGATGACTTGGTTAGGATCTTGACCAGAGTCAGAGTATTTTATGTGCAGATTCTGTTCATCAGGATTCCGCGTATAGCACATGTTATTTGATCTTCTGATGCTGACATATCTTCTGATGCTGATGTTGATACTGATATTCTGATGCTGATTCCATCAGAGTTTCTGTAAATACACAACATAATTTTAAGTAGCATATATGTCTTATATAAATCTTACAATTTATTTAATCTTGTATTTTGTTATCATCAAAACTCTAACTCAGGGTTGTAGAATCAAACTATGTTCTAACAATCTCCCCCTTTTTGATGATGACAAAAACCGGATTTTTTCAATTAAAAATAAAGAATAAAAGGTATCAGAGATTAACAAATAAAGAATAAAAGGTATCAGAGATAAGAAGATATGGAATAAAGGATATCAGAGCAACAAAGAGAAAAACTCCCCCTGAGTTGATTACTTCCCTTTAATTCCTTGAGTCCTTGAGCATCAGAACTTTACTTTATCAGAGTTCATCAGATTCATCAGATTCTTGTTCCTGTAAGCTTTTCATAAAAAAGAGATTCAAATAGATCAGAATGTTAGAATGTTTGAGACTTATGTCTCAGTAATCCGTTATTGAAAAATATCATTCTTTCTCCCCCTTTTTGTCAGTTATCAAAAAGCACAGATAATCATAGTTAAAATAATCAGAGCTAAAAAAGCGTTTATATTAAAAGCATAAGCAATGATAAGTTCAGAACACGTAAAATATTACAGACAAACATGTAAAGAAAACTAGGAAAACACAAGAAAATTCTAAGAGGGAGGTGGAAGACGTGTGAACAGAGCTTCCAACATGCTCTTGATTTGATTGCTGGTTTCCTGTTGCTGAGATACCATGTTTGCTATAGCATCAATTTTGATGTCCTGCTTATCCATTCTTTCATTCATCAGCATATCAGATCTTTGCAAGTCCTCCAGAGTCTGCCTGTCAAGAGAGGAAGCTTGAGGATCTTCAGAAACAGGGTGCTTCTCAGATCTTTCTTCAGTATCTTCTTCTTGAACCTGTTCTTCAGTTGGAATCATCTGTTCTTCTGACTCTGATATTCAGACCAAGGAGCATTGTTCAGCAGGAGTACTTCTTCTTTAAGCAGCTTGCTCAGAACTGGACCTTCAATTTCCTTCAGCATATTGCTGAAGTTCTATTGAGCCTGTCCATAGCTCTGGTCTTGCAACTTAAAGGTTTCAGCGCATACCCATCTTCTGAATTTTGTTCAGAGGAGGTCTGATACAGCAGGATCAACCAGTTCCAGACTTGCTTGTTTCAAAGAATTGATCCACTTCTGTATATCTGTTTCAAATTTCAATATGCTTGAACCAACATCTGGATGTTTTGGTTTAGGGATAGCAGTTTTGTGGTTGATTGCAGCAAGGCGTTCAAAGACTGTTAGATCAATGACTGTCTTGCTATGGTCATCTGAATTTTTCTTAGGTGAGGGAGTGGGAGAGTCATGAATTACGATTGGACTTGATGGGGAATTTGGTGGAGTTATTTCTGGTGAAGAGGGAAGTTGAGGAATATTCACAGTGGTACCACATGGAAATTGAATGGCCAAAGGTTGTGGTTCAGGGGATTCAGAGTGTTGAGCCTCAGAGGTTTGAGTCTCAGGTTGTGGAGAATGTTCATGTTGAGGAGAGGGTGGATTAATATCTGGTTGAGGGATTTCTGGTATTGGAGAGAGTGGAGTTTCTGGTATTGGTGAAAGGGAAGTTTCAGGTTGTGCTTGTGTTTAGATTTGGATTTGGATTTTCTGTTTCGGGAGCGGAAGTGTGTTGGTCTAAATTAGAAAGAACTTGTGCAAGTTCTTGTTCTGGTATGGCTTCAGTATTTGGATTTTATGGTTGAGAGCGAGATCTTCTGAGGGTTAATGATTCAGAAGGGTCAAAATCAAGGTCAAAATCATCGAAAGTCTGAGGTGTTGGGTTTTCAGATGGAGTTGGAATAGGAATAGATGTTGAAACAGAAGTTGAATCTAAAACAGTTACAGAAACATGATTACCTCTCTTCTTGGGAGTCTGTTGAGATGATCCTTCTACATCAGCTTTTCTTTTCTTCGTCTTCTTCAGAACAACCTCTGGAGCCTTCTGCTGAAGATCTTGAATATTCAGATTTGGTGTTGTACCATCAGCTTTACAAGCATCCAAATATCTAAGAATGATTTCTGGCTTAGAGTCAATTTCTGAGAACAGAAGGAAGTTGTCCAGAGGGACTCTTCTGCTGGAGATTTCAGCAAAAGGAGTGACGCTGGGATCCTTCTTAATGTTCTCTATCAACTTCATTTTCTTCATATTTTTGGCATTCAGCTGCTTGCCAACAGAAGGTTCCAGAGTGCTGATTTCTTGTGCCTCTTGCATATGATCAATCAGCCTATTCTCTGTAAGAATATCTGATATCAGTCTTCCCAAGGGTATCGAATCCATTTTTGTTCGCTGCTCTTCTCTTGTTTCTTTGACACTTGTTCTGAGATGGTTGAACAGAAGATGAGCCAGATTTATCTTGACCTTCTGAGAGATAAAATAGATCAGAAACTGCTGATCAATGTTAATGTAATCAGGAGAGCTGGTAGGCTTCCTGTGGTTGAAACAGCCCAGAATGATCTTGGCCCAAATTCTGTGCTTGTCTTTCAAGTCCCTTATCTTGCTGGAGGGAAGCCCCAGCGTGAAAATTTCCCTTGCAATTAGGGCAACATCTGCACACCTTTCTTCCATATCAATGCAACGAATACCACCACCATTGTACCCTATGAGTCTTGCAACCAGGTCTTCAGTGATAACAATCTTCTTCCCCATGATGTAAGACGTAACTTGATGATTTGAAGAAGAAGCGTGAATCCAAAATTCCTTTACCAGAATAGGAAATGTTGGACCCACCAGCCTGTCAAAATACTTTTCCCAACCTTGAGCTTTAACCTCTTCAGATAAATCAAAACCATTTTCTTTGAGACTGTTGAAATCCACAATTAGTTCAGACAGAACTTCAAGATTCTTGATAGGAGTTAGAAGCATTCTGAATGGTACTTCATATTGTTCAGATGAAACCATTTTCTGGGAACCTGAAGAAGGAATGCTGGAAGAAGCCATGTTCACACGAGGTTTTTTGTGAAAAGGATTGAAAGGTTTTCTTGAGAAAGAAGAGCACTGAAAACAGAAATATTCAGAGAAAACGAAAGTGAAGGTAAAAAGTGTGAATGGTGTGAAGTGTTTAAATAGATTTCTAAAAAGTTTTTGAAAACATAAATGTTTAAGAGAGAGAAATAAATAATGATTATTAGCATTTAATGACAGCTGATTTTAGGGGATTCAGAAAGATATTTGGAACGGTTACCCATGACATGTGTCTCAATGCATCCAATCAGCATTTTGCCTTTTCAAAAACGTGAACGCGTGTTCAGCCTCAGAAAATAGCTGATGACTGGATGACACTTGTTTGCTTGAGTGAACAGCACTTCTATCCTTGAACTGAAGCGCTCAGATCTTCATGGATAGATTCTGATACAATCTGCATTTCTAGGATTCTGAAAGAAGATTGATCAGAAGTTCACAGAAAATAAACACAATTCTGAAGGTTAATATATAAAATTAAAACAATTTTATTCTGGACAGAGCTTCATGCTGAGATGTTTCAGAATGAAGTTGAACCTATCTTCAGAAAGTGGTTTTGTAAAAATATCAGCCCATTGATGGTCTGTGTTAATAAATCTAAAATTTAAAATCCCTTTCTGAATATAGTCCCTAATAAAATGATGTTTTATTTCTATATGCTTAGCCCTAGAATGTAAAATTGGATTTTTACTTAAGAAAATAGCAGAAGTATTGTCACAGAAGATAGGAATGTTACTCTCAAATATCTGGAAGTCCTCAAGTTTACTTTTCATCCAGAGCATTTGTGTGCTGCATCCAGCTGCTGCTATGTATTCAGCTTCTGCTGTTGATAGAGCAATTGTGGATTGTCTTTTGCTGGACCATGAGATCAGATTTTCTCCCAGAAACTGGCAGCTTCCAGAAGTGCTTTTACGCTCTACTCTGTCTCCAGCAAAGTCAGCATCACAGTATCCTACTAAGCTGTAATCACTTGATTTTCTATAAAACAAACCCAGATTAGTAGTACCTTTCAGATACTTGAAAATTCGCTTAACTGTTGTTAAGTGAGATTCTCTAGGATCTGATTGGAATCTTGCACAAATGCATACACTGAATAAAATATCAGGCCTTGAAGCCGTCAGATAAAGAAGAGAACCAATCATACCTCTGTAGACCTTCTGTTCTACCTTTTTGCTTACCTCTTCTCTTTCCAGAATGCACGTGGGATGCATTGGAATCTTTGATGGCTTACATTCTAAGAGATCAAATTTCTTCAGAAGTTCTCTGACATATTTGCTCTGATGAATGTAAGTTCCTTCTGGGGTTTGATTGATCTGAATGCCCAGAAAGAATTTCAGTTCCCCCATTAGGCTCATCTCAAATTTTGCCTGCATACACTTAGCAAACTTTCTTCCCAAAGAAGGTTTAGTAGATCCAAAAATGATATCATCAACATAAATCTGACATACTAAAATGTCATTCTTAACTGTCTTACAGAATAAGGTTGTGTCCACTTTCCATCTGGTGAATTCCTTTTCTAACAGGAAGTTACTTAGTCTTTCATACCAAGCTCTGGGAGCTTGTTTCAGACCATACAGTGACTTCTTTAGTTTGAAAACATATTCTGGATTTTTTGAACTTTCAAAACCAGGGGGTTGGTGCACATATACCTCTTCTTCTATATAGCCATTTAAGAATGCACTCTTAACATCCATCTGATACAGAGTGATGCCTTTATTAACAGCAAATGAAATTAAGAGTCTGATAGATTCTAACCTGGAGACTGGAGCAAAGGTTTCTGTATAGTCTATCCCCTCTTGTTGACTATAACCTTGTGCTACCAATCGTGCTTTGTTTCTGATGACTTCACCTTGTTCATTCAGTTTGTTTCTGAACACCCATTTTGTTCCAATGACGTTAAATCCTTTTGGTTTGGGAACTAGATCACATACGTCATTTCTTGTGAATTGATTCAGCTCCTCTAGCATTTCTAGAATCCATTCATTGTCCAGAAGTGCTTCATCAACTGTTGATGGTTCAATTAGAGAAACAAGTCCCATGAGGGATTCTTCAGAGTTTCTGAAGCTAGATCTTGTTCTGATTGGATCTTCCTTTCTTCCTAAGATTGTTTCTTCTGGGTGATCCAAGCTGCTTCTGGATAGTCTTTTCTGAAGTTGATCAACAGAAGGTGCTGGATTGCTTGCAGTGCCTCTTTATGATGTTGAGGGAGTGTCTCTGTTGAGAGCTTCTGATTACTTGTCTTCAGTACCTGTGAATTCAACTTCCATACCTGCAAATACTTCATTCTGCTTTGACTTTTGAGAGTCAAGCTTATCATCAAAACGAACACTGATTGATTCTTCAACAATCTGTGTTTCTGTATTGTATACTTTGTACCCTCTTGAGCGTTCAGAGTATCCTAACATAATACACTTTTGTGCTTTAGAGTCAAACTTGTTCAAATAATTTTTTGTATTTAAAATAAAACAAGTACATCCAAATGGATGAAAATATGAAATGTTGGGCTTTCTGTTCTTCCACAATTCATATGGAGTCTTTTCCAGAATAGGTCTTATGGAGATTCTATTATGAATGTAACACGCTGTGTTTATTGCCTCTGCCCAGAAGATCTTAGCAACGTTAGTCTCGTTGATCATGGTTCTGGCCATTTCTTGCAATGTTCTGTTCTTTCGTTCTACAACTCCATTTTACTGGGGAGTTCTAGGACACGAGAAATCATGCCGAATGCCTTTGTCATTAAAAAATGATTCAAAATCTTTGTTTTCAAACTCTCCACCATGATCACTTCTGACTTTGACGATTCTAAGATCCTTTTCATTCTGAACTTGGTTGCAGAAGGTGACAAACACAGAGTGTGACTCGTCCTTGTGTCTTAATAACTTTACCCATGTCCATCTACTATAGTCATCTACGATTACTAACCCATACTTCTTGCCACTGAATGAAGCAGTTTTAACTGGTCCAAATAAGTCAATGTGCAGAAGTTCTAATGGCTTAGAGGTGGAAACAACGTTTTTAGATTTGAAAGCTGGTTTTGCAAACTTGCCTTTCTGACATGCTTCACACAGAGCATCTGAATTGAACTTCAGGTTAGGAAGTCCTCTGACCAGATTGAGTTTGTTAATCTGAGATATTCTTCTCATACTAACATGTCCCAATCTTCTGTGCCAGATCCATTGCTCGTTGTTAACAGATAGAAGACACTTTACATTCTGACTTTTCAGTTTAGAAAGTTTTATTTTATAAATGTTGTTTCTCCTCTTTCCATTAAATAGGATAGTCCCATCTTTCTGACTAACAACTTTGCATGAATTTTGATTAAAGATTATATCATAACCGTTATCACTTAATTGACTTATGGATAACAGATTATGCATTAATCCATCTACTAGTAAAACATTACTTATAGAGGGAAGATTTCCATTACCTATTGTTCCAGAGCCAATGATCTTTCCCCTCTGATTGCCTCCAAAGCCTATGTGGCCTCCAGGATTAAGTTCCAGGCTTTGGAACATATCCCTTCTTCCCGTCATGTGTCGTGAGCAGCCAGAGTCCATGTACCATGACTGGTGTTTCTGCTTTGCTGCTAAAGATATCTGCCACATGTATTATTTTATCCTTAGGTACCCATATTTTCTTGGGTCCTGATTTGTTAGTTTTACCAAAACTCTGGTTGAATTTTGGTTTGACAGAATAATTACTACTAGTATATTTGATGTCATGTGTGTGCCCATATACAAAGTGTGAATCAAGTGAAGTGCGTTTTATAACTAAATCCATGGCATTCTTTGGTGTAGGTACCTTACCTTGGTATCCTATTCCTTTTCTGCCATTTCTGCTAACTCCATAGATCATTGAATCCATTTTGCTTTTATTTATGTTTTTAGCTAGAAACTTCTGAAAGTTGTGATCATACTCCTTGATGATCTCATCAGCACTGTTGGGAGTTTCAGGGATTGTTTCCTTCTGAGGGTTTTGCAATAGATTTTCTAATTTTGAAATTTTATCTTTTAACTCAGAATTCTCCAATTTGAGACTCTCAGTCTTATCAGAGTCAGAAGCAAGATTCCTTTTCAGGTTTCTGAATTTGACTCTGATCTGCTGATATCTTTCCAGAATTTCATTAAGGCTTTCATCTAGTTCAGCCTTAGTAAAGTTAATAGCAAAGTCAGGAAATACCTCTTCTGTATCTGATTCAGAGTCTGACTCAGAAGCTTCACTGTCTTCTGGTATGTTTGCCATGAGAGCTATCTTTGCTCTTTCATCATCTGATTCTGACTCAGCTTCAGATGTGTCAGAGTCATCCCATGTAGCCATGAGACTTTTCTTCTTTTCCTTGCCAAACTTCTTTTTGGGCTTTTCCTTCTGAAGCTTTGGGCAATCACTTTTGTAGTGTCCTTGCTCGTTACATTCATAGCAGATGATGTCTTTGTTGTTTTGCTTTCTGCTTCCTGAAGAACCTTCAGATCTTCTGTGTCCAGAGGAGGATTCTGACCTTCTGTATCTAGAGAAGGATTCGTTCTGATTCTCTGATCTTCTGGGATTCCTGAACTTCCTTTGCCTCTGCTTCCATAATTGGTTCACCCTTTTGGAGAGGAGAGATAGTTCATCTTCTTCTGATGAGGACCCATCAGAGGTTTCTTCAACAGCCTGCAAAACTTTGGAGTCAGATTTTCTGTTAGATTTTAAAGCTAATGGCTTACCTTGCTTTTGAGGTTCATCTGTTTCTAGCTCTATCTCGTGACTTCTGAGGGAGCTGACAAGTTCCTCCAGAGAGATTTTGTTGAGATCCTTAGCTAGCTTCAGCGCTGTGACCATTGGCCTCCACTGTTTTGGCAAGCTTCTGATGATCTTCTTAACATGATCAACAGTGGAATACCGTTTGTCAAGAACTTTGAGACCAGCAACCAGAATTTGAAATCTTGAGAACATCGTTTCTATTGATTCACTTTCTTCCATTTTGAATGCCTCATATTTCTGAATGAGTGCAAGAGCTTTGGTTTATTTGACTTGAATGTTGCCTTCATGCGTCATTCTCAGAGAGTCAAACATATTCTTTGCAGTGTCTCTGTTTGATATCTTTTCATATTCAGAGTAAGAGATGGCGCTGAGGAGAATAGTTCTGGCCTTGTGATGATTTCTGAAATCACGCTTTTGCTGATCAGACATTGCTTTCCTGTCAATCTTCTGACCACTTCCATCCACTGGGTGCGTGTATCCATCAGTCACCATGTCCCACATATCAGCATCATGGGCCAGAAAGAAGCTTTCAATTTTGTCTTTCCAGTAATCAAAGTTCTCTCCATCAAAGACTGGAGGTTTTCCACTGAATCTGTCTCTTTCTTCATTGTTGTCATTGCTGATGTTTTGATGTGGTCCTGCCATTGTGTTTTTCTGCTGCTGGATCTTGTACTGACACGGTTAAGTGTTATAAGCTCAGAACCAGGCGCTCTGATGCCAATTGAAGATGTGAAAAACACAAGAAGGGGGGTTGAATTGTAAAACTTTAAATCAAATGCAGACAACACTGTATTTTTATCCTGGTTCATTTGATCTCAAACTACTCCAGTCCATCCGTCAAGGTGATTTCGCCTCTCTCCAACGAGGTCTTAATCCACTATATTCAACTGAATACAACAACTACTTTAACAACTGTTAAAGCCTTCTTGAGTCTAACCACAGACCGGTTTATCTCAAGGAAATTCTCTTACAGATAAATGAACAAAAGTGTGTTTGATGTTTTCTAGTAAAACTATATATCACAACTGTGATAATACACAATGTTAAGCTTAGAATGAAACTAGACTGCTAATGCTTTTGAGTAGGCGTGGTTGAAAGCTTTAGCAATTTTTACCGGTACCAACCAAAGTGCCACATCAACGTAGCTACTGCTTCAACCATGTCGGTATACGTCGCACAGTTCCCTCACAGTCTATTGCTACTTACCTAAATGGTGTCCCCAAATCCGGGTGTAGGATTTAGAACAAACCCAAACAGAGAACCAAAATGTAAAGAATGCAAATCAAACAATGTAAGAAAGTAAATATGATCTAACCCTAAGGTAATCCCACTTTTAAGTTTATCCCCAGCAGAGTCGCCAGTTCTGTGATACGATTGGAGAACTGACTTGGGTGTTTTGCGTTTGTGTTTACAAATGTTGCAGTTTAGCAAGAGTCGCCACCGAATTTTCTTTTATCCAATAAGGAAAGGTGAAAAACACAGGAAAGACCTTTAAAGATGTTTTCTTGAGTTCGGGGGGTAGATTATGAAAAGGGAAGGTATTATCACCCTTTTCATCCATGGTTTTCCATGGGCTCTTAGTTGCTTGCTAGATCACTTGCTTTTGTTTGAATGTGCTTGTGGTGTAGTTTTGAAAGTATTTTGAAAATGTAACTTTGTAATGATTCTCGTTTCTATAAGAATGCGTACAAAGTGTTGTTTTGAAAATAGTTCAAAAAGATGTTTGTGAAATGTGTTTTTGAAAGTGATTTTGAAAAGGGTTTCTTTTGTAATGGCTCTTGTTTCTATAAGAACGCGTACAAAGTGTTGTCTTTTGAAAATGTTTCAAAGTGAGAGTGTTGGTGTATAAAATGTTTTTGTTGTGAGCAAGCAAGCAACTAGGAGCAAATCTACCTACTCTAAAGGTCTTAGATGTTCTTTTCCTTCTCCTTTAGATGTGGCTATCTTACCATTGATTTGGTAAGAAGCCCCATCATTGGATGTGAAGGGACGGACGTTGGGACGTTTGTATAGTCATAGAAGGCAACCCATGAATCGTTTTAGCAATGTCATTTTAGGGATTAGATTGTTTACCGAAGGCAACATCGAGGGTCATCGAGAGTCTTTTGCTAAAACGCACATGTTCGAGGGACATGACTATTTTCCGAAAGGCAACAAAGTGGGATTACCCTAAGGGTGCATGTATGTAAGTCTATTTGATTGCATGCATTTTAGTCTTAATTAGGGTGGTCTATTTGTTGATTTTCATATCTTGCCATACACACCCTAATTACTAGCATTTACATTTTAAAGAGATAAATTGCGGAAATGTAAATTCCTACGCTATTACAATATTTAGGGGATGGGGGTACATATTTATGAATGGGGGTTACAAGTAAAAATAAGTCCTAAGTTACTATTACAACCATATTGAAATGTACAATATAAAAAAGAAATTTTTTTTGTCTTAAAAAAAAAAAAAAATTAGTTAATAAAAGAAAATATTTTTATGTCTTTTTATGTTAATATTTAAAAATGATGAAAAGGAAAATAAATAAAACATAGAAAAGCGTGTTGCTGCAAGCAAAACAACAAGGATCAGAAGTTCTGAAGCCAGACGCGTGATGACTCAGAAGTGAACGTCAATGGAATCAGAAGTTCTGGATTGGTACACTCTGAGGTCCTGCAAGACACATTAGAGGGAAAACACAGAAGTTCTAGATTTCTATGTGCTGAACTTCTGAATGTTAGTACAATGAGAAAATCTTAGGAGTTTTGTATATTAAAACACTGAAGAGAACTCATAGGTTCAGTGTGTTTAAACAGTGAGAAAAATCATAGAAGTTATGTGCGTGTCAAAATAGTGAGTGAACAATCAGCAGTTCAGCATGTTATCAACGTATGAAAATCAGAAGTTCTAAGTGTTAAAACAGTAAGTGAACATCAGAAGTTCAGTGTACATTAACAGTGAGGAGAACTCAGAAGTTCTGTGTTATGCTGAAGCTGTTAGTAAACATCAGAAGTTCTATGCCATATTTCAACTCTTAATCAGCACATCAATAATTTATTCAGTTCTTAATAATCAGCAAATCAGAAGGATAATAACACAACAGTTTATAGATGCTTTAATCTTGAATCTGAGTCAAGCCATAATCAAGAAGTTCTGATCCACAGTTTTTTTTCTATTTATGCAATGATATGAACAACATCAATACTATGATATTTACATGTTAATGATGTTCAGAATGAAAAAAAACAAAGCAAAGTCAAAAAGACTTACCTTGAACTTGGAGCGTGCTTGGAGCTTTGAGTGGCTGCCTTTGGATGTTCTGGAATCAACAAGAGAAACGGAAGAGGAAATTCCAAGCTCTTTGATTAAAAAGGAGGAACAAAGGTTTTGGTTTTCTGCTTAGGAATTCTGGATTTTTATGAAGGGTTTCACAGGTCTCTTTTTCTCTTTTGATAGTTCTCTCTTTCCAAAAGCCAGCCTCTCCCTCAAAGCCCAACCCCTTGAACGTGTGATGGAGCAAAGTATTTATAGGTGAATTTTTTGTGATTTTGGGGGGAAAGACAAATGGAATTTTAAATCAATTTGGCATCCTGCTCCCTTGCTTTTTCATCACTGTTTTCGTATGCTAGTTTGGTGCAATTATGGGATGCAGGCGTAAGCTGAACTAGCTGCTGATTAGCAGCTTTTAACCATGTTTAAGCTGGAGTTGTCAGCAGGATTTAAGGAAAAGTAAAACAAAGTTGGGCCTAGTATCAGAGTTTGCTATCCCAAAATAGTAGAGGTACACGTGGTGGAAATCCTTTGGATAAAGACTCAAAAGTGGTTGTGAGCATCAAATGAGCATTAAATGATGATGAGACTTATCACAACCAGAAATCCTGCAACGTGATATTCTACACCATGGCTTAGTTCTGGATCAGAAGTTCTGCTTCTGTGTAGCATCCATTCTCTGATCTTTGTATCTTCTGGCTCCAGCACGTTCTGAAGGAACTTTCAGACTTTCTAGAAAGCTTGCAGCATGCTTCTTAACCTTCTTTGAATTACCCTGGCAAACTCTGACTGAAGCTTTTGTGAAAACTTGCCCAGAAGTTCTGACCAAACTCTGCCTTGAGAGTTTCCAGAATTTGCTGAGTGTTATGGTGATAATCTGGTCAGAAGTTCTGAGTTTTGTCATGCTTCTTAAACACTTAGAAAAATTTCTAAGTATTTAGAATTTTACTTTTCCAAAGTAAAATTTGACTTTTAAAATTTTTAATGAAACCAACTTCATATTCCAACATGTCTTGATGAAATATGATTTTTGAGATTTGATTTTGATCCAAAAGTCAAAGTTAGACTTCTCGGTTTGCAAATGACCATTTTGCCCTTACGGATGACTTTTCTTGAAAAATTGCAGTTCAAGGCTTGGAACTTGATAGAAGCAAACCTGAGAGTCTAGGGTGATACTTTGAGAAATGAGAGGGCAAATTTTTGGGTACAACATCATCCTGATACTTATTCAGACCATCTTCTAAGTACAGTGGAGATACGATCTAGAGACATATGTCATTTTGACACTCATTCAACACGTGTTTCAAGTACAGTTCAGATACGATCCACAGAGGGATGTCATTCTGAAACTTACTCAATACATGTTCAAGTACAATCACGACATAAATCTCCAGCAGGTACAGGGGCAGAAACATCCTGATGCAAAGTCATCGCCGCATCCTCAGCATACGCCCCCGTGACATTGACACTCCCCACAGAGTAGAGGCAACCAAAGCTTTGACATCGGCTTCCTCAAATAGGAGCTATTTTCCCCAGCAAAGTTCCTTCAGAGAGCCGACGTCTATATTCTGCAGGCGAATTTTATAATCGCAAGCAGTTCATAAAGTTTTTTCCGAAGCAGAGTTTATTTCTCTGAAAACAGAAGCTCAATCCCCAACAGAGTTTATTCCTCAAGCTATAGAAATTTATCCCACGACAGAGTTTATTTCCCCGAATCGGAAAAATAATCTAGTAAAACATCTCCTCTCACAAACAAAGTTATTCCCCCGTAGAGTTATTCTTAAACAGAGTCTCTCCCCGGCAGGATATTCGTAAACAAGGAGTAAATCCGCAGCATAGTCATCTCCATTCACCATCCACAGTGGAAACGAAGAACTCGGCTTCCCTAATACTCTTCAGCAACAGTTCGAGATTTATTTTCCCCGACTAAGAAGTACTGCAATAGCATCCCATGTTCATACATCACGTCATGCGCATACATATTGCATATAATACAATCTCATTTATTTTGAGAACATCATCACAATGCATTTCATACATCATGACATTTCATACAACTAACTCTTTACCTTTCAGGGAAAAGACCAAATCAACAAGCTACGGCTATTTCAGCATTTTCTTCAAGAAGATGTCCTCACAAGACATTCGTCTAGGTCAGTTGAATCGCTACTAATATTCTCCTGATTACCATGCCAGTCAAAGTTAACCTAAGATCTCTCTACTCACTATACCGGTGGAAGAGATACCAAGAATTTCGTTTGGGTTAGTTGAATCGCTACTAAGATTCTCGTGATTACTATGCCAGTCAAGGTAATCCCAAGATCTCTCTGCTCACTATGCAGGTGGAAGAGACTCCAAGATTTTCGTCTGGGTCAGTTGAATCGCAACTAAGATTCTCCTGATTACTATGCCAGTCAAGGTCATCCCAAGATCTCTCTGCTCACTATGCCGGTAGAAGAGGTTCCAAGACTTTCGTTTGGATCAGTTGAATCGCTACTAAGATTCTCCTGATTACTATGCTAGTCAAAGTTAACCCAAGATCTCTCTGCTCACTATGTCGGTAGAAGAGACTCCAAGACTTTCATCTGGGCCAATAGAATCGCTACTAAGATTCTCCTGATTACTATGCCAGTCAAAGTTAACCTAAGTTTTTCCCTGGGTCAGACAGGTTGACACTAAGATCTCTCTAATTACTATGCCAGTGGAAGATGTATAAAGACTTTCATTTGGGTCAGTTGAATCGCTACTAAGATCCTCCTGATTACTATGCCAGTCAAAGTTAATTCGAGGCCTTTCCCGGGTTTAGTCAAATCGACGCTAAGATTTATATCCCAGTTAAAGACAACTTGAGACCTTTCTCTGGTTCAGTCAAATCGATACTAAGATTTCTATTCCAGTTAAAGAAGTTATGAAGCCCAGAAACTGACTGGATAATAGTCAATCAACAATTCAAGACACTGTGAAGCTCGGATCCTGACCGGATAACAGTTTAATATCATTTCCCCAGTAAGCCGTTGTGAAGCCTGGAATACGACCAGATAGCAGTCAGCCTTATCATCCTCAACAAGTCACTGTGAAGCCTGGATCCTGACCAGATAGCAGTTCTCTTCCGTCTCTTCAATCAAGAAATGACTCCCTAGTAGAGTAATGGACAACTGAAGCTCCTAGACTCTATTCCCCAAGACAGAGACCAACATTCCTCAGCGAAGTCCTCCCTAACAACAGGAACAGGAATTCCCACCTAGGAATATCTCACGAAATCATCATTGTTCTGGATTGCATCTTTAAGCCCATCTCCGACGACTCCCTGTCACATTCTCTAGATGGCGTCTTTAAGCCCATCTCCGACGATATTCCGTCATCTTCCCCAAATGGCATCTTTAAGCCCATTCCCAACGTCATCAACCATCAGTATTACTTCATGCGAGTGCAAATTTCTGGGCACTCTAGTGTTCAATCGTCTTCCACCCTCAGATTACGAAAGGCGGACAAGCCAATATAAATCCTATGGTTTAAGAAGATTGAACAGGGGCAGCTGTTGTACCCCAAAATTTTCCCTCCCATTTTCACACAAAACATACTCCTAGAGGTCCTCAATTGCTCAAGTTGACTAAGGATTGACCAGAAAAATCCTCCTCCTAAGACAATGAGCCTCAAACTAGGGTTTCACTCCTCATCAAGATGTTTGAGTTCCAAGGGTCCCAAATGGTCTCCTTTGCCCTAATATGTCCTCAAGATCATCCATGCCAAGTTTCATGCCTTGCACAACAAGTTTGCTCAATGAAATGCCTGAAAATCAACTATACTAGGTCAAAAGTCAACTGTGGCCCAAATACAGTCAAACTTCAAGATTTTTGGTCAACATCAATATTTAGAAGTGATATCCATTATTTAATCAGGGGTTGATCATGATTCCTCAAGAAATGTTCTTAATTCATCAAAAGTCAAAAGTTGCTAAATTAGGGTTTCTACAGGAAAAGTTAACCAAACTTTGACTAGGCATAACTTTCTCATACTTTATCAGAAATTTCTCATCCAAGGCTCATTTTGAAGAGAATCAAATTCCCTACAATTCATCTTCAGTTCTCAAGTTCAATAAATGCACTGATGAAAAGATATAAAATCAGACATTATAGGTCCTTTTCAAAAGCCAACAAAAACACCTTTTGGGTCAAAGCTTATTACATGAACATGGAAGATCCAATTGAGATTAAACCAAAGATGTTGCATAGGTGACATCCCAAGCTTTCTAAAAAGTCCAAGAACACCCTCTTAGGGTCAACATTGAGAGAGATATACATTGTCAAAGTTGGCTATTTTTCAAAATTTGCACAAAGTCAACCATGCCCAAAAATGCATTTTTCTTCAAATGGGCCTAACTTTTTATGCTTGCAACACACTCCTAACAGGGTCCACGACCCATGAAACACTCCATGCCTCATTCACTTATTTATTTAATTTATTTTGATTTTATTTATTTAAAATTCAAATTAAATCAAATTAAATCAAAAATAAATCAAATAAATTGGATAAGATTTGTTTTGGAATTTATTGAATATCTCATGAGCTTTCAAAAGAAGAACAAAATCATGCAAGCTCAAAACAAGAGGAAATCTTCAAATGTGGAAAGATTGGAATCAAAAATTCATGACTATTATATCTTGGATTCTTTCTAATTCTAATGACCTAGATTGATTCTACTACATATAACAAAGCATTTGCAACCCTAAAGACAACATTACATGCGCAGCCTGCCTCCCACAAAGGAAGAAGAGATTTCAAATTTTGTCAAAAAAGTGTTTATCACATATCCCTCCATAGGTCGTTTCAAGCAATTCCAAGGACACAACAGCACTCCTGGACATTCGCTGAAGCTATCCCACTCATTCCCAAGCCTCAAAGCATCAAGAATAAAGCATAATAATAGTCACAGTTTGCTCCTTTTTTAAAAATCGTTTTCCTTAATTTTGGCATTATCAACATGATTTAATCATTTATTCATGCTTATTATCATGTTTGCGATATGTTTGGATGATTGATTTGAGTTTACGCGCAGGTGTTGTACCCCAAAATTTGCCCTCTCATTTCATCAACATTTTCTCAATCACAAGACCCTTGGAACTCAAGATCAAACTAGGGTTTGCCTTGCTCAAGACACCTCCTTGCACTGTTGACCCAAATTAGGGTTTGAGTTTACACAGGGATGTTTTGACCTACAATGCCCAAGATGACTTTCATACTTCATGTTGGACTCACAAGTTTTCCCATACCAAGTTTCAAGCCTTGATTCAATATTTTGCCCAGTCAATTGGACAATTGACCTGGAAATTAACTGTATTGGGGAAAAAGTCAACTGTGGCCAATTGACAGTCAAACCTCATGAAATTTGACCCACATAAACATTACAAACTCATATGAACCATTTGATCAAGTTTGGATCACAATTCCACAAGAAATGTGATCAGATCACCAAAAGGGCAAAATGGTCATTTTTAGGGTTTTGACTGCACAAAGGCAATTTTTGACTGTTTGACCTAGCCAATGGAAAATCAAGCTCACACATGGACTCAAGGACTCAATGACATTGTCTTTACCCAATTAACAAGTTCAAAAGATCTCAAATGCATAGGATTGACAGATGAATTTTTCAGTCAACTGATCAAAATTTGACTGTATACTGAAAAGTCAAACTTTGACTTTTTGGTCAAAATCAAGTGCCAAGAGTTATTTTTCATCAAGACATGTCAAATTATGAAACTTTTTCATCAAGAAACCCAAAAATGCAAATTAGGGTTTAAAATGGAAAAATTTCATAACTTAAAAATTTTAAAGATGAAATTTTCTTATTTTTTCCTAACATTGTCCCATTTTTTCACCAAGATGAAAATGGATTCAAACAAAACTTGCAACATGAAAGTTGTAGTCCATCACAAATTCTACAACTTTTATTCACAAAGTTTTCTCAAAAGAATCTTTTATCTCAAGTTATGATTTTTGGAACAAGGGTACCTAAAACTTTTAACTTAGAGAAAATTTGCCCTAATCTAGGCAGGATTTTGACCCATCTTCTTGGCCACTTTTCACATAGTTCAACTTGTAGTTTCAAGTTGAATTTCAAAGATGGATTATAATACATGTTCCAAGTTTTCCAAATTGTCCAAGAACTCCTTAAACACCCTTGTGGTTAGAGAGAATCGAATGCTTGAAGTTGGCAAAAACTCACTTTTGTCCATGGTCAATACATGTTCATACAAACTTGCATTTTTAAATTAGCATGTTTGGTGCTAGCTTGCAGGCCTCAAAACCAACTTGTACTCCATAATTTAATGCATATCCATTGAGTTAAGGTTTTGTCTTGGTCATTAGGGAATTGCACACAAGATTAAGCCCTAAATGGTAAAAGGTATATTGCCATATTTGCAAAAGGTTGCTTTATGTCAAAACACTAAGCATTGAGCCTTGAACAAAATCTGAGACTGCAAACTAAATCCATGAATGGGAGGGGCCAAGTGTTTTGTGTGCAGAGTGATAGGAGGGCATGTACAAGGCTATAACATCACTTCCATTCTCTTGCTTCAAGTAAAAAAAAAGGTGCAAATCATATGCCATCTCTCATATCTGTTAAGACAAGCTTACACAAACATTGGAGACAAGTTCCATACCTCCCAACAAGCCTGAAACACGACCCATTTGCTTCTCAAACTCCCTTGTACACAGAATCACTGTTTTTATGCAAAACAGGGCAAGTTCTGCATTTTGCAAGCCATAACCAAATTCCATCGTGCGTTTTATCCAAAGATAGTTCAAACACCTTCCAATCAACTCACCTGAACAATCCCAGACCCCCATTGCAAGCTGTAACACCTCTAACACACTTTTAAATTTTTGTTTCAAAGCTCTGCAGGTTGAGTTCTACAACACGATTCAAGTTGTTTCAAAACAAGCCAAGCATTGGAAAAGCTTCCTTGGACCTCAGGCAAGCTCAAAAGAAGCTCAAACACCATTGAAGGTTGCTACATTGTCCAACTCGAAGTCAACTGAAACAGGTATTTCATGGACTTCTATCTCTCTATTTAGGAATGGTTAGGCTTAGGTTTGTGAATGAAATATGTTGTACTCATAGCCCTGAAGCCATACATATGCTTAGTTTTCATTTACATTAATCGTGCTAAGAGAATTTCACTCATGAACTTTCTAAAAAAACTAGGTTAGAAATTAGGGCCAGAGAAATTCTCTCTGGTCTTTGAGAGTTAATCCAAGTTTTTTATATGGTTGGATTCGTTTTTTAATTCTCTACAATGTTCATGTTATGAGTTTTGTCAAAAAATCAAAGAATCAGGAGATAGCCATTGATGTACAGAGGCACGCGTTTTGTGAACAAGAGGAAGAAGATGAAGTCTGACTGGGCTGGGCCTGTTTGTTCTTTGCTTTTGACACCCCCATTTTCTATTTACACCCCCTAGCCCATTTATTTAAATATTTATCATTTTGACATTTTTTTTTTATTCTGACTTTATTATTTTTTGTCTAAGTATAAAAAATGCCAAAAGATTATTTTCTATATTTTTCATATTTATTTGATATTTATTTTGATTTTACTAAGTATAAATATGTAAATAAACTATTTTCTTTTTAATAAAACTCAAAAATAATACAAAAAATATACTTATTTTCATTTATTATTTCTATTTATATTTGAGAACGTTTTCTTGAAAATACCTATTTTTTGTAAATAATTAATTTTTATCTTTGTATATTTAATATGTTTAATATATATATATATATATATATATATATATATATATATATATATATATATATATATATATATATATATATATATATATATATATATATATATATATATATATATATATATATATATATATATATATATATATATATATATATATATATATATATATATATATATATATATATATATATATATATATATATATATATATATATATATATATATATATATATATATATATATATATATATATATATATATATACTTGTTTTATTAAATAATTAGGTTAAGAAAAATACAAAAATACCGCATTTTCATTTTTATTAATATTTTTGTACTAAAAATATCATTTTCATAATATACTTTTTTTTTGTATAAATTAGTATATTATTGTATATAATTAATAAATAATATTATTTATTAAGAATTAGGGTTTTTTTGCCCTAAATAGAAAAATAATTAAATTGACCCCTTTTTATTTACATTTCACATTGAAAAAATACTTTTTACATACATGAAAATCTTTTTTTACATAATACATTTTATTTGATATTTGTTTAATTGTATTTATTTAAATATTAATTAGTGCCTATACATTCAATATGGTTGTAATAACTTAGAATTTATTTTCTTGTCAAATACTCCCTTTTCATAATCTACCCCCCGAACCCAAGAAAACATCTCAAAGGTCTTTCCTATGCTTTTTGACCTTTCCTTAGAATAAAATAAAATGTCGGTGGCGACTCTTGCTAAACCGAACAAGTGCGAAAAGCAAACGCAAAATCCCAAGTCAGTTCTCTCACCGTATCACAGAACTGGCGACTCTGCTGGGGGAATAACTTGAAAGTGGGGTTACCTTAGGGTTTTAGGTCACCTTTACATGCTTATCTTGCTTCATTTGATTGCTTTACTTTTTGGATTCCTTGTTTGGGTTTGTTTTAAATCCTACACCCGGATTTGGGGGCACCTTTTAGGTAAGTAGCAGTAAACTGTGAGGGAACTGTGCGGGGTATACCGACATGGTTGAAGCAATAGCTACGTTAGTGTGACATATTTGTGGGTACCGGTAGCATTTGAGTTAATCAAAGTGAATACGGGGCCGCTGAGTGATGTCGTGAAGCACTAACGAACTCTTAGAACCTTACTTGACCATCTTGGCCTTTTTAGGGGTAGTGAGATGACCGACTTTGGTGCAGTCCGAAGTTGGTAGGTACTCGATACTACACTCATTGAGGATTGTTTTCTTGGAACATTTTGGTCGCCAGTTAAGTGGCTAAACCAAAACAATGAACACAGAAAATAATCTGATGATATTGAGCTCCTTAGAACCCGGTTTCTATTTTAGGACAGGTTGAGCCAACTAACTTCAAGAGGGTACTTACCTACAAACCCCATGCAAGCCTAAACCTAAGAACTTGTTTGCTCTGTGAGAATATGATTACCTGTATATACACTTGCTTACTTTTGCATACATGTACATAACATCATAGCATCATACCATAGCATTTTCAATAACCATTTCAAGGATCTCAAGGGTCTTTGATGCAGGGTCATGTTGAACCAGACGTCTACAAAAGGGCAAGAGGTTTCATTTTCCTCTAAACAGACGTCGTCAAAGATCAAGTACAACAACTTGAATCAGAGGCTATGACCCACTTGACATGGTGAGCTTGATTCTCGTGGAAAGACATCCACCGATACAAAGTTCTCCAATCAAAGATGTTGATCAAAATTCGACCTCTAACATTTTCTTGTGTTTACCCCGAGAGATCCTTGAAAAACATGCACCCACATATCATGCATTGTATCATAACAGGTTTTCCTTTTCAGGTTTCCTTATTCTCCTACTGTTTATTTCCGTAGAGATGGCTCTAGAGAGGACTGTCAAATATATCCAGGATCAAAACGCTCAACTTCAGGAAATGTTCTTGAACATGTCCCAGGGGCAAAAAGAAGTGAAAGCTCTCCTCACAAGAGGCATGGTCCTAGGGAATTCAAGCAGTGTCAGGAATGATCAGTTGGAAGAACTACAGATTGAGCTGGAAATAATGAAGATCCAAATGATGGGATAACTGGTGGGCCAAATGGCTCTCATTCAAGACCTGGCTCAAATACAAGAGGAGCTCAGGGTTCTCGTCAACAAACTGCATCGAGATAACCAAGTGGGGAAAACAACTAGGGTTGAATACCAAGTCATTATTCAACCTCATTTGAGACAAGAAGACAAGGGAAAGGCTCCCCAACTTGCTTCAGGGTCACAAGCCCAGCAACAACCTCGCCAGCATCAACGGGGTAATCGGCGTAAGAAAAATACGACTGGAAGACATTTCTCTGAGACTGACATACCATCATCTCTAATACTGAAACGCTTATTGGAGGTCAATCTGCTTGCTTTAAAGGATCCTATTCAGAAGCCTAATACCTCTACTCCTAGATATCACCCTGACGCATTTTGTGTATACCACTCCCATAGTCCTGGACATGGCACCGATGACTGTTGGGCTTTGAAAAACAAGATCCAAGACTTGATTGACGAAGGAGTGTTGGAATTCATGCCGGATGGCGAGATGAAAATCTTCCGCTAAGGGTTCTCCACCTAAAATGACAATCTCGAACTGAGGTACTTTCGTTCCATTTGAATTTTCAAGTTGTAATTTCTTTTGTTATTCAAACAATTATCTGTTGATGTCAAACTCTGTTTCATTAATGCATTGCATATGTTTGTCTTGAATTCATCCATTCGTTTTCACTATTCTTGAACTATGATTTCTACTTTCTTTATGATATTTAACTCTTGATAAAAAGCTACAAGCCTTTAGAGGTAGGATGACGAAAGCAATACCATAATCTCATACAGTATGCTTTTGAATAGACCTTGCGGATGATGTACAGGATTTTCTTTCAAATCCTAAACACTGGAGTTATAAGAAAGATAATCCCTAGTCAACCCTTTCGAGCCAAAGAAGTAGGAGTTTTCAGTTTTAAACAAAAAATTGAAACCTTTGATTAAACCTGGGGCAGGGTAGTCTCTCAGTTAATTCAAAAGATGCGCATTGAAGTCGCAAACTCTCAGTTCGTAATACAACGAATGACATCAAAAACATTTCCTTTGGAACCAAAAGACGGTGATAGTTCCTTATCTCAAAGGCAGTCAATCTCTCAAAAGAGAAAAGCCCGCTGAGCCAAAACTTACGAAGGAGGCTTAAGAAAGCTAGGGCATCCCGCTGACTGTAAAACAGGAACAGTCAGACAAAAATTATGGATAACGAATCAAAAGAAAAAGGTCATTATAAATCCTCAACAACAGGAAAAATGTTGCAAAAATAATGATTGACTTCCATAAAATTCAACTGGTGTGAACCATCACCCAAAACGTTGTTCCAAACTCGAATAGAGTTTGACGCACAATTAACTAAGTTTAGGATTGAAGAACATCACGAAGAGCGGGTGGGTACCAATATACTTTGAGACTTTACCCTTTGTTTCTTAAAACCGTGAACCAAGCCACGTTACAACCCTTCGAAAGTCCTAATTGAAGCATGGGTTAGTTCTAAAGCATACTGTTACAAAAGGTATCCTGACTCCTGTAAGTCTTTGCCCTAAATCTTGTGTTGAATTTGTCTTATAAAAAGTTTTCTGCTAAAAAACGCATTTTTCAAAACCTCGAGACAAGCATAAACTTTGCATTATTTGAATATTGTTGTTTGTACATGTTTATTTGTTTGACAGCAAAGAAATTCACAACAGTGAATGTTCGGAGGAACGAAAGCTCTATCGGTGAATAAAATCACTTCAAGTGGGATGACACTCCCATTACAAAAATCTCCTATCAACAAAAGGGGATTTGATATGGTATTGTCCAGTTAACCTGGGGCAGTCCAGTCAAGATTCCACAAATCTTTCAAATTTTACCTGGGACAGTCCAGTCATGATTTCAACAAATCTTTCAAAGTTCAGTGAACCCGGGGCAGTCCAGTCAAGATTTCAAGAAATCTCTCAATTACAGGTTAACCTGGGGCAAATCTCTGTCACCATCACTTGGGGCATTTAAACGTCAATCTCATCAAAGGGTTACGAACAGTCCAAGTTTCCTGACAATGCCACAAGCATCTGATACTATGGGCAGTGATGAAACCTCTCCGAAATCTTTCTGAAAAGAAATTCAAGCGTCCTCGAGAAGTTTATCACCTCTCTAAGCAGGCCAGCAGTCATGGGTTTATTTCCCCAACACTTGTCAAGGACTTATTCTCCAAAGCAAATTACATTTCAAATCGATCGGTCGTTAAAAATTTCTTTCATCACCTGCTGGAAGTTACGGTCGTCATCAAAATTTCCTTCATCACCTGTTGGAATTCACGGTCGTTAAAAATTTCTTTCATCACCTGCTGGAAGTTACGGTCGTCATCAAAATTTCCTTCATCACCTGATGGAAGTTACAGCCACCAACAGAATAACGGACAACTGAAGCTCCTAAAAATCTGTTTCTCTCAAGAATGAAGATTCTCATCCTTAAAAAACCTCAGAAGATTACTATACTCCCAACCTCCTGACCCTTAACAGAATGAAGATTCTCATCCTTGAAACCTTATAAGATTGGTATACTCCCAACCTCCTGAACCTTAACAGAATGAAGACTCTCATCCTTGAAACCTCAGAAGATTGGTATACTCCCAACTTCCTGACCCTTAACAGAATGAAGATTCTCATCCTTGAAACCTCAGAAGATTGGTATACTCCCAATTTCCTGACCCTTAACAGAATGAAGATTCTCATCCTTAAAACCTCAAGAGATTGGCATACACCCAATCTTATGACCCAAGACCTGAATAAAGATTCTCATTTTGGCTTTCCTAGTAGATTGGCATACACCCAACCTCCTGATATTCCCGACAGAGTGAAGATTCTCATTTCTCAAAGTGGTATAACATCTGAATTTTTGGTATTCCCGACAGAGTGAAGATTCTCATTCTTAAAGTGGCATACAACCTAAACCTGAACTTCTTCCAGACAGGAATAAGCTTTTTCCAGAATCCTGAGTTTTACTCTCCGACAGGATAGCTACTTTTCAACAGTATGGCTATTCCCCACAGAATTCTTATTTCCCAAGCAGAACGAAGAATCTCGTTCTCAGTACCTCACAAAGTATTCCCCAGTGAAGATCTCCTAAAAACAGAAATCCCCAGTAGATGGGCATACAACCCAAACTCCTGATTTCCCCAACCATAGTCCCAGGACTTCTCATTTTCAACGATCAAAGGATTTTCAGTCCCCAGCAGCAGTTAAGGATTTACTTTCCCCAGCAGTAGTCAAAGATTTCATCATCCAGGATTTATCTTCCTCAGCAAGACAGCTACTCAGCTTACATGCACATCCATTACATTCATATATCATAAACATTGATGAAACACAATTCATTGCATCATACATATCATGCAACATAACTTTGTGTTTTAGCTAACATTTTACCCTTTTTAGGATAAGATTAAAAGGCTATCGTTAACAATTATTCAGATACAGTATGGATACACCCCAGACACGGCGGTCATTCTATTACTCATTCACAATTTCGAGTCAAAATACAGTACAGATACACCCCAGACACGGCGGTCATTCTACTACTCATTCAGACTTCGGTAATCCGATACAAACTAGATACGCTCCAGACACAACGGCCATTCTATCTCTAATTCAGATTCAACTATCAACTTTAAGATCAGATACGCTCCAAACACGGATGCCATTCTGGCCCTTACACCAGCAGCTTGATTCTCTCCAGTGCCGTCACCGCAGAAGTCATCCTGTCACCTATTCAGATCCCAATTACAGTTCCAGATACACTCCAGACACGGAAGTCATTCTGCTACTCATACAGATCTCAATTTCAGATACAGTCCAGATACGCACCAGGCACGGTTGCCATTCTGTCACTCATTCAAAATTTATCCCCAGCACACAGTTGCTCCGCATACAGATGTTTCTCTGTTACCCATTCAGAATACATATACACTCCAGACACGGCTGTCATTCTGATATTCATTCAAAGTCTCAATTTCAGATACAGTCCAGATACGCACCAGGCACGGTTGCCATTCTATCACTCATTCAGAATTTATCCCCAGCACACAGTTGCCCTGCATATAGATATTTCTCTGTTACCCATTCAGAATAGAGATACACTCCAAACACGGCTGTCATTCTGATATTCATTCAAAGTCTCAAATACAGTTACAGCTCAGATACGCCCCAAGCACGGACGCCATTCCTTTTCTCATACAGACTCGGTCTCCAGATACAGTTCAAGTGCATTCCAGACACGCATACCACTTTGATACTCATTCTTCTGACCTCCAACATTGCATTTCAACAAACATTCTTGGATGGAATCTTTAAGCCCATCTCCAGCAAGATTCTACCAACACCAAATGGCATCTTTAAGCCCATTCCCTCAACATTATTTTGACAAGTGCAAATTTACGGGTACTCTAGTGTCCAATCCTCTTTTACCTTCGAGTCGCGAAAGGCAAACTTGCCAATCTAACTCTTCAGGTTCAAGAAGATTGAACAGGGGAAACTGTTGTACCCCAAAATTTTCTCTCTCATTTCATCAACATTTTCTCAATCCAAGACCCTTGGAACTCAAGATCAAACTAGGGTTTGCCTTGCTCAAGACACCTCCTTGCACTGTTGACCCAAATTAGGGTTTGAGTTTACACAGGGATGTTTTGACCTACAATGCCCAAGATGACTTTCATACTTCATGTTGGACTCACAAGTTTGCCCATACCAAGTTTCAAGCCTTGATTCAAATTTTTGCCCAGTCAATTGGACAATTGACTTGGAAATCAACTGTATTGGGGAAAAAGTCAATTGTGGCCAATTGACAGTCAAACCTCATGAAATTTGACCCACATCAACATTACAAACTCATATGAACCATTTGATCAAGTTTGGATCACAATTCCACAAGAAATGTGATCAGATCACCAAAAGGGCAAAATGGTAATTTTTAGGGTTTTGACTGCACAAAGGCAATTTTTGACTGTTTGACCTAGCCAATGGCAAATCAAGCTCACACATGGACTCAAGGACTCAATGACATTGTCTTGACCCATTCAACAAGTTCAAAAGATCTCAAATGCATAGGATTGACATATGAATTTTTCAATCAACTGATCAAAATTTTTACTGTACACTGAAAAGTCAAACTTTGACTTTTTGGTCAAAATCAAGTGCCAAGAGTTATTTTTCATCAAGACATGTCAAATTATGAAACTTGTTCATCAAGAAACCCAAAAATGCAAATTAGGGTTTAAAATGGAAAATTTTCATAACTTAGAAATTTTCTAAGTTATGAAATTTTCTTATTTTTTCCTTACTTTGTCCCATTTATTCACCAATATGCAAATGGATTCAAACAAAACTTGCAACATGAAAGTTGTAGTCCATCACAAAGTCTACAACTTTTATCCACAAAGTTTTCTCAAAAGAAGCTTGTATCTCAAGTTATGATTTTTGGAACAAGGGTACCTAAAACTTTTAACTTAGAGAAAATTTGCCCTAATCTAGGCAGGATTTTGACCCATCTTCTTGGCCACTTTTCACATAGTTCCACTTGGAGTTTCAAGTTGAATTTCAAAGATGGATTATAGTACATGTTCCAAGCATTCAAAATTGTCCAAGAACTCCTCAAACACCCTTGTGGTTAGAGAGAATCGAATGCTTGAAGTTGGCAAAAACTCACTTTTGTCCATGGTCAATACATGTTCATACAAACTTGCATTTTTAAATCAGCATGTTTGGTGCTAGCTTGCAGGCCTCAAAAACAACTTGTACTCCATAATTTAATGAATATCCATTGAGTTAAGGTTTTGTCTTGGTCATTATGGCATTGCACACAAGATTAAGCCCTAAATGGTAAAAGGTATATTGCTTTGCAAAAGGTTGCTTTATGTCAAAACACTAAGCATTGAGCCTTGAACAAAATCTGAGACTGCAAACTAAATCCATGAATGGGAGGGGCCAAGAGTGTTGTGTGCAGGGTGATAGGAGGGCCTGTACAAGGCTATAACATCACTTCCATTCTCTTGCTTCAAGTAAAAAAAAGGTGCAAATCATATGCCATCTCTCATATCTGTTAAGACAAGCTTACACAAACATTGGAGACAAGTTCCATACCTCCCAACAAGCCTGAAACACGACCACTTTGCCTCTCAAACTCCCTTGTACACAAAATCACTGTTTTTCTGCAAAACAGGGAAAGTTCTGCATTTTGCAAGCCATAACCAAATTCCATCGTGCGTTTTGTCCAAAGATAGTTCAAACACCTTCCAATCAACTCACCTGAACTATCCCAGGCCCCCATTGCAAGCTGTAACACCTCTAACACACTTTGCCAATTTTGTTACAAAGCTCTGCAGGTTAAGTTCTACAGCATGATTCAAGTTGTTTCAAAACAAGCCAAGCATTGGAAAAGCTTCCTTGGACCTCAGGCAAGCTCAAAAGAAGCTCAAACACCATTGAAGGTTGCTACATTGTCCAGCTCGAAGTCAACTGAAACAGGTATTTCATGGACTTCTATCTCTCTATTTAGGAATGGTTAGGCTTAGGTTTGTGAATGAAATATGTTGTACTCATAGCCCTGAAGCCATACATATGCTTAGTTTTCATTTACATTAATCGTGCTAAGAGAATTTCACTCATGAACTTTCTGAAAAAACTAGGTTAGAAATTAGGGACAGAGAAATTCTCTCTGTTCTTTGAGAGTTAATCCAAGTTTTTTATATGGTTGGATTCGTTGTTTAATTCTCTACAATGTTCATGTTATGAGTTTTGTCAAAAAATCAAAGAATCAGCAGATAACCATTGATGTACAGAGGCACGCGTTTTGTGAGCAAGAGGAAGAAGATGAAGTCTGACTGGGCTGGGCCTGTTTGTTCTTTGCTTTTGACACCCCCATTTTCTGTTTACACCCACCTAGTCCATTTATTTAAATATTTATCATTTTGACATTTTTATTTTTTATTCTGACTTTATTATTTTTTGTCTAAGTATAAAAAATGCCAAAAGATTATTTTCTATATTTGTCATATTTATTTGATATTTATTTTGATTTTACTAAGTATAAATATGTAAATAAACTATTTTCTTTTTAATAAAACTCAAAAATAATACAAAAAAATATACTTATTTTCATTTATTATTTCTAATTATATTTGAGAACATTTTCTTGAAAATACCCATTTTTTGTAAATATATATATATATATATATATATATATATATATATATATATATATATATATATATATATATATATATATATATATATATATATATATATATATATATATATATATATATATATATATATATATATATATATATATATATATATATATATATATATATATATATATATATATATATATATATATATATATATATATATATATATATATATATATATATATATATATATATATATATATATATATATATATATATACTTGTTTTATTAAATAATTAGGTTAAGAAAAATACAAAAATACCACATTTTCATTTTTATTAATATTTTTGTACTAAAAATGTCATTTTCATAATATACTTTTATTTGTTTTTGTATAAATTAGTATATTATTGTATATAATTAATAAATAATATTATTTATTAAGAATTAGGGTTTTTTTTGCCCTAAATAGAAAAATAATTAAATTGACCCTTTTTTATTTACATTTCACATTGAAAAAATACTTTTTACACATGAAAATCTTTTTTTGCATAATACATTTTATTTGATATTTGTTTAATTGTATTTATTTAAATATTAATTAGTGCCTATACATTCAATATGGTTGTAATAACTTAGAATTTATTTTCTTGTCAAATACTCCCTTTTCATAATCTACCCCCCGAACCCAAGAAAACATCTCAAAGGTCTTTCCTGTGCTTTTTGACCTTTCCTTAGGATAAAATAAAAAGTCGGTCGCGACTCTTGCTAAACTGAACAAGTGCGAAAAACAAACGCAAAATCCTAAGTCATTTCCAAGTCGCATTCAATATGTTTTGCGTGTTTTGTTTCCAAATGTACGGTAAGCAAGAGTCGCCACCGTCTTTTATTTTATCCAACAAAGGAAAAGGGAAAAAGAACAGAATAAACCTTTTTCGAGATGTTTCTGAGTACGGGGGGTAGATTATAGAAAGGGAAGGTGTTAGCACCCTTTCTATCCATGGTTTTACACGGTCTCTTAGATACTTGCTCATTTTGAAATTGCTTTTGTGTTTGTTTTGAAAAGCTTTGAAAATGCCTTAGTGCGGCGTTTCACTTTATGGTAACTCTTGTGTCAGTCCTCAAGAGTGTGATAAAGCGTTTTTGAAAACTGTGTTCGAAAAGTGTAAGTGTGAAAAAACTAGTTGTTTTGAGCAAGTACTTAAGAGTTTCTACCTACTCAAAAAAGATTGTTCGTTTTATTATTTCCTTTAGATAATGCTATCCTACTATTAAGGAGTAGGTAGCTCAATCGTTGGAGTTTAAGGGACAATCGAAAGGGACAATTACGGTCACTTAAGGCAACAGGGCAAGATCTCTTAGTAACTGTCCTGAAGTTCTAAGATCGTATTTTATTTTACCGAGGCAACCTTCGAAAGGGACTTGCGATCTCTAAATTAGAGGAAAGTCACTAAGAATTCTCACGTTCGAGAATAGTGACCGTATTTTCGAGGCAATCGAAGTGGGAAATACCCTAGGGGTGAGCATGCGCAAGTGTTTGATTTCAGTTTATTTATCTTTACATAGTTAGGGTGTTCTACTGTTTTAAACATTCGATTTATCTTTTGCATTCAATCATATTATCCATACATCTAAACAGTTTAAACAATTGCAGAAATTTAAAGCGGAAAAGAAAATCTACGCTATTATAGGGCTTCGGGGGAGGGGGTTACATAACCAAAAATTGGGGAATTTAAACAATAAATAAAATAGTAAAACTAAACCTAATTAAAAGCTATTACAACCCATAATCAGATACAATAATAATAAATGGTAACAATAATAATAATAGTAATAATACGAAAGTAGCTAACGCGCACGACTTGGAAATGACGTCTAAAAATCTAAAATGCTCTAAGTAAAATAAAATTATTTTTGTTGTTTTGTTTATTTGGAAAAATATTTAATTTAATTTAATTAATAAAAAGAAAAGAAAATTTGAAATTAATTCTAAAACAAACATAATGTTTTTTTGGCATTTTTTATTTGAGGAAAAAATATTTAAGAATTAAAACTAATTTCCTAATGGGTTTTATTTTAGAAAAAAATAAACCAATTATCCTAATTAATACTAATTATTTAATTAACAAAATTTTTTTAGCAAAATATCTAATTCCTACCTTTTTTGTGATTTTATTGATTTTTTAGTTTTAATTTAAAAAAATGATTTTTAGAAATAAACAAAACAAAATAAATAAAATGAAATTAAAAAAACAATACGAATAAAAAATGGGCCTGTATGAGCTTCAACTGGGGGTGCTGATTGAAATTTCCAAGGCCCAAGTGTGATGGCCCAATTGCCTGCGCGTGATCCAATTGAGCCCTCATCTGGGGGTTCACCAAGTTCTTTGCTTGCTGAACGTTGGATTTGGATTGAAAGAAGATCCAATGGCTGGATCTGGAGGCGCATGATGGATGCCTGGTTGTGAGATGTGCTGGATCTGAAACAAGAAACTCAGAAAATATGAAAATGTCTGGACCTGGGATCGAACCCAGGTCCTCTAAACTTTCAAACACATGCTTGACCATCTGAGCTAACTTGTTTAATTGTTAATATAATATACAAATAAAATATAACATAAGCAGAGTGCTTTGTCCAGAAAAATGATGCGAAATTTAAACGAGCCAGTGTGTGGCTGCCACATGATCATCTTCCTCCCAGAACCGTCGTTTTAGGTATTGGACTTATACCTATGAACAAAGTCCATAGCTATAACCTGTGACATTTCCAAAACGCAGCATAGGCATGATAAATCCCAACCAAGGGCATGGGTCGATTGGAAATTCCCCACTGAGGCTGAATATACCCTTGGTTTGGCCTAATTTAACTTATATCAAAAAGCTCTAAAACATGCTTTGAAACACTAAGAATGGTGTTTCACAATTCCTATGCGTAAACTCAAATCGAATCATCCGAACATATTGCAAACATGATAATAAGCATGAATAAATGATTAAAACATGTTGATAATGCCAGAACTAAGGAAAACGATTTTTAAAAAAGGAGCAAACCGTGACTGTTATTATGCTTGATTCTTGATGCTTTGAGGCTTGGGAATGAGTGGGATAGCTTCAGTGAATGTCCAGGAGTGTTGTTGTGTCCTTGGAATTGCTTGAAACGGCCTATGGAGGGATATGTGATCAACACTTTTTTGACAAAATTTGAAATCTCTTCTTCCTTTGTGGGAGGCAGGCTGCGCATGTAATGTTGTCCTTAGGGTTGCAAAATGCTTTGTTATATGTAGTAGAATCAATCTAGGTCATTAGAATTAGAAAGAATCCAAGATATAATGGTCATGAATTTTTGATTCCAATCTTTCCACATTTGAAGATTTCTGCTTGTTTTGAGCTTGCACGATTTTGTTCTTCATTTGACAGCTCATGAGATATTCAATCAATGCCAAAACAAATCTTATCCCATTTATTTGATTTATTTTTTATTTAATTTGATTTTATTTGAATTTTAAATAAATAAAATCAAAATAAATTAAATAAATAAGTGAATGAGGCATGGGTTGGTTCATGGTTCATGGACCATGGTAGGAGTGTGTTGCAAGCATAAAAAGTTAGGCCCATTTGAAGAAAATGCATTTTGGCCATTGTTGACTTTGTACAAATTTCCAAAAATGGCCAACTTTGACAATGTATATCTCTCTCAATTTTGACCCTAAGAGGGTGTTCTTGGACTTTTTAGAAAGCTTAGGATGTCCCCTAAGCAACCTATTTGGTTTCATCACAATTGGATCTTCCATGTTCATGTAAGAAGCTTTTACCCAAACGGTGTTTTTGTTCGCTTTTGAAAAGGACCTATAATGTCTGATTTTATATCTTTTCATGAGTGCATTTATTGAACTTGAGGGATGAAGATTAATTGTAGGTATTTGGGTTCTCTTCAAAATGAGCCTTGGATGAGAAATTTCTGATAAAGTATGAGAAAGTTATGCCTGGTCAAAATTTGGTTGACTTTTCTTGTAGAAACCCTAATTTAGCAACTTTTGACTTTTGATGAATTAGGACCATTTCTTGAGGAATCATGATAAACCCTTTATCAAATAATGGATATCACTTCAAAATATTGATGTTGACCAAAAATCTTGAAGTTTGGCTGTATTTGGGCCACTGTTGACTTTTGACCTAGTACAGTTATTTTTCCGGCATTTGAGCAGTTGACTGAGCAAACTTGTTGTGCAAGGCATGAAACTTGGCATGGATGATCTTGAAGACATGTTATGGAAATGGATACCATATGGGACCCTTTTAACTCAAACATCTTGATAAGGAGTGAAACCCTAGTTTGAGGCTTATTGTCTTAAGAGGAGGATTTGTCTGGTCAATCCTTAGTCCACTTGAGCCATTGAGGACCTCTAGGAGTATCTCTTGTGTGAAAATGGGAAGGAAAATTTTGGGGTACAACACTTGCAACATAGCACTACATGTTTCAGTTAACTGCACATGCTCAATTTCAATGGACCGCCTCTTTGATATGATATCTTTCATGAATTTAGCATAAATTGGCATTTGCTCTAAAGCTTCTGTGAAAGGAATATTGATCTCAAGATTTTTGAACAACTCCAAGAATTTTTCAAAAAAAATTTCATGCTGGTCTTTTTTCTTTGACCTGGTTGGATATGGGAGAAAAATCTTATACTTTGGTTCTTTCGGTTTCTCCTTCTCGATCACAAGAGGTATTTCACTTTCTTCAGCTTGCTTAGGATCATCTCTTATCTCTAGATCGACTTCCAACAATCCCTCTTCCTCCACCTTTTCTTCTATAGGTTTTTCAATTGACTTACCCCTTCTTGTGACTACAGCTTTAACATGATTGTGATCACGGGGATTTGGAATAGTTCCTCTTGGCAACGAACCTGGTGCTTGAGAACTTGAGGCTAACTGTTGGGCTATCTGACCGAATTGAACCTCAAGATTTTCGATGGAAGTTGTTGTGTTTTTCTTATGATTTCTAGTTTCATCATGAAATTGTATGTTGTGAGCAGACATCTTCTCAAAAGCAATCTCCCAGTCTGGTTTCTTTTGGGCCTGTTGTTGGTTTTGTTGATATTGAGTTTGATACTTGCCTTGACCTTGTTGTTGAGCATTCCCCTTTTGATCTTTCCAGGAGAAATTAGGATGATTCTTCCAACCAGGGTTGTAAGTATTCGAGTATGGATTATTTTTCTTCAGAAAGTTTATCTCTTCAATCTGCTGAGGAGTATCAAAATAGAACACCGTTTGATGGGGACCGTTACAGATCTCACAACTAACAGTTTGAGCTTGTTGAATTTGAGCGACCTGTTGAGTTCCAAGGTTTAATGCTTTTAACTTCTTCTCCACCTTTGCAGCTATTGTATCTTCTATCCGGACTTTATTGGTTTCCAGTTTCAGATCAATAACTCCTCCCGGTGTAGTCACACTTCGATCATATAACTCCAAATGTTCGTTGGCAGCAATGGCTTCAAAAATCTTCTTCACGCCAGTGGCTGTTGTAAAATTAGATGAGCCACCGGCAGCAGTATTAATGAGTTGTTTAGTCTTCATCTTTAAGCCATTCACAAACATCTGCATTTTCTCTATTTGATCCATGTTATGAGTTAGTCATGCTACCAAACATCTTTTGAATCTCTTGTATGCATCACCTAGAGACTCTCCCTCTTTCTTCTTGAAGTTCAGAATATCATATCGCTTGCGGATATACACAGAAGCTGGGAAGTACTCATCCAGAAAGGTCTTCTCCATTTGTTCCCAGGTGGTAATACTTCCAGCTGGTAATGAGTAAAAGCATTCTTCGGCTTCTTCAGATAGTGTGAAAGGGAACATTCTTAATTTTTTGCTTCTTCAGAATGTCCCTCAATCTTCATAGTGGTGTTGATGGTGAGAAATCTCTGAAGATGCTTATTTTCATCTTCGTTGATTTTTCCTGTGAACGGTCTATTTTCCAGTTGTCTGATTGTTGAAGGGTGCAGTTGAAAATTCGCCATATTTACTAGTTGATTAACGATAGTCAACCGGCCAGCTGGAGCATTTACTCTTCCATAGTCTCCAAGCAGTCTTTCCGGAGGTGGAATTTCACCCATGGTTGAATTGTCTGACTCTGACTCGGACTCTGATTTAGAGTGAATTGAAGGAACTTCTTCTTCTATCTCCAATCTTACTAATCTAGTGTGTCTGGGTCTTTTGTGCAAACTTCTTTCTGGTTCTGCATCAAAAGTAAAATCAGCTGAGGCCTTACCTCGCATACACAGATTAGACAAGAGTTAGCACAATAATAAAATTTAACAAAAATAAAAAAAATAAAAAAAATAAAAAAATAAAAAATAAAATAAAATTTTAATTGCAGAGCATTAAAATTTCAAATGAACTATAATTAAAACTTTGTATTTTGGCACTCCCGGCAACGGCGCCAAAAACTTGATCGGGAAAATAGCAAGTGTATTATTCTAACTGATGTAGTAATAATGGTTTTACCCCCAAAGATCGATCTCGAGGAGTGCGTAGTAAATACTAAGTTTCCCAGTAGTTCAATTGAACAAAAATAATTGATTGGTTTGTTTTGATGAAATCTTTGCAGAAAGTAATAACGCGAAAGTAACTGACTTTTCTTTATAAGAGCAAAACATGCTAGGGAAATTGGTTGACTTGGATTTCAAATATATGAATTCTAATGCTCTCAAAGGTTAATCTTATGTTTTTCAATTACCAACCTCTAGATTGTTTTTCCCTATGTCTGTAGTGAAAAACCCTTGAACATTCACCCTTAATCTCAATCCCATGAAGATAAAAAGTGAATACAAGCAATTATAATAACAAGGTTGTCATTGGTAATTATAGGGTACTCCTAGTCCTAGGTCGTATCTACTATAATCCAATTATGCAAAAACCCTAACAACTACATTCCTGCAATTGTTAGCCATAGATCATTCCCAATTTTACCGAAAGAGAAAGCATAAACACATTGCATAATTAAATTGAAAAACATGAACTCAGACTTTGATTAACTTAGAAATTTGTATCCATTGCATAAAAAAAATCAGGACCACCCCCTAGCATTGGGGGTTTAGCCTCTCGTAGTATTCAAGATAGACATAATTAAGAAGTTAAACATTACAAGAATAAAGGTGGACTTTGATCTTCAATGGTGGAAACCCTTGAATCCCTCTGTCTCCAATAACCTTGATGAAGCAATCTTCTCTCTTTTGTGTTCTCTATTGTACGATGCAAAATGTCCCTGCCTCTCACTCAAAAACTCAAATAAATACCTAAGTACAAATCTCAGCAAGCTGAAATGTCTAAAGTTCCCTCAAGGGCAAGATTTTATAACAAGGGACCAAAATAAAATAGATGACGCGCAGGCCTCCACGAGACGTGTTGAGCCCACACGGGCCGTGTTGCTTCACAAAATTGTTTCTCTTTTCTCCTGCTTCAGGCCTTCTAACATGGGTCGTGCTAGGCAGCACGGGCACCCGTGTTGGCCCCCTGGTTTTTGTATGGGCATGGATGTTATGCTGACACGGGTCGTGTCATGGGACACGGACTGTGTTTGTCTTCATATGCTTGAACTTTTCCTCTTTGGCCTTTGTACTCTTGCTCCATGCTCTGCACTCTTGCTTTAGACTAAACTTACTGAATCTGAGATATGCATACTACCAACAAAAAGCATTAAAAGCATTAAAATAACTCAAAGAAAATACAATGCAAGAAAATCAATTAGTCATGAAATACTTAAGAAAACAATACGACTTAACATAAAATGTTACTCAATTGACAGACTTTAGGCCATATGCATGATGAAAATTAGATAGAAATGGTGACCGATCAATAATCCTTAGAGAAGGGAATTGAACTTCGACGGGGAGGACAACTTCCTTGCCATATACCAAAGAGAAAGGGGTCACCCCAATTGATGTTCGCGCCGAAGTACTATAGCCATGAAGAGCAAATAGTAACATATTATGCCAGTCTTTATAGGTTACCACCATCTTTTGCATAATCTTCTTTATGTTCTTGTTGGCAGCTTCCACTGTGCCATTCATCTTAGGTTTGTATGGAGAAGAGTTGTGATGCTTGATCTTGAACTGCATGCAGAGTTCAGAGATCATGTTATTGTTGAGGTTGGTACCATTGTCAGTGATGATCCTCTCAGGGATACCATACCAGAAGATGAGATTATGCTTGATGAATCGGGCCACGACGTTCTTGGTAACTGAGGCAAATGAAGCTTCTTCAACCCACTTGGTAAAGTAGCTAATGGAGACAAGAATGAAACGATGACCATTAGAGGCAATAGGTTTGATTTCTCCAATCATATCGATTCCCCATATTGCAAATGGCCAAGGGGAAGTCCTGACATTCAAAGGGACTGGAGGTATGTGAACCTTATCAGCATAAATTTGGAACTTATGGCAAATCCTCGAGTGGAGGTGACAGTCAGTTTCCATGGTCGACCAAAAGTAACCAACTCTCAGAATCTTCTTGGCCATGGTATGTTCAATTCTGTGAGTACCAAATATGCCTTCGTGCATGTCCTCCATAATTATCTCTGCTTCCTTCTTGCCTACACATCGAAGTAGAGTTGAATCATGGTTGCATTTGTACAGAATTTCGTTGCTCAGGAAGAATTTGAAAGAGAACCTCTGTAGGAATTTCTTGTCATTGATTGACGCCCCTTCAGGATACTCTTGAGCTTTGAGATATCTCTTCACTTCATGAAACCAGGGTTTCTCCCCTACACCATCAATGTCAATCTCATAGCAGTGCGCCAGTTCGTCAAATCTTTCAACAGTAATTTTGGGAGCTTCATTGTCCCATTTGACCTTGAACATGGATGACATGGTATCTAAATCATATGACAATTTATTTTATTCCCTTGGAATGTGTTCAAAGGTAACCTCTTCAAAGCACGGGATCAAGGTGAGTACAAGTTCTTTGTAAGGGATAAGATTTGGATGCTTTGTATCCCACTCTCCTTTAACTTGACTGATTACTAAAGCCGAGTCTCCAAATACGCTTAAGAATTTTATTCTGAGGTCAATAGCAACTTTAAGACCCAAGATGCACGCTTCGTACTCGGCCATATTGTTGGTACAGTCAAAGCAGGGTCTGGCAATGAAAGGCGTGTGGAAACCTTCAGAGGAAATGATCACATCACCAATTTTGTTACCCAGTGCGTTAGAAGCTCCATCAAAAACCATAGTCCATTGGGATCCTTGCTCAGGTCCTTCATACGGTTCAGGATTTTCACAATTTGTAATCAGCATGATATTCTCGTCCGGGAATTCAAAGTTCATAGATTGGTAGTTGTTCTACCCCAAAATCTTCCCTCTCATTTTATCATGATTTCCCCTCACGAGGCTCCTTGAACTCCAGACAGGATTACGGTTTTGCTCTGCTCAAGACATCTCCTTGCACTGATGACCTAAATTAGGGTTTGAGTTTGCACATGGATTTTTGGACTTCTAATGCTCAAATTGACTTTCATACTTCATGTTGGACTCATAAGTTTATCCATACCAAGTTTCAAGCCTTGAATCAGATTTTTGCCCAGTCAATTGGACAGTTGACCTAGAAATCAACTGTATTGGGGAAAAAGTCAACTGTGGCCAATTTACAGTCAAACCTCTTGATTTTGGAACCACATCAACCTTATGAACTCATATGAACCATTTGATCAAGTTTGGACCATAACTCCACAAGAAATTTGATCAGATCACCAAAAGGTCAAAATGGTCATTTTTAGGGTTTTGATTGCACAAAGGCAATTTCTAATTTTTGAGCTAGCCAGTGGAAAATTGGGTTCAAGCATGGATTCAAGGACTCAATGGCATCATCTTGACCTATTCAACAAGTTCAAAAGATCTCAATTGCATTGGATTGACAGGTGAATTTTTCAGTCAACTGATTAAAATTTGACTGTACACTGAAAAGTCAAACTTTGACTTTTTAGTCAAAATCAAGTGCCAAGGGTCATTTTTCATCAAGATGTGTCAAAACATGAAACTTGTTCATCAAGAAACCCATTTTTGCAAATTAGGGTTTAAAGTTGAAAATTTTCATAACTTAGAATTTTTCTCAAAATTTGATTCACAAAGTTTTCTCAAAAGAAGCTTGGATCTCAAGTTATAATTTTTGGAACAAGGGATCATGAAACTTGTAACTTAGTGAAATTTTACCCTAGTTTAGGCAGGATTTTGACCTATCTTCTTGGCCATTTTTCACATAGTTCCACTTGGAATCTCAAATTGCATTTCAAAGATGGATTGTAGAGCATGTTGCAAGCTTTCCAAAATGTCCAAGAACTCTCCAAACTCATTTGTGGTTAGGGAGAATCGAAGGCTAGAAGTTGGCAAAAACTCACTTTTCATCCATGGCATGTTCATGTTCATACAAGTTGCAAATTCAAATCAGCTTGCTTTACACTAGATTGCAGGCCTCTAAACCATTTCACACTCAATAATTAAATGCAAAACCATTGGTCTAAGGCATTTATTTGGTCATTAGGGCATTGTACACAAGATTAATCCTTAAGTAGAAAAAGGTACATTACCATTTTTTCCATAATCTTGCTTTATGTCAAACCACAATCTTTGAGCATTGGTCCAGATCTTATGCAGCAAATCAAATCCACAAATTGGAGGGGCCAAGGGAAAAGTGTGCAAGCATATGGATAGTGTAGCGATAAAAAATGTAGCGGGGTAAATCGGAGATCGAACTATTAATTAATTCGTCTCACAAAAGCAAGAGTCGTCACCGCGCTTTATTATTTCCAAGGGAAAAGGGGAAAGAGCGAAATAAAACCCTAAAGTATGCAACGTAAATAATACTTTTAAAAGTAATGAAAATACAAGGCGTTTTTGAGAAGAGGTCTATGGTTCGGGGGTTGGTTATACAGTGGGAAGGTATTAGCACCCAATGTATCTATAGTATTCTATAGGAACCTTTTGAAATATCTGTTTATTAAAATGTTTGTTTGATTAAAAATAAATTGTTTTGGCCGAAAATGGGTATGGACGAGTTTTTTTGAAGATACGAAGACCTAATGTCTAAGTTTTGACTTAAAAGGTGTGAGTTTTTTTTAAGAAATTGGATATTTGGGAAAATTATCCTATGTTTTTAATGAATGAGGGTTTTCGCACGATGTTTTTTTTTATGACATAAAGTCGACAAAAAAATTAGACAATTCCCTTGGATTAAATCGAGCAAGTAAAATAAGATGAATCCACAAAGTATAAGCATTCAAAAATTCACAAGAAAACAAATCTAATGAAACAGATTAATGACCAAAAGCATCGAGAAATTAAAATGACAAAGATATTTAAATAAAAGAAACGGGAACTAATTATCTAAGTCAAAATTATAAGATTACTTACTAAAATAATTCTAAACTAATTTGTTATCTAAAGTTATAAAAATAATTCTAAAATTGCTACGCTAGATCTAAACTAAATTAAAATTTTAATATTAGAAAATTAGATCTAAACTAAATAAAAATTCCAAGGTTGCTAATCTAAAACAAAAAAAAAAGTTCCAAAATTACTAAACTAAATCTAAATCAAATAAAATTCTAAAAGAATATTAAACTAATTCTAAACAACTAAAATTCTAAAGTTAACTTAAATAAAATCAAATAAAATTCTAAAGTTTACTAAATTAAAACTAAAACAAATAAAATTCTAAAATTTACTAAGTCAAATCTAAACGAAATAAAACCCTAAAGTTACTAAAATAAAACTAAAACAAAATAAAATTCTAAAGTTTACTAAGTCAAAACTAAAACAAATAAAATCCTAAAGTTGCTAAAGTAAAGCTAAAACAAAATAAAATTCTAAAGTTTACTAAGTCAAAACTAAAACAAATAAAATCCTAAAGTTGCTAAAATAAAGCTAAAACAAAATAAAATTCTGAAGTTTACTAAGTCAAAACTAAAACAAATAAAATTCTAAAATTTACTAAGTCAAATCTAAATGAAATAAAATCCTAAAGTTACTAAAATAATACTAAGACAAAATAAAATTCTAAAGTTACAAAACTAAACTAAATAAGAATTCTAAAGTTTCTAACTAAATTAAAAAAAATTTAAAGTTAATAACTAAAACTAAATGAAAATTCTAAAATTACTAACTTAAAATTCTTAAAGTTAATAAATTAAATCTAAAATAAATTAAAATTCTAAAATTACTAAATTAGATCTAAACTAGATTAATTATATAATTATTAATTTAAACTAAACTATTTTTAATTTAAATTAAATTAATTATAGAAAAAGGTATGGAATAGAAAAAAAATTGGGGGTGAGTATTAAGTTGGAATTGAGCTTAACGTTACAGCCCAGATACAAAAAGATTATATATAAAAAAAGTTGTTGCTGCTGGGCCAGACCGGGTTGACCCGGATCCAAGCCCAACTTCTTCTAATGTCACGGGTTTGAGAAACCCTAAGAACAAACCAGCATATCTATCTTGTCCAAATTCAATCGTGAAACACTAAAGAACAGAAGCAGAAATAAATTAATCCCTCTCTCACCTCAATTTCTCTATTCCTCTTGTTCATCGCGTCAGCATATCTCACGCGTTTTTCTCATGCTGCCTCAATCTCAAAACTCCCATCGGTTCGTCCCAACTTTTGGTTCCGTTTAACCTCTCACGATTTCTCAAGAATAGAACAACTACAACAATGGTATTTCTTGTCCGGATTCCGCTCTCTCTCGATCGAACAACAAGTAACAAGGCTCGTTGGTTTCTCATCCTCGTGTGGTTGTCATCACGTTCAACGATTCCGAAGGTTCTCGGAGGTGAGGATATTCCCGGCTATTTCTATTCTATTTTGCCTCTGTTCAAATGCTTCACTCCATATCTCCCAACTCTGTTGCAAAATATGGGTTATCAGTGCAGAGGTTTGAGGTCTGTGAGAACAGCAAGAACAAATGGAGTTTGAGCGGTGGGTAGCAAGTTGTTCTCTGGCGTAAAAAGAAATGGTATTCTGTTTGGTTGACTTCAACAGGTTTTCTAATTCTCTTATGATTTTCGGTTTGATTTCCTGTTTATAACTCTCAACTCGCGGTTTAAGTTTTCTCAGTGACTACAACAAATAATAATATAGCAGTGGAAATCAAAATTGGATGCAGGTATGAAAATAAACAGCAATGAAATAGCATGTGTTATAGCGAAAAAGACCTGGAATGTTTTCCTTCGATCTAATTCTCTTTACAATCTCCTTCTGCTTCGTCTTTATTATGTTGCTTGTGATTCCTTCTAAAAAAATTCTTCTTCTTCAACTCCTCGTGTGTGCAGTACTATTGATGTGAATGTGTTGTTGTTGAATGGCGAGTGTTCATGATCGAAAGTGAAGTAGAAAAAAAATGGAGAGAAGGCAGAGAGAGGTTTTGGTTTTTGTGGGTTTTATGGGTTCTTTCTGGATAATTACAGGGTGTGTTGAATGTTGAGGAGATCCAATTGAGTCTAGGTTAGTGTTCTGTGATTTTTTATGGTGTAAAAATGGTGGAAAAGTGAGGACTGTTTAGTATGAATGAGTGATACTGAAGGGTTTGGAAATCTGAAAGTTGAGTGAACGGTGAGCTGAATGTTTGGTTGTACAGAGGGTCTGTGAGAGGTATGTTGATGAGGATAAAGTGTGGTAAAGTGCACCGTTTTGCAGGGCTATAGAAGTGAAGTGTTAGTTTGCAGTGAGTGTTGAGTAACGGGAGTGTGGAGTTGGCATGAGAGGTTGCGGACAAAGGTTTATGAAGGTTTAAAGGGTGAATTTCAGGCTATGCGATGGATGTTGAGCAGAGTTTCAAGGATGGTGTTTGGGATTTTTTTTTTTTTGTGTCCTTTATCTGATGCAATGTATTCTCCTTTATAATGGGACAATCTGGTTTTTTGGGAGGAACAAGTTTGGTTTTTGAACAAACATTATATTACGTTTTTTTTTCACTTTATTGATGTAGTTTTTGATTACCTATTTTAGTGAAAGTTTTTGATAGATTTAGACCGTCTTTTTGGACTGTTATGACAGGTTGGTAGCAGGTTTTAGTACAGGGCAGCAGCATGACTAGTTTGACAGTAGCATAACAGTAATCTTGTGGATATATTGTAGCATGAAGAGAATGATCCCAAACTGATTTCTTATTATGACAAAACAACAAAAAAAAACTATTGAAACACAATAATAATAATAATAATAATAATAATAATAATAATAATAATAATAATAATAATAATAATAATAATAATAATAATAATAATAATAAAAGGAAAAGGATTAAACTAAAATTTGCAAAGAACAATAATTTTAAAAAAAAAGAAATTTTAATTAATTTTAATTTTAACAATAACCCAACTTAAAAATTGAATTAAAATTAGAATCAAATCAAGACTACTATTGAAAGAAAGAAGCAAAAATTATAATAACTAAAAGAATAAAAAGGAAAAGATATTAACTATATATTTTATGATTTTTGAATTAAAGTGAAATGCTAAAATAAAATAATGATAACACATATTTTTTTGAGATTTTTTTACTAAATTAAATCTAAAAGATTATAATTTTGGCTTAAATGATACAAGAACAAAAAACTAAATGAACCTTAAGGAAACTAATTTTTTTATTTTGAATATTTTGAATAAAAACATAAATAAAATGAAAATAGCATGAACTAAATATTTTTTAGGATTTTCTTTTTTATGGAAATAAGAATAAAAGAAAGATGATGTAAAATGTATGGTCGGACAAAACATAGTCCAAAATTAAGAATCAAATTCCTGAAACGACTTCTAACGTTAACAATTTTTCGTGGCTTCTCAATGCATAATTTGCCCTTGACTTGTAAAGAAAAGTTGTAGATGATGTCAAGGAAAATCAAGTGCAAAAACAATCGCTCAAAAATATCACAATTTGAAGAAGTTATGAATTTTGAAATCTGACCCGAGAAAAAATGGCAAAAATGGGTCGAATCGCTTGTGAACGCTTGCTATGTAATAATGCAGATGGGAGGTGGTATCTTAGGTCAAAAATTGGGGTATGACAGCTGCCCCTATTTAAGTTTCTTCTATCCGGAGATATGAAGATTAAAATCTTCGTCTCGACGAGATTGAAGGTACTTAAATACATAATGCGCGATTTTTGCCCTAAGATACCGCCATTATGTTTATGATATGGATGTAGTATTTAAATTCATGGAGAATGATACTGTATGAGGCAAGATAATGCTGGAGAAACCAAACACCAACAAAACACAGGAACATAGATTATACACTACTGGGGAAATGAGCCATCGATTTCGAATGATACACTCTTGACCTCGAATAAAATTTGAGAGAATACGACCTCTGACCCTAACAAAGAAGGTATCTTGCATAGGCCATAAAAACAGATTATTGACCCAAAATAACAGTGAGTTCATAACTCAAGGTCAAAGATAGACAAAAAGTATCAATTTTGCTGGCGACGGATTACCGACTTCTGAAGGTAAAGATTCATAACAAACTTCTCGGCGAGATTTCCGGAGATATACTAATTAATGCTGAAATAATAATAAGGTTGTAGATACACAAGCTGCTCAAATAAAGAAGCTGCCACTTGCTGCCTTCCAAAAAATATTTTGACATACAAGCTGCTCAAATAAAGAGGCTGTCACTTGCTGTCGTCCAGGGATGTCAATAACATACAAGCTGCTCAAATAAAGAAGTCGCCACTTGTTGTCTTCCAAAAATACTATGACATACAAGATGCTCAAATAAAGAAGCTGCCCCTTGCTGTCGTCCAGGGATGTCAATAACATACAAGCTGCTCAAATAAAGAAGCCGCCACTTGCTGTCTTCCAAAAATACTATGACATACAAGCTGCTCAAATAAAGAAGCTTCCCCTTGTTGTCGTTCAAAGATGTTAATAGCATACAAGCTGCTCAAATAAAGAAGCCGCCACTTGCTGTATCCCAGAAAAATAATAATGTATAAGTTGCTCAAATAAAGAGATTACCGCTTGCCGTTTTCCAAAAATAATAATAACGCACAAGTTGCTCATGAAGAGACCGCCGCTTGTCGTTTTCCAAAAATAATAATAACGCACAAGTTGCTCATGAAGAGACCGCCGCTTGCCGTTTTCCAAAATAATAACGTACAAGTTGCTCATGAAGAGACCGTCGCTTGTCGTTTTCTAACGATGATAACGTGCAAGTTGCTCATGAAGAGCTGCCGCTTGCCGTTTTCCAAAAGATAATAACGCACAAGTTGCTCATGAAGAGCTGCCGCTTGTCGTTTTCCAAAAATAATAATAACGCACAAGTTGCTCATGAAGAGACCGCCGTTTGCTGTTTTCCAAAATAATAACGTACAAGTTGCTCATGAAGAGACCGCTGCTTGTCGTTTTCTAACGATGATAACGTGCAAGTTGCTCGTGAAGAGCTGCCGCTTGCCGTTTTCCAAAAGATAATAACGCACAAGTTGCTCATGAAGAGCTGCCGCTTGTTGTTTTCCAAAAATAATAATAACGCACAAGTTGCTCATGAAGAGACCGCCGCTTGTCATTTTCCAAAAATAATAATAACGCACAAGTTGCTCAAATAAAGAGACTGCCGCTTGCCGTTTTCCAAAAATATTTCAGGAGAAAGTTGCGATAACACTACCAGAGAATAAAACCTTCGTCAAAGAGAACCATGAATCCCTCCTTCCCGAGGAGATCACATACTTAAATGTGCAAAATAAATGCACCATTCGTCTAGGTCGCGACTTCATTGGGGAAAATCATGAGATAGCCTATGCAAGAGACAACAACTCCCTCCAGGAATAAACCAGAGAGAAAACAGTCAAACCAAGACTCCACCCAATGAGAAATTAACTTGATTGGGTGATTCATCCTATCCAGAAATGGACAAGGTAGGCTAAAATCGAGAAAAAAAATCATCCACGAGGATTAGCTCAGTTGGGGAATTTAGAAAGGAAGCATATTTTCTGCCTAAGCTAACCTTCTACTTGGAAAGAACATGTACATTGTCTTAATAAACAAAGTATACGACCCCAAAATCAACGACAAATGTAAATATGCATGCTGATATAAGTGTAAATGAGTAAATGAATGTTATGCTGACAACAAACAGATGGAATGATTTAAAGACAATAAGATGTCACGACATAATAGATACTCGGCCAATCTTAAAATAGACGGAAAATAACTGGAACTGGAACCACAAAGCAACGTCAGAGCGTATCACGCTACAAGGCTCAAGTCTTCTGAGGAGAAAAGCATTCAAATCCAATCTTCTAATACCAATAGACTACTGGCATGAGACAAAGCGTACCACACTTCAGAAATCTGCTCAAATAAAGATAACCAAAACAACGCTTAACTGGAAAAGCTGGGGAGTCACCAAACTTAGTACTACGAGAAACGCAAGTTTACTCAACCAACACCTCATGACGATTTTGAAACGAAACATGTTCATCATGCAAGGAAAAATTACTGTACCGTTTTGCATTTCATGGCTTGACCATCCTCGGAACAACTGTTAATATTCCTTTCATTATTCACGACACATCTTTTAAAATAAGAATATTCTAAACAACTTTGTTTTAAATATTTCCGTAAAATTAAAATTTTGCCCGCAAAAGGTAAATGCTCAAATTTCATTAATAAGATGGTAGTTCGCTAACAACGCGACTCCAACAGCTTACAAAAGTTTGGGAAATAGTACATGAAAGAAAGGGTTACACAAAAACAATGATCACTATTCTCCCTAACAACTTCGAATTCCAAAGTGTGCTCAAATACCAAGACTGGTTTGACCAAAAACATGCCTAAGCCGCCCCTTCGGGTTTTCAACTTAGCAAACTGTCAACTCAAACCTAAGCGAAATACTTCTTGACTGCATCGGCGTTCATGGAGCGCGGGAGCTCTTCACCGTCCATATTGGTGAGAATCAAGGCACCTCCAGAGAAAACTTTCTTAACGACATACGGTCCTTCATAATTCGGAGCCCACTTGCCCCTAGAATCAGGTTGGAAAGATAATATCTTCTTGAGCACAAGGTCACCTTCTCTGAACTCGCGTGGTCGAACCTTCTTATCAAAAGCCTTCTTCATTCTCTGCTGATATAATTGACCGTGACACAATGCTGTCAATCTCTTCTCTTCAATTAAATTCAACTGATCATATCTACTTTGACACCATTCAGCCTCAGAAAGTTTAGCTTCCATTAAAACTCTCATAGACGGAATCTCAACCTCCACGGGGAGTACTGCTTCCATACCATAAACTAGGGAAAATGGGGTTGCGCCTGTTGAAGTTCGAACTGAAGTACGATATCCATGCAGAGCAAACGGAAGCATTTCATGCCAATCTTTATAAGTTACCACCATCTTCTAGACAATCTTTTTGATATTCTTGTTAGCAGCTTCAACAGCCCCATTCATCTTTGGCCTGTAAGGAGAAGAATTATGATGTTCGATCTTGAACTCTTCACAAAGCTCTCTCATCATCTTGTTATTCAAATTAGAACCACTATCAGTGATGATCTTGCTCGGGATACCGTATCGACAAATGATTTGATTCTTGATAAATCTGACTACCACCTGTCTGGTTACATTAGCATAAGATGCTGCTTCTACCCATTTAGTAAAATAATCGATCGCCACCAAGATGAAACGATGACCATTCGAAGCTTTGGGTTCAATCATTCCAATCATATCAATGCCCCACATAGAGAAAGGCCAAGGTGAAGAGATAACGTTAAGGAGGGTCGGTGGCACATGTATCTTGTCCGCATAAATCTGGAATTTATGACATCTCTTCACATATTTGCAGCAATCAGATTCCATTGTCATCCAATAGTAACCAACTCTCAACATCTTTTTAGCCATTGCATGTCCTTTGGCATGTGTGCCAAAGGATCCTTCATGTACTTCTTGCATCAGCATGTCCGCTTCACGTCTGTCTACACATCTGAGCAAGACCATGTCGTAATTCCTCTTATATAATACTTCTTCATTGAGGAAGAAACTGCTTGCTAATCTTTTCAATGTCTTCCTATCTTTATTGGATGCCCCAGGTGGGTACTCTTGAGTTTGAAGAACACGTTTAATGTCATAGAACCATGGTTTGTCGTCGGTAACCTCCTCTACTGAGAACACATGAGCAGGTCTATCGAGGCGCATAACCCGGATCGTAGGCACATCGTTCCAACCATTCACTTGAAACATTGAAGACAAAGTAGCTAAAGCATCAGCCATTTGGTTTTCATCTCTAGGGATATGATGTAATTCCACTTTGTTGAAGAAAGTTAACAATCTTCTAGCATAATCTCTGTAAGGGATCAAACCAGGATGACGAGTCTCCCATTCTCCTTTGATTTGATTAATTACTAATGCCGAATCTCCGTAAATATCAAGAATCTTAATCCTTAGATCCACTGCTTCTTCGAGACCCAAAATACATGCCTCATATTCAACCATGTTGTTCGTGCAGTCAAACTTCAATCTTGCCGTGAACGGGATATGAGTACCTCGGGGAGTGACGATGATTGCCCCAATCCCATTTCCATAAGAGTTCACAGCTCCGTCAAATATTAAACCCCAATGGGATTCGGGATCAGGTCCTTCTTCAGGTAACGGCTCTTCACAATCTTTAGCTTTCAAGTACATAACATCTTCATCTGGGAAATCAAACTTGATGGATTGATAATCGTCAATTGGTTGGTGAGCCAAATGGTCGGCTAAAATACTCCCTTTGATTGCTTTCTGAGTGTGATACTCAATGTCATATTCGGATAACAACATCTGCCAACGGGCTATTCTTCCAGATAAGGTGGGCTTCTCAAAGATATACTTGATCGGATCCATTTTGGAGATCAACCAAGTGGTGTGGTTAATCATATACTGGCGCAGACGGCGAGCAGCCCAAGCTAAAGCACAACAGGTTTTCTCAAGCAATGAGTATCGAGACTCACAGTCTGTGAATTTCTTACTCAGATAATATATGGCATGTTCCTTTCTTCCAGTCTCATCTTGTTGACCAAGCACACATCCCATGGAATCTTCCAATACAGTCAGGTACATAATCAAAGGTCTTCCTTCCACCGGAGGAATCAAAATGGGAGGTTCAAGTAAATATTCTTTGATGCTATCAAAAGCTCTCTGACAATCTTCTGTCCACACACATCCTTGGTTCTTTCGAAGAAGCTTGAAAATCGGCCCACAGGTAGCAGTCATATGAGATATAAATCTAGAAATATAGTTCAGTCTCCCAAGGAATCCTCTTACTTGTTTTTCCGTTTTGGGTGCGGGCATTTCCCGAATAGCTTTGACTTTATCAGGATCTACCTCAATACCTTTATGACTGACAATGAAACCCAGAAGTCTTCCAGAATGAACACCAAAAGTGCACTTGTTGGGATTCAGATGGAGTTTATACTTTCTCAAACGCTGGAATAACTTCAATAAATGTTCCAAGTGATCTTCTTCAGTTTGTGATTTGGCAATCATGTCATATACATACACTTCTATCTCTTTATGCATCATATCATGGAACAAAGCAGTCATGGCCCTTTGGTATGTTGCACCAGCATTCCTCAGACCAAACGGCATAACCCGATAACAAAATGTTCCCCAAGGTGTAATGAAAGTTGTCTTCTCCATATCTTCCGGTGCCATCTTGATTTGATTGTAACCAGAGAAACCATCCATGAAAGAAAAGACTTTGAACTTTGCGGTACTGTCGACCAATACGTCAATGTGCGGTAATGGGAAGTCATCCTTTGGGCTAGCTCTATTCAGATCTCTATAGTCTACACACATTCGAACTTTGCCATCTTTCTTAGCAACAGGCACTATATTGGCTAACCATTGAGGATAGACCGATGTAACAAGGAAACCTGCATTAATCTGTTTTTGAACTTCTTCTTTGATCTTGTCAGCCATATCGGGACGAGTCCTTCTCAACTTCTGCTTAATCGGTGGACATTCAGGTCTTAACGGTAAACGATGCTCCACAATATTGTTGTCCAAACCTGGCATATCTTGGTAGGACCAAGCAAACACATCAACATACTCTTTGAGAAGCTCCAACATTTTCTCTTTGACCTCTGGGATAAGCAATGCTCCGACCTTAACTTCCTTTTTATTTTCTTCATCACCCAAATTGATCAACTCTATAGGTTCCTCAAACGGCTGAATAATCTTTTCATCATGCTCAAGCAAACGGGAAATTTCATCAGGAATCTCTTCACTATCCTCTTCTTCGGCTCTGAACACAGGGAATTCAAAGTTGGGAGAGGGCATAGGATCATTGTTTTCAATGGTTAAGTCATGGATTAATCTGCACATATGATTATGCTTTATTTTAGAAATCGATTAATATGAATGTTGTACAAATGAAACAAAATATTAATATATTTTCCTATTACTACCAATTAATTTTCATTACTATTTTCCAGAAAAAGTGAAAAAATAAAACAGTAGTGGACAAAATAACATTTTTATTCATGAGGGGAAATACTTGAAACAAAGAGCCCAGACATTTTCTCTTTTGCCTTGGGCAGAGCAAAAGGATTTATTTTCAACATAGCCCGACACAAATACTTTTCGCCTTGGGCAGAGCGAATTTTTTTCAAAAATAAAACAAAACATTACTCAGAAATGTGCATCACAACAGGAACATCAATAGCAATCTAGTTCTGGCAAACCACTCCATGCGTTACAAAATCGGGTAAATCCTCTTCAGAATCGTCTCCTATTATAGCATCAACTTCAGGAGGAGTCGGATGGATAAAACCTGCGCTTCGGAAAACCTCTTGTATCGGACGAGTAACTACTTCCTGCTTGACTCTTGTAGACACGGGATGAAAACCAAGACCTTCTCCAGACTTGTTCTCGGGAAAAGTCAACACCTGGCCCCAACCTTCAGCCGAACCACTTTCAACCACTCGTCGCACATCCTCAAAAGAAGAAATAGATGTCCCTTGCTTCTTCACTTCATTATTAGCAACAGATAGAGCTTGGAATTGGGTTCCAACATCCTCATCAGCATCAATAAAAGAGAAATATGACAAATGGCTTACCACTATAGCCTGCTCTCCACCAATCATTACCAGCTTTCCATGCCTTACAAACTTCAATCTTTGATGCAGCGTGGAAGTCACTGCCCCTGCATCATAGATCCATGGACGACCCAATAGGCAACTGTAGGCGGCACGAATATCCATTACTTGAAAAGTGATCTGAAAAGTGTAAGGACCAATTACTATAGGAAGATCCACTTCACCAATGACAGTCTTCCTAGAACCATCAAACGCTTTGACAATTACCCCACTAGGTCTCATGGGAGCACCTTGATATGAGAGTCGAGATAATGTAGTTTTGGGCATTACATTTAACGACGAACCTGTATCTACCAACACACTTGATAAAGTATCATTTCCACAACTTATTGAGATATGAAAAGCCATATTATGGTTCCTTCCCTCCTCTGGAAGCTCTTCATCACTGAAACCAAGATTGTTACATGAAGTAATATTTCCCACGATTCCATCAAATTGGTCAACCGTCACATCATAATCCACGAATGCCTGGTCCAAGACCTTCATCAAAGCTTCTCTATGGGCACCATAATCTCTCAGTAAAGCAAGCAAAGAAATCTTGGAAGGAGTTTGCAATAGTTGGTCCACAATCTTATATTCACTTCTCTTGATGAGCTTCAGAATCTCATCATCATCGGGATGTGGGGTAGGTTCATTGGATCGGCCTATCTCAACCCTTGGTTCAACATTTCTCGCTGGAACTTCTGTCGGTATGGGCCTCCTGACTTGAACTTCTGGTCTCTTCAAAGGTACTACTGCAAAGACACGTCCGCTTCTCGTAACTCTACTCACATCAACAATGTTAACAAAAGATGGCCTTGTTGGTATAGGGACTTCTACCCCATTCTCAATCATTGTGGCATTATACTTATACGGTATAGCTTGGTCTGAGTTGTAAGGCACGGGACCAGGTGGATAAATGATCAAAGGAGCAACAGGTGCAGTCTGACTGTCGTAAACGATCTCAACTGGTTCAGGCAAATTGAATTGCGGTATTATAACATTCACTTCATCCTCTGGATCTCTGTCATATGTAATAGTGATAACCCTCTGGTCTAACAATTTTTGAATATCCTCCTTCACAATAGGGCAATCAACCTCTCTTGAACAAAATTCACAAACATCATAATCATGTTGATGCCTAACAAAGGCAAGTCTTCTTAAGCTCTGATGTAACCTGATCAACGACTCTCTTATGTGTTCAACTTGAAAAACTCGAAACTTTCCCGGACAACCTTCCACCATATTCATTGATGCTGCCCCATATCGAGGCAAAGGATTATCTCTAACATTTGGGTTAACATCCTTGAAAGACAAGATAACATTCTTAATCAACCTCTGCACATCCGCCTTTAAAGCAAAACAATTTTCAAGGTTGTGCCCCGGCGACCCTTGATGATATTCACAAAACTGATCCGCCTTGTACCACGGAGAAGTACTGTTTGGTGCGACAGGAGGAGGTTTTGTCATTATGAGGTTCTTTCTGATAAGAGCAGGGAACAATTCAGTATAAGTCATGGGAATGGCATTGAATTGCGGCTTCCTTGGTGAACGGTTCTGGTTGTTGAATGGATAAGCTTGTTGTCGAGGCTGCTGCTGAAATGGCCGTTGTTGAGGTGGTGGGGTTTGATGAGTTGGGGTCATCAATGCCGGGCGGACAGCCGGAGTGACTGCCGCAACGTGTGAGTAACCTCTCCTTGGTCTCCCTGGGAAGATTGCGCTGACATCCTGTTCTTTTCTTTTTGGGAAAACACTTCCAAACTTCTTGGTACTGCTAGACGGACTTCCTTCTTTAACCAAACGCCCTTCACGAATCCCTTCCTCCAACCGCATGCCCATGCTTACCATTTCGGTGAAGTCACTGGGTGCGCTGGCAATCATTCTTTCATAGTAAAAGGAACCTAAAGTCTTCAAGAATATCTTTGTCATCTCTTTCTCCTCAAGAGGAGGATAGATTTGAGCAGCAATTTCGTGCCACCTCTGGGCGTATTCCTTAAAAGACTCTCTGTCTCTCTGGGACATCGCCCGGAGTTGATCCCTATCCGGTGCCATGTCAACGTTGTACTTATACTGGTGAACAAAAGCTTCACTAAGATTGTTGAAGTTGCGGATCCGAATGCTGTCTAAACCCATATACCACTTTAGAGCGACACCCATCAAACTGTCTTGAAAATAGTGAATCAACAAGTCATGATCATCAGAATATGTAGACATCTTTCTCACGTACATAGTCAAGTGACTCCGAGGACACAAATCACCCTTATATCTTTCAAAGTCTGGCACTTTGAACTTTGCTGGAATCTTGACATTCGGAACTAAACACAGGTCATGAGTGTTTTTCCCAAACAAATCCTTCCCCTTTAACGCTCTGAGCTCCCTCTGCATTTCTTGGAATTGGTCTTGAAATTCTTCCATTCTATCAAAAAGACCCAAACTTTTAGCAGGCTCGGCAGGATAAGTAGGTTCATTCAAGTATGGCATAGAGTGAACCACAGGAGCGACAGTTGTCATCACCGGTTGCGGGAAAGGTGTCACAGACGGGATTACCGGCGGCACGGCAGTTGTCTCTGGTTGAGGAAAAGACATAGTAGGTTGAAACAAAGGTTGTACGACAGGCTGATACCCCTCTGGCACAAAGTTGTAAGGCATTCCCCACGGAAAACCTTCTGGCATCTGATGTTGAAGCGGAGAGTTGATTTGAGTCACAGATGTTGGAACGGTGACAATCTCGGAAACCACAGTAGTTGAAGTCTGAATCTCAACAGCTGTAGTCGATGGCTGATTCTGAGTAGCCATCAAACTTTCCACTAGCGCAGTTAACTTTTCCATACCGACACGAAGGGTAGCGACCTCCTCACGAAGCTCGTGGTTTTCCTGTTCCAGATCTTCCATCTTCTTCTGACGATTGGCTCGAGTATCGTATCGATGAGACAGCTTGACAATCTATCGGAGTGGAAAAAGAAACAAGGATAAGACTCTAGAAAACATGTGAAGTGGAATGTTGGATGATGCATGATATGTGATGCAAATGATAATTCATTTTAATAGTTTTTTAAGGAACTTCAATAATTTTGCACACATCAATGGTAAAGGAATTTGGAACAACAAAAACTCAATCCATTAATCAAAAGCGGTAAATTACAACTTACAACTTTGGAACAACAAAACAATAAATTACAACTTTGGGATAACAACCCAATAATAAAGCAGTAAACTACAACTTTGGAACATGAAGCCCATAATAAAAGCAGTAAATTACAACTTCGGAACATGAAGCCCTTTTACAGAGTTTTACAAAATCACATCAGTAAAATAAAACTAAGAACTAAAGATCACTCAGAATCATCAGATGAAGGACCAAATGCCAACTGTAACCGGAGCTTCCTGATCTTCTCTTCATAAAAGTCTTCCATCTCTTTCTTCTCAGCTACCAGTCGATCAATGATTTCCTTTTATGGATTAGGAACGAGAGCAACGCTTACCGAACCTTCCCTCTTTCTCTTCCTTTCACTAGCATATTTCTTCAGTAAAGCATCCTTTTGACGAAGCTTCTCATCATGATCAATGAACCAGTCGTCTTGAATAAATAGCAAATCCTCCTTTTCCTTTAGTTGTCGAGCAAGGACCCGATTCTCATATTCAGACATATTATACTTTTCTTTCCAAGCATCTCTCTCGGACTTCATCCTAGCCAGATTTCCTTGGTATTCTCCCATATTCTCGATAGGGATATCAACAGATGATGATGCAATAGTAGGGAATAAAGGTTTCTCAGGTTTATAGGGCATCTTGAGAGCACAAGCCCTAGCACGGACCCATTGTAGGTAAGGCTCCAACGAAACGGCACCCCTATGTCCTAACATATCTCTCCCTTTCCTATGGATGTGGCGCCAAGCTCCTTCGATCTCCCTCTTAGCTGCCTGGTGATCTTGTCCTTCTTGTAAAAAGAAACCACTCACATGGATGTTGTTTGGCTTGTCCCTCATCGGGTATCCAAACTGACGGCGCGCGAGAACAGGGTTATAGTTAATTCCTCCTTTCGTACCAAGAAGAGGCACGTTAGGAAAAACACCACAACTATCGATGATCTTCACGTCATAGTAAACTCGATTATACCAATCAATGTCGAAATGAGTGAGAGCCATAAGTTTTGGCGCCCATCGCGGCTCCTTCTCGAGATCCAAGAAAACATCAGAGCTAGGTAGATGAGAAACATACCACTGATACAGCAACGGTGCACAACAAATAATCATCCCTCCTTGATAAGAGTTTCGAAGATGGATGGAGTAGTAGGTATCTCCTATCAGCGTAGGGACCGGATTTCCAATCAAGAAAATTCTGATGGCGTTGATATCCATAAACTTATCAATGTTAGGGAACAAGAATAGACCATAAGCGAGTAAAGCAAAGACGTCTTCAAAGGAAATAGTATCTTTTATCTCAGCGAAATGATGAGCTTTCCTCAACAGAAACTGCGCAGACAAGCCTCGGATTCCCCCTTTTGTAGTCATGTTCTCCTCTATCTCTGACTTCTTCAAGTGGGTGATGGTTGCTATCTCGTGAGATTTGGGTTCCTCTTCTAAGCCAGAAAAAGGAACACAGTCGGTGATCGGCAAACCGAGTATGTAGGAGTACTCTTCTAAGGTGGGCATTAACTGGTAATCCGGAAAGGTGAAACATCGATACAAAGGATCGTAAAATTGGACCAACGTACCGAGGATGCCTTCCTTCATCTTGCGCTTCATGAGAGGTATAATGGACCCATACTTTTTCTGAAAATCCGTCGGGTTCTTGATCTTAGGAATTAAACTCTTCAGTTCTTCAATCTCGGGCTCCTTAAAACTAAAACTTCGGGTGTTTCTCCTTCCAAATTCCATAATAATAGTACATGATATGTCTGCAAGAATCATTCTTAAGTTCCTTGAAAAACAAGTTTTTTACAAAAATGTTTATGGATGTATGGATGAATGATAATGCAACAGTTACACACAAGTTCACAAACAAGGGTTTCAAAGGTTCAACGTTTCGATCATGGAGTCAAGGGTAAAGCCCATCCCAAGGTATGTACTAACGGTTCAATCACACCTGTAAGACAAGGTTCTAAGAGTTCCCAGAGTCTACATTCCTCCTTCGGATATTGCCAACGTCTTGATTACTCAATAATTAGCAATATTCTCAAGAGAAACTCATCCGAGCGTAGCATCGCGTAACAACTACTTCTGAATTACTCCGTTATAGTCTCCGCGCTACACCTAAAAGGCCAAGATGGGTTAGGGTTCTACGATTCTCAATTTCTCTGGCTCCCAGGTCGAAAATAATAATGTCTTCCCGATTACTCGGTAAAAAAATATTATGTTCAAAAGGGCCTTCCATTGAGTGGGGGATCTCATGCCTCCTTCTTCGGGATTACTCTCTAAAAGATTATAATTTTGGCTTAAATGATACAAGAACAAAAAACTAAATGAACCTTAAGGAAACTAATTTTTTTATTTTGAATATTTTGAATAAAAACATAAATAAAATGAAAATAGCATGAACTAAATATTTTTTAGGATTTTCTTTTTTATGGAAATAAGAATAAAAGAAAGATGATGTAAAATGTATGGTCGGACAAAACATAGTCCAAAATTAAGAATCAAATTCCTGAAACGACTTCTAACGTTAAAAATTTTTCGTGGCTTCTCAATGCATAATTTGCCATTGACTTGTAAAGAAAAGTTGTAGATGATGTCAAGGAAAATCAAGTGCAACAACAATCGCTCAAAAATATCACAATTTGAAGAAGTTATGAATTTTGAAATCTGACCCGAGAAAAAATGGCAAAAATGGGTCGAATCGCTTGTGAACGCTTGCTATGTAATAATGCAGATGGGAGGTGGTATCTTAGGTCAAAAATTGGGGTATGATAGATAGCTTGTACAGGCCTGTTGGACATCACTTCCCACTTTTGCTTCATATACAAGAAAGATATCCAAAACACTAGAACTTGAACATCTGTGAAAACTAACTTGTGCAAGCATTTGAGACAACTTTCTCACATCCCCTTGAGCCTGAAACAAGACCATTTGAGCCCTCAAACCTCCCATAGCCAGAAATCACCTTCCATTGGCAAAATAGGGCACTCCCTGCAGTTTGAGTTCCATAACACAAATTTCTCGTGCGTTTTGTCCCAAGTTGGTTCAAACATCTTCCACATAACCCATCTAAACTATCCCAACCCTTAAACACTAATTGTAACTCCATTTACAGGGTTTGCCATTTTCAATTTGAGCGTGTGCAAGTTGAGTTATGTAGGCTTGTTCAAGCACATTCAAGGAAAGCTAGACATTAGATAAGGTCAAGTGAAGTTCAAGCAAGCTCCCAGATATCTCAGGCCTTGTTGAAAAGCTCCACATTGCCATACACGAAATCAACTGAAATAGGTTTTTATCAACTTCCTATCTCTCTATTTAGGAACATTTAGACTTAGGTTTGTGAATAAGAAATGTAGTATTCATAGCCATGAAGTTGTATATATGCTCAGTTTTCATTTTTATTAAGCATGCTAAGAGAATTTGGTCCATGAACATACTGAAAAAATTAGGTTAGATTTTAGGGCCATAGAAATTCTCTCTGGTCTTTGAGAGTTAGGATTAGTTTTTTATATGGTTAGATTCGTCTTGAAAAGCTCTACAACTTTGATGTTATGTGTTTTTGCAATAGAGCTCGTATGCAGGATCTAGCAGTTGTACAGGGCGCGCGCGAAATTTTGGACAAAGGTTGAAGATGAAGTCTGGCTTGGGCTGGGCTTTGCTTCTTTTGATTTTGACACCCCCCATTTGCTGAATACACCCTCCTGGCCCATTTCTTAATATTTTTATGTTTTATTATTTTATTTTTATTTCTGATTTTATTTTCTTATTACCAAATATAAAAAATACCCAAAAAATTTTTTTATAATTTTTTACATTTATTTTGCATTTTATTTCTATTTTTTCTAACATAAAAAACAATTTAATTAGTATATATATATATATATATATATATATATATATATATATATATATATATATATATATATATATATATATATATATATATATATATATATATATATATATATATATTTTATTGAAAACTTAAAAAATAATAAATATTAACATTATACTTTTATTTTATTCTTTATTTTATTTATACTAAAAAAATATTTTTCTAATTATATTTTTTATTTTGTATATATTTTATTTTATTTTTATTACATATTTAATATAATATATATACATACATACTTTTATTTTATAAATACTTTAAAATAAAAACATAGAAATATTGTACTTTTTATTATTATTATTTATACTTAAAATAATACCTTTTTTCTAAATACATTTAATTTTTTGAATATACATTATTTTATTTATTGTATATAAATAATATAATTAATATATTTATTTTCTTAAAGAAAAATTAGGGTTTACCCTTAATAAAAAAAATAATTTATTTTATTTATTTCTTCCCTTTTTGCATTAAATATTTTTTACATACATGGAAAATAAATAAAAACATTTTTGCATAATTCATAATATTTTGTATATTTATTTATTTGTTTATTTAAGTATTGTCCATGTATTATTTATGCATTTGATTCAATTTGGATGTAATAGTAAACTAGGGTTTTAATTTCTTGTCAAATAATCCCCATTCAACAATTGTATCCCCATCCCCATAATCTTGTTGTAATAGCTTAGATTTAATTCTCGCACTTTATACTTTCAATTATGCCATGATTAGAGATTAGGGTTTGTATGCAAAAAATCCAAAATCAACAAGTAGCTTGACCTAATACAAAGACAAAAATGCATGAAAATTAAACACAATGCACACTTGAACCCCTAGGGTTTCATCCACTTGTTGCCTTAAAAATGGGCCATGTTATGCATGTTGATTACTTTGGCAAAACAAAAACAAAACAAAAGATCATAGTCCCTCGATGACGCTATCTTGGTTGCCTATACAAAAATGATCTAGTTCCTCAAAAATTTGCTAAAGATACTTGGCAATATTGCTATCATGGTCTATACGATGACCCGCGCCTGTCCCGTTTAACATCCTAATACAAGGTTGTTTACCAAATGCAATGGTAAAACAACACTGTCAAAAGGGTTAAAAACATATAGGAAAGATCTTTGAGTAAAATAGGGTAGATAGCTCTTAGTTACTTGATCAAAACTTGCAAAACATCCTTGCTATTTTTCAAACACACTTCATAACACAACTTCCAAACATTTCTCAAATCAAACTTTCAAAATATTGAAACATCTTTTCAAAAGACAAAAACACCTTTGTATACATTCAAACAAGAATCATTACAAAGGTTGCCACAATAAAGGCCTCTTTTCAAAACATCTTTCAAAACCACACACAAAGCACCATTTCAAACAATTGAAAAGCAAAAGCAAGTGATCTAAACAAGTAACTAAGAGCCCATGGATAACCATGGATGAAAAAGGTGCTTGTACCTTCCCTTTTCATAATCTACTCCCCGAACCCAAGAAAATATCACAAAGGTCTTTCCTGTGCTTTTTGACCTTTCCTTAGGATAAAATAAAAAGTCGATGGCGACTCTTGCTAAACAGAAACATTTGCGAACACAAACGCAAAACCTCAAGTCAGTTCTCCCACCGTATCACAGAACTGGAGACTCTGCTGGGGAGATATTTTAAAAGTGGAGTAACCTTAGGGTTTATATCACCTTTGCATGCTTATCTTGTTTTCTTTGATTGCTTTGCATTTGGTTCTATTGTTTGGGCTTGAAATCTTCTACCCAGATTTGGGAAACATTCATAGGTAAATAGCAATACATTGTGGAAACGGTGCAGGGTATACCGACATGGTTGAAGCAATAGCTATATTAGTGCGACATATTTGTGGGTACCGGTAGCCTTTGAGTCAATCAAAGAGAATACGGGGCCGCTGAGTGATGTCATGAAGCACTAATGAACTCTTAGAACCTTACTTGACCATCTTGGCCTTTTTTAGGGGTAGTGAGATGACCGGCTTTGGTGCAGTCCGAAGTTGGTAGATACTCGATACTACACTCATTGAGGGTTGTTTTCTTGGAATATTTCGGTCGCCAGTTAAGTGGATAAACTGAAACAATGAACACAGAAAATAATCCAGTGATATTGAGCTCCTTAGAACCCGGTTACTATTTATAGGACAGGTTGAGCCAACTAACTTCAAGAGGGTACTTACCTATGAAACCCCATGCAAGCCTGAAACTAGGATTTTGTGTGATTTGTTTGTACATATACTTGTGCATACATCATGAACATCATAAAGCATCATGTGCATCTACTAAAAATTTCAAGGGTTTGGATCTTCATCTTTATTCTTGTTTTGTAGGTCATGGAATCTCTCCACAGGAAAACAATTCAAGTCAACCTTGTGAGAATTCCTCCTCAACTCAAAGAGCTTACTTCCAAGATTCCATAGAATTCTCCCTTCAGTGAAAGACATGGTAGACTTCTCAGCTTGGTCAACTCCAACATTGAAGAAGACATGGTGAAAGTTCTCTTCCAGTTCTTTGACCCCCTACACCACTGTTTTACATTTCATGATTACCAACTAGTACCTACTTTGGAGGAATTTTCTCAACTCCTGAGGATTCCTATTCTCCATCAACTACCCTACAACGGTACGGAAAGAGAACCAAAGCCTGAAGATGTTGCTCAAGCCTTACATCTGATATCAAAGGTCATTGGGAAACCAGAAGTGGTGTCAAGGGTTTCTTGGCAAAGTTTCTATTTGAGAAGGCACAAGACTGCTGGAATTCTTTAGATCTGCAAGCTTTTGAGGAGATTGTAGCACTTCTCATTTATGGGTTGGTCTTGTTCCCAAACCCTGATCAGCTTATAGATGTGAATGCTGTCAAGATTTTCATATCTCGGAATCCTGTGCCTACATTGCTTGGGGACATCCTACACTCATTTCACACACGAACAATGAGGAAAAGAGATGTTCTCATGTGCTGCACTCCTCTTCTAGAAAGGTGGTTTATTTCTCACCTTCCCCAGTCAGTCTTGAAGAATGAACAAGGCTTGAGGTGGTCACAGCGATTGATGAATCTTACATATTCTGATGTTTATTGGTGTTCTCGGTTCAGAGAAAATGTCATCATCATTGATCGTTGTGGGGAATTCCCTAATGTCCCATTACTCGGCATTAGGGGAGGCATTACCTACAACCCCTGTTTAGCTCTGAGACAATTTGGGTATGCCCGAAGGGATGGCCCTCATGACATGCTGATTCCTGACTTGGTTTTTGACTTCGACAATGACGCTCAAGGACTTCGACAAAGGTTTATCCGAGCTTGGAGGATGCCCAACAAAGTGGATAGTAAGACACTGGGACACAAGAATTCCATCCCTCTTGAGCCTTATCTCAAGTGGGTACGAACCCGCAACCAGGGTCTTATGATGCCTTACCCCTACATTCTGCCTATGATCAAAGAGCCTGTTATGGAAGGAGAGGTTCCATACACCCTCCTACATCCATACATGCCAACATCATTGGAAGAATTGCAAAAGAGTTGGATACAGCTTAAGGAAGAACGGAATACTTTTGAAGCCAGCTTCTACGCCAGTGAGAAGAAGGTTTTGGAACTTACCTGTCAACTCCATGAAGAGCAGAATCTCAACACTTACATCGCACCAAAGAGGATGCGCAATGTCTTTTTACATTAAGAATTTTGTAATATTTTGCCCATGGGGCATTTATGTACTAACAATTTTCTTCTTATGACGTGCGTTCTTTTTGTTTGCAACAAATTTGAATTTCTGAATCCTTGAATGCATTACATGAATAACATATCATTCATCATATGCATAAACAGGTCTTCACACCAGGTTTCCTTATCTCTCTACTGTTTATTTCAGCAAGATGGATATAGAGCAGACGGTCAAAGATCTACAGGCGCAGAATTTGCAATTCCAACAACTCCTCATGACCTTGGCAAAGGGTCAAGAGGACCTTAAAGCACTTCTAGAGAAGGAAAAGGAAAAAGAGAAAAAGAAGAGTAAAAGAGTCGGCGTGGCTACTCTGGGTAGGAGATTTGAAGGTCAGACTAGAAGGGCCCTTGATTTCCCCTCATCATCAGAGGAAGGGGCAGGAGAGGGAGTGGCAGTGCAACCTGAGTCTGAGGAAGAGGAAGAAGAAGAGGAAGAAGATTATTCCGAGCAGCAGTATCCACCTGTGGATGAAAAGTATAAGAATTTGGAGGAGCGTTTGGCCTCCATGGAGGTACAAAGAGTTCCTGGTTTGGATTTCGAAGAACTAGGGTTGGTTGCTGGGATCGTCATTCCTCCCAAGTTCAAAGTGCCTACATTTGCTAAATACGACGATTTGTATTGTCCGAAGATGCATCTGCGGTCCTACGTCAGGAAGATCCAACCTCACTCTTCTGATAAGGATCTCTGGGTCCACTTTTTTCAAGATAGTTTGTCGGGTACGCAATTGGACTGGTTCTATCAACTTGAGAGATCTGATGTACATAACTAGGAAGATTTAGCTGCTGCTTTCTACCGACAATACCAATATAACGCAGATTTAGCACCCACTCGTACTCAACTACAGAGTATGGGTATGGCCTCTAATGAGGGATTTAAGGAGTATGCCCAGAAGTGGAGGGATTTGGCTGGAAGGGTGCAGCCACCATTGTCGGATAGAGAGTTGGTTGATATGTTTTTGGGGACCCTGTCAGGTCTATTCTTCAATCACTTGATTGGGAGCTCATCTGCAGGGTTCACCAAATTAATTCTGACCGGTGAAAGGGTCGAAGCTGGCATTAAGAGTGGTAAAATTCAGAAGGATGCCTCCGCTTCCACTGCTATCAAGAAGACCTTCCCAGCCAAGAAGGAATTTTCTACTGTTCACACCTAGAGAAATCAAGGGAGAATGGAGCGCCGACCAGTGGTGGGGGCTGTGATGATCCAGAACTCCTCGGCCGATCAACCTCGAAGCAGTCAACCTAGAGCTAACCAGCAAAGGGTAGAAAGGCCACAACGACAATTCACCCAGATCAATATGACACTGGCTCAAGTCCTCCCTCATCTGTTAAAGTTAAACCTTACGAGCTTGAAAGAATCACCGAAAAACCCAAATACCTCTTCTCCCTATTATCATTCCAATGCAAAATGTGCATATCATTCGGACAATGTGGGGCACGACACCAACAACTGTTGGGCCCTTAAAAACAAGATCCAAGATTTGATAGATGCCAAGGAGGTAGAGTTTGATGCCCCCGAAAAACCTAATGTGATATCCTCTCCTATGCCAAAACATGGTCATAACGTCCATGCCATTGTGGAAGAACTTCATGTTACTACTATTGATGACTTAATGACTTGGTTGCCAATGATCAAGATGAATCTGTTGAAAGCCAGGATTTTCCCAGGCTATGAAAAAGATTGTTACCTTTGTTCGACCTTGTAATCTGACTGCCTGCTGTTGAAGTCAGGAATCCAACGCCTGATGGATACTCAAGAGATCCTCTTTCAGAAAACTCTTGTTGCTACTATTACTCATTTTACTCATGTTACTCCAATCAATGATGTTGTTATAATTACCATTTCCGACAATCTTTCCAAGACCTGCAAAAGGCCTGTTAAGATTACACCCGATCCAAAGTTTGTACCGCTGAAGATTACCATGCCGGGGCCTATCCCATATAAGTCCAACAAGACGATACCATGGAATTACGGAGGAGAGATCTTCTATCACGGTGTGAAACAGATCGAATCAGTTGAAGAAAGCTCCAATGAGAAACTCCTGATATAGGAAATATTGCGGGGACAAGTAAGATCACTCGTAGCGGAAGAATCTTATCTCCGGAGATTGCTCCTCCTCGGGCAGTCTTCGGACCCTCAAGTGCTCCTGTCAAGATATTTGTGCAAAGTCCAGTGATTGAAGAAATTGTTACTCCTGAAGTTGTACCCTGTGTTATTACTGCTGATAAAGGTAAGGGGATCCAAGAAGCGCCCGTCAGGACGAGGGCTCAGACTTTGGTTATCCCCGAGACCACCCAAAAGGAAATAGAGGAGATTTTAAAGATAATTAAGAAGAGTGACTACGATGTCGTAGAGCAGCTGGGGAAAACCCCTTCAAAAATCTATATGCTTGCTCTATTTCTTTGCTCCGAGGCTCATGCCAAAGCCTTGATCAAATTTCTGAAGACGGCGCACGTGCCTCAAGAAACATCTGTGGATCAGTTTCATGAGTGCGTGGCTAGCCTTACAGCCGACAATGGTCTTGGCTTCTCTGATGCAGATCTGACGTCTAAGGGAAGAAAGCATAATGATGCGCTTCATGTCTCGGTAGAGTGCAGAGGAACTATGCTTGCTCATGTTCTGGTTCATACTGGTTCATCTTTAAATGTTCTACCAAAGAAAGCATTGGACAGATTGGATTGTGAAGGTTTGACCCTAAAGCCCAGTAATATCATTGTTAGAGCCTTCGACGGTTCTAAGAGAATGGTTCACGTAGAGGTGGACATCCCAATTAAGGTGGGAACGGAAATTTTCAACTCTACTTTTTATGTGATGGACATCTGTCCTTCATATTCATGTTTGTTGGGAAGGCCATGGATCCACAACGTTGGGGCAGTCACTTCTTCTCTACACCAAATGCTAAAATATCCAGTACAGGGTAAAATCATAACAGTTCATGGTGAGGAGGAGTATATGATAAGCCACCTTAACTCTTTCTGCTACGTGGAGTTAGATGGTGAATTCATAGAAACACCTTTCCAACACTTTGAAGAGGTTTCTCCTAAAGTCACGGTTGCCAAGACAATGATTGATGTGTCCATCATTACCAAACCTGTGTCCCGGATGTCATCCCTTAAAGATGTGGCGGCTGTGATCAAGGAAGGAGGAAGTACAGTATGGGGTCAGCTGCCAGATTTTCCTTACAAGACAGACAAGTTCGGATTGGGTTTCACTGCTGCTAGCCAGAAAACTGTGGTTCGCTCCCGAGCTGGAGGACCGCCACTGAAAATCACTTATCATGGAGTTCATGCTTTAGAAGATGATGAAGAAGGAAGCAATTTTGAAGACTGGATCTTTCCAACCATTGAAGGAGGACTGAAGAACTGGGAGGCGAAAGACTTCGTTCCCATTACTTTAATCAATCAGTAATTTATCTTTTGAACATTTCCTGTTTGGTCTGTAATAACTTAAAAACAATTCGTACACTTTTTGCCTTATGCCTTACCCGGGGCATGTAGGTCCATTTGTAAGGGTTTTGATTCTTCATTTTCATATGCCATTTTTAATGAATCATGGACGTTTTCATCTATAAAATTTTGTGCTCATTTTCTTTCTTTTTACATTTCATTTTGTTTAAAGGTGGCTATCTCTTACACACACCCACACTCACAAAATGAAGGTACCCATCCACTCCGGATTCCATGGGTAACAATTCTGCTATGGCCTTCAGTGACTCTGAAGATCTGGTCAATCATGCTTAGTACGAAGGTGATGAAGACTGTGAAGTGCCTGGAGAGTTAGCTAGACTTTTGCAACAAGAAGAAATGGCTATTTTGCCTCATGAAGAGTTGTTAGAGACTATCAATTTGGGAACAAAGGAAGACAGAAAAGACGTTAAAGTGGGTGGCAACCTGGAGCCAAGTGTCAAAGAGCGCTTAGTTCAGCTGTTAAATGAATATGTTGAGATCTTTGCCTGGTCCTATGAAGACATGTCAGGGCTAGATATAGATATTATGGTTCACCGTCTCCCTACAAGAGAAGACTTTCCACCAATCAAGCAGAAAGTCCACCGAATGAGGCCCGATATGTCTGAAAAGATCAAAGCTGAGGTGATGAAGCAGTTCAATGTTGGCTTTCTGGCTGTTACTTCCTATCCACAATGGGTTGCTAACATTATGCCCGTGCCTAAGAAGGACGGCAAAGTCAGAATGTGTGTGGACTACAGAGACTTGAACAGGGCTAGCCCAAAAGATGATTTTCCTCTACCACACATTGACATCTTGGTTGACAACACAGCTCAACACAAGGTATTCTCTTTCATGGATGGATTTTCAGGGTACAACTAGATCAAAATGACCCCCGAAGACATGGAGAAGACTACTTTTATTACGCAGTGGGGTACCTTCTGCTATAAAGTGATGCCATTCGGACTGAAGAATGTCGGGGCAACCTATCAGCGAGCCATGGTAGCTTTGTTTCATGACATGATACATCATGAGATTGAATTCTACGTAGACGACATGATAGCCCATTCACAGACAGAAGTGAAGAAGTGAAAAACACAAGAAGGGGAGTTAAATTGTACAAACTGGAAATCAATTGCAATCAACACGATATTTTTATCCTGGTTCATTTGATCTCAAACTACTCCAGTCCACTCGTCAAGGTGATTTCGCCTCTCTCTAACGAGGTCTTAATCCACTATATTCAACTGAATATTACAATCTGCTTTAACAACTGCTAAAGCCTTCTTGATGCAAACCACAAACCGGTTTCTCAAGGAATTACTTTCTTACAAAGAATTGAAATCTAGGTGTGTGAATGTTTTCTACAAAATTGTTTATCACAACTGTGATACTACACAAATTAAGCTTATGAGAACTAGATTGCTAAAAAGGTTGAGTAAGGAATTTGAGAGCTTTTAGCAAACTGAGAGTGAGGAAGATGATGAATAGCTTTAGGCGTGTAGATTGTTGTAGAGCATTAGCCAATTCAATCTTCATTGACTTGTTTATATAGCATTGGAAATAGTGTACGTTGGAGTAATAATTTTGTTTCAATGCCAATAACATTCTTTCCTTATTAAGCAATCTTGTCTGGAATGATGCCGTTGGTAATAAATCATCTTGAATGCACAGTATCGTTGCCATTTAAGCGTGTTCTGGCTTTGGCTCATTCTGACGCTGCTTAGGTGCTGATGAACTGTTGTCTTGATCAGAGTCCAGATTGTTAAGCGCAGATCTGTTCATCAAGCTTCAGCATAAGCGCAAGTTGATCTTCTGATTCTGGTATCTGATATAACATCTTCTGATGCTGATGTTGATATCCAATTTTCTGATGTTGATGAGGATGTTCTCTTGCTGATACCCATCAGAGTTTCTGTAAAACAGAATGTAATTTTTAGATAGCATATGTGTCTTACATGAATAATACAATTAATGTATCTTAGCATTTTGTTATCATCAAAACTTAAACTTAGGGTAGTAGATTCAAACTTTGTTCTAACAATATCCCCCTTTTTGATGATGACAAAAACTAGATATTTTTTAATTGAAAATTAGCGTTGAAAAGTATCAGAGATAACTAAATAATAAGTTGTATCAGAATTAACTAGGAAGTTATCAAAGATAAGGGATAAAGAGATATCAGAGTTTAGATCGGAGATACTCCCCCTGAATTTATTACTTCCCTTTTTAATTCCAAGAGTTCTTCAGGATCAGATCTTTATTGACTTTCTTTGAATATCAGAATATCAGAGCTTCAGATCAGAATATCAGAGCTTCGAGCTTTAGTGTATCACAGGTGATTAACTTCTTGTACCTGTAGACTTATGCAAAAACAGAAAACATTCAAGTATATCAGAGTGTTAGAATGTCTGAGACTTTTTGTCTCAGTAATCCGTTATTGAAAAATATCATTCTTGTTCTCCCCCTTTTTGTCAGCAATCAAAAAGTGTAAGTGATATAAGCTAAAACGATCAGAGCAGAAAAACTTGTTATATTAAATTCAGAGCCAGACAAACAGTACAGATGATATGCAAAGAAAACAATGAAAATATCAACAGTGAAAAACTAAGGTTGGGGCGGAAAGCGTGTGAACAGAGTCTCCAGCATTGTCTTAATCTGATCAGCAGTTTCATTCCGCTTGTGCACCATGCTGACTACTGTATCTATCTTGCTGTCTTGCACATCCATCCTTTCCTTCATCTTCTGATCATTTTCATCCATTCTTTGCTGCAGACGAATATCATTCAGCTTCAGCTCTTCCAGAGTCTGTCTGTCCAAGGCAGCTTGAGAAACGTCAGAAGCAGGAAGCTTCTGAGAGCTTTCTGCAACATCTTCAGCTTGACTAACCTCTTCAGCTTGAGTTGTCTGATCCTCTTCTGGCTGCACTTTTGAAGTTGGACGCTTCTCAGACCATGGCTCACTATCCAGAAGGAGCACTTCTTCCTTCAGCAGCTGACTTCCAACTTCCTTCAGCAGCTTGCTGAAGTTCTGTTGTGCCTGCTCATAATTGATGTCTTGCAATTTGAGGGCTTCAGCGCGTACCCATATTCTGAAATGTGTCCAGAGTTGGTCTGAGGCAGCAGGATCAATCATTCCAGGGCAAACTTGCTTTAGAGAAGAAATCCACTGCTGCAAGCCTGTTTCAAAATTCACAATGCCAGAGCCAACATCTAGCTGTTTTGGTTTGGGAATGGCTATTTTTTGTTTAAGGTCAGCAAGACGGTCAATGATTGTTAAATCGATGAAGGTCCTACTGTGGTCTTCAGTAGTTTGTTTGGGAGATGGAGTGGGAGAATCAGAAATGATAATTGGACTGTTTGGAGTGTTTGGAGGGGTAGTTTCTGGTGAGGATGGCAGTTGGGGTATGTTTATAGTTGTACCACATGGCAACTGAATTGCCAAGGGTTGTGGCTCAGAGGATTGAGGAGAATGAGGTTCAGGTGATGGAGTTTCAGAGTGATGAAACTCAGGTTGTGGAGGTGATGGTTGAGGTGAGGGTGGATGAGGTTCTTGTTGAGGAGAGGGAGGAGGAAATGCTGGTTGTGGAGAAGGAGGTGGAATTTCTGGTTGTTGTGGAATTTGTGGTTCTTCTGGTATGGGTGAGAGAGTATGTTCTGGTTGAGGAGAGTGGACAATCTCTGGTTGAGTGTTTGGATTTTCTGAGGGGTGAGCGGAAACACGTTGATCAATTTCAGACAGAACTTTGTCAAGTTCTGATTCTGTTGATGTTATGGGTTTTGGAGTTTGGTTGGGATTTGGTACGGGGTCTCCTGAGAGTCAGTGACTCAGATGGGTCATCCTCTGGTTCGGTTTCATCAATAGTTGGTATGGGGATTGGAAGTTCATGTGAATCTGGGGTTGGGATTGATGTTGGAATTGCAGAAGAATTTAAAACATTAGCAGCAGATAGATTACCTCTCTTCTTAGGGGTCTGCTGGGATGGTCCTTCTGAAGTGGCCTTTCTTTTCTTCGTCTTCTTCACAGTAACTTCTGGATGTTGTTGGTGCAGATCTTTAATATTCAGTTTGGGATCTGTACCATCAGCCTTGCAAGCGTCCAAGTATCTGAGAACCACTACTGGTTTTGATTCAATCTCATAAAATAGTGGAAAGTCGTCCAGTGGGACTCTTCTGCTGGTGATGTTAGCAAGAGGAGTAACGCTGGGCTCTTTTCTGATATTCTCTATCAGTTTCATTTTCTTCAGATTCTTGGCGGTCAGAGGCTTGCCAACAGTAGGTTCAATAGAACTTAATTCCTGAGCTTCTGTAAGGTGTTCTATCAGCCTATTCTCAGTCAGAATATCTGATATTAACCTGCCAAAGGGTATCCAATCCCTTTTTGTCCTTTCTTCTTCCCTTGTCTCCTTGACGCTGGTCCTGAGGTGATTAAACAGAAGATGAGCCAAGTTAATCTTTACCTTCTGATTAATAAAATAGATCAGAAACTGCTGATCTATATTTATATAATCAGGAGAGCTTATGGGCTTCCTGTGATTAAAGCACCCCAGAATAATCTTCGCCCATATTCGGTCCTAATCCTTTAAGTCTCTGATTTTGCTGCTGGGAACCCCATGGGTGAAAATATGCCTTGCAATGACAGCAACGTCAGAGCATCTTTCAGCCATGTCGATACAGCGGATACCACCACCACTGTATCCAATCAATCTTGCAATGTGATCCTCAGTGATCACAATCTTCTTTCCCATTATGTAGGAGGTAACTTGATGTGTTGATGAGTACGCATGAATCCAGAACTCCTTGACCAAGACTGGAAACGTTGGTCCTACCAACCTATCAAAATATTTCTCCCATCCATGTGCCCTAACTTCTTCTGTCAAATCGAATCCATTGTCTTTCAGACTGGAGAAATCAACAATGAGTTCAGACAGCACTTCCAAATTCTTCACTGGTGTAAGGAGTGTTCTGAAGGGAACTTGGTATTGTTCAGAAGAAGCCTCCTTCTGAGAGCCTGCAGAAACATTGCTGGAGGATGCCATGTTCACACTTAGGGTTTTCTGAGAAAACTTGAAAAATGGGTTTCTTTTGAGAGAGATGAACACACAAGGAAAATGCAGAAAATATTTGTAAGATTGTAAGAAACGGTAAAAGATTAAGAATGATGTTAATGTGCTTAAATAGATTTCAAAATATGTTTTGAAAACATAAACGGTTTTAAGAAAGAGAAATAATTCATGATTACATTTTAAAAACATGATTACGTGCATTTAATGCTTGCTGATTTTGGGGGATTTGAGAAAGATACTTGAAACGGTTACCAGACATGTGTCTCAATGCACCCAATCAGCGTTTTGCCTTCTCAGAAGCGTGCACGCGTTCTGCTTCAGAGATTTGCTGATGATTGGATGACACTTGTTTGATTTAGTGAGCAGCACGTCTATCCTTGAGCTGAAATGCTCAAATCTTTAAGAATAGAATCTGATGCAATCTGCATGTCTATCTTTTTGAAAGGAGATTGATCAGAAGTTCACAGTAAACAGAAAACACATTATGAAGGTTAGTATATAAACTTAAAACATTTTCACTCTGGGCAGAGTTTCATGCTGAGATGTTTCAGAATGAAATTGAACCTATCTTCAGAAAGAGGTTTAGTGAAGATATCAGCCCATTGATGGTCTGTATCAATAAATTTTAAGTTCAAAATTCCTTTCTGAATATAGTCCCTAATGAAGTGATGTTTTATTTCTATATGCTTAGCCCTAGAATGTAAAATGGGATTCTTACTTAAGCAAATAGCAGAAGTATTGTCACAGAGTATAGGGATGTTACTCTCAAAAATCTGGAAGTCTTCAAGCTGACTTTTCATCCAGAGCATTTGTGTGCTACATCCTGCTGCTGCTATGTACTCAGCTTTTGCTGTTGATAGCACAATTGTGGATTGCCTTTTGCTGGACCAAGAGATCAGATTTTCTCCCAGAAACTGGCAGCTTCCAGAAGTACTTTTACGCTCTACTCTGTCTCCAGCAAAGTCAGCATCGCAGTAGCCTATTAAGCTGTAATCACTAGATTTTCTATAAAATAAACCCAGATTAGTAGTACCTTTCAGATACTTGAAAATTCGCTTAACAGTTGTTAAGTGAGATTCTCTAGGATCTGATTGGAATCTAGCACAAATACATACGCTGAATAAGATATCAGGCCTTGAAGCTGTCAGATAAAGGAGAGAACCAATCATACCTCTGTAGACCTTCTGTTCTACCTTTTTGCTTACCTCTTCTCTTTCCAGAATGCACGTGGGATGCATTGGAATCTTTGATGGCTTACATTCTGAGAGGTCAAATTTCTTCAGAAGATCTTTGACATATTTGCTCTGATGAATGTAAGTTCCCTCTGGAGTTTGATTGATCTGAATTCCTAGAAAGAATTTTAGTTCCCCCATGAGGCTCATCTCAAATTCTGCATGCATACACTTTGAAAATTTTCTTCCAAGAGAAGGATTAGTAGATCCAAAAATAATATCATCAACATAAATTTGACAGACTAAGATGTCATTCTTAACTAACTTACAGAATAAGGTAGTGTCCACCTTCCCTCTGGTGAATTCATTTTCTAACAGAAAGTTACTTAGTCTTTCATACCAAGCTCTGGGAGCTTGTTTCAGACCATATAGTGACTTCTTTAGTTTGAAAACATGTTCTGGATGTTTTGTACTTTCAAAACCAGGGGGTTGGTGCACATAAACCTGTTCTTCTATATAACCATTTAAGAATGCACTCTTTACATTCATCTGATACAGAGTGATGCCTCTATTAACAGCAAATGAAATTAAAAGTCTGATAGATTCTAACCTGGCGACTGGAGCAAAGGTTTCTGTATAGTCTATCCCCTCTTGTTGACTATAACCTTGTGCTACCAGTCGTGCTTTGTTTCTGATGACTTCACCTTGTTCATTTAGCTTGTTTCTGAACACCCATCTTGTTCCAATGACATTGAATCCTTTTGGTCTGGGAACAAGATCCCATACGTCATTTCTGGTGAATTGATTCAGCTCTTCTTGCATTGCTAGAATCCAGTCGTTGTCCAGAAGTGCTTCATCAATAGAAGAAGGTTCAATCACAGACACAAGTCCCATGAGGGTTTCTTCAGAGTTTTTGAAGCTTGCTCTTGTTCTGATTGGATCTTCCTTTCTTCCTAAGATAGTTTCTTCTGGGTGATCCAAGCTGCTTCTGGGTAGTCTCTTCTGAGGTTGATTAGCATCTGTTGTAGGATTGCTAGCAGTGCTCCTTTCAGATGTTGAAGGAGTGTCTATGTTGAGAGCTTCTGATGACTAGTCTTCAGAACCTGTAAATTCAACTTCCATACCTGCAAAAACTTCATTCTGCTTTAACTTTTCAGATTCAAGCTTATCATCAAAACGAACACTGATTGATTCTTCCACAATCTGTGTTTCTGTATTGTATACTCTGTACCCTCTTGAGCGTTCAGAGTATCCTAACATAATACACTTCTGTGCTTTGGGGTCAAACTTGTTCAAATAATTTTTTGTATTTAACATAAAACAAGTACATCCAAATGGATGAAATGTTGGGCTTTCTGTTCTTCCACAATTCATATGGAGTCTTTTCCAGAATAGGTCTTATTGAGATTCTATTCTGAATGTAGCACGCTGTGTTTATTGCCTCTGCCCAGAAGATCTTAGCAACGTTTGTCTCATTGATCATGGTTCTGGCCATTTCTTGCAATGTTCTGTTCTTTCGTTCTACAACTCTATTTTGTTGGGGAGTTCTAGGACAAGAGAAATCATGCAGAATGCCTCTGTCATTAAAGAATGATTCAAAATCTTTGTTTTCAAACACTCCACCATGATCACTTCTGACTTTAACGATTCTTAGATCCTTTTCATTCTGAACTTGGTTACAGAAGGTAACAAACACAGAGTGTGACTCGTCCTTATGTCTTAAGAACTTTACCCATGTCCATCTGCTATAGTCATCTACGATTACTAACCCATACTTCTTGCCACTGACTGAAGCAGTTTTAACTGGTCCAAATAAGTCAATGTGCAGAAGTTCTAATGGCTTAGAGGTAGAAACAACATTTTTAGATTTGAAAGAAGGTTTTGCAAACTTGCCTTTCTGACATGCTTCACACAGAGCATCTGAATTGAACTTCAGATTAGGAAGTCCTCTGACCAGATTGAGTTTGTTAATCTGAGATATTCTTCTCATACTAACATGCCCCAATCTTCTGTGCCAAATCCACTGCTCGTTGTTAACAGACAGAAGACACTTTACATTCTGACTTTTCAGTTCAGAAAGTTTGATTTTATAGATGTTGTTTTTCCTCTTTCCATTAAATAGGATAGTCCCATCTTTCTGACTAACAGCTTTACATGATTTTTGATTAAAGATTATATCATAACCGTTATCACTTAATTGACTTATGGATAACAGATTATGCATTAATCCATCTACTAGCAGAACATTATTTATAGAGGGAAGATTTCCATTACCTACAGTTCCAGAGCCAATGATCTTTCCCCTCTGATTGCCTCCAAAGCCAACGTGGCCTCCAGGCTTAAGTTCCAGGCTTTGGAACATATGCCTTCTTCCCGTCATGTGTCGCGAGCAGCCAGAGTCCAGGTACCATGACTGGTGTTTCTGATTTGCTGCTAAAGATATCTGCAACATGTATTATTTTATGCTTAGGTACCCAGATTTTCTTGGGTCCTGATTTGTTAGATTTACCAAAACTCTGGTTGAATTTTGGTTTCACAGAATACTTACTGCTAGTGTATTTAATATCATGTGTGTGACCATACACAAAATGTGAGTTCAGAGGAGTGTGTTTAATGGTTAAATCCATGGCATTCTTTGGTGTAGGAGCCTTACCTTGGTATCCTATTCCCTTCCTTCCGTTTCTGCTAACTCCATCGATCATTGAAGCCATTTTGCTTCTATCTATGATTTTAGCAAGGAACTTCTGGAAACTGTGATCATACTCCTTGATGATCTCATCAGCGCTGCTGGGAGTTTCAGAAATTGGTTCCTTCTGAGAGTTTTGTAAAACATTTTCTAATTTTGAAATTTTATTTCTCAGCTCAGAATTTTCCAATTTAAGACTCTCAGTCTTATTAGAGTCAGATTCAAGATTCCTTTTCAAGTTTCTGAATTTAACTCTAATCTGCTGGTACCTTTCCAGAATTTCATTAAGGCTTTCAGAAAGTTCAGCCTTAGTAAAATTAATTGCAAAGTCAGGAAATACCTCTTCAGTATCTGATTCTGAGTCTGATTCAGAAGCTTCATTGTCTTCTGAAATGTTGGCCATGAGAGCTATGTTTGCTCTCTCATCATCTGATTCTGAGTCAGCTTCAGACGAGTCAGAGTCATCCCATGTAGCCATGAGACTTTTCTTCTTTTCTCTTCCAACTTCTTTTTGGGATTTTCCCTCTGAAGCTTTGGGCAGTCACTCTTGTAGTGTCCTTGCTCATTGCACTCATAGCAGATGATGTCCTTGGTGTTTGGCTTTCTGCTTCCTGAGGAGCCTTCAGATCTTCTGTATCCAGAGGAAGAATCTGTCCTTCTGTATCTGGAAGAAGACTCATTCTGATCGGATCTTCTGGGATTCCTGAACTTCCTTTGCCTCTGCTTCCACAGTTGGTTCACTCTTCTGGAGAGGAGAGAAAGTTTGTCTTCTTCTGATGAGGATCCATCAGATGTTTCTTCAACTTCCTGCAGAACTTTAGACTCATATTTTTTGTTAGATTTTAATGCTAAAGGCTTACCTTGCTTCTGAGGTTCATCAGCTTCTAGCTCTATCTCATGACTTCTGAGGGAGCTGATAAGTTCCTCCAGAGAAATTTTGTTGAGATCTTTTGCTAGCTTCAGAGCTGTAACCATTGGCCTCCACTGCTTTGGTAAGCTTCTGATGATCTTCTTGACGTGATCAACAGTAGAGTATCCTTTGTCCAGAACCTTGAGACCAGCCACCAGAATTTGGAATCGTGAGAACATTGTTTCAATGGATTCACTTTCTTCCATTTTGAATGCCTCATACTTCTGAATGAGCGCAAGAGCTTTAGTTTCTTTGACCTGAACGTTGCCTTCATGCGTCATTCTGAGTGAGTCAAACATGTTCTTTGTTGTGTCTCTGTTAGAGATCTTTTCATATTCAGTGTAAGAGATGGCGCTGAGAAGAATGGTTCTGGCCTTGTGGTGATTTTTGAAGTCACGCTTTTGTTGGTCAGACATTGCTTTCCTATCAATCTTCTGACCGCTTGCATTCACAGGGTGCGTGTATCCATCTGTCACCATGTCCCACAGATCAGCATCATGTGCCAGAAAGAAGCTTTCAATTTTGTCTTTCCAGTAATCAAAATTTTCTCCATCAAAGACTGGAGGTTTGCCGCTGAATCTGTCTCTGTCTTCATTGTTGTCATTGCTGGTGTGTTGATAAGTTCCTGCCATTGTGTTTTTCTGACGATGGATCTTGTACTGACACGGTTAAGTGTTTTAGCTCAGAACCAGGTGCTCTGATGCCAATTGAAGAAGTGAAAAACACAAGAAGGAGGGTTGAATTGTACAAACTGGAAATCAATTGCAATCAACACGATATTTTTATCCTGGTTCGTTTGATCTCTAACTACTCCAGCCCACCCGTCAAGGTGATTTCGCCTCTCTCCAACGAGGTCTTAATCCACTATATTCAACTGAATATTACAATCTGCTTTAACAACTGCTAAAGCCTTCTTGATGCAAACCACAAACCGGTTTCTCAAGGAATTACTTTCTTACAAAGAATTGAAATCTAGGTGTGTGAATGTTTTCTACAAAACTGTTTATCACAACTGTGATACTACACAAATTAAGCTTATGAGAACTAGATTGCTAAAAAGGTTGAGTAAGGAATTTGAGAGCTTTTAGCAAACTGAGAGTGAGGAAGATGATGAATAGCTTTAGACGTGTAGATTGTTGTAGAGCATTAGCCAATTCAATCTTCATTGACTTGTTTATATAGCATTGGAAATAGTGCATGTTGGAGTAATAATTTTGTTTCAATGCCAATAACATTCTTTCCTTATTAAGCAGATCTTGTCTGGAATGATGCCATTGGTAATAAATCATCTTGAATGCACAGTACTGTTGCCACTTAAGCGTGTTCTGGCTTTGGCTCATTCTGACGCTGCTTAGGTGCTGATGAACTGTTGTCTTGATCAGAGTCCAGATTGTTAAGCGCAGATCTGTTCATCAAGCTTCAGCATAAGCGCAAGTTGATCTTCTGATTCTGGTATCTGATATAACATCTTCTGATGCTGATGTTGATATCCAATTTTCTGATGCTGATGAGGATGTTCTCTTGCTGATACCCATCAGAGTTTCTGTAAAACAGAATGTAATTTTTAGATAGCATATGTGTCTTACATGAATCATACAATTAATGTATCTTAGCATTTTGTTATCATCAAAACTTAAACTTAGGGTAGTAGATTCAAACTTTGTTCTAACAAGAAGAAGAACACCTCGACCACCTGCAAAAGATGTTTGTCAGGTTGAAAGAATACAAGCTCAGACTGAACCCTAGCAAGTGCACTTTCAGAGTCAGGTCCGGTAAACTTTTAGGATTCATCGTCAGTAACAAAGGCATCGAAGTTGACCCTGCCAAAGTCAAATCCATACAAGAAATGCCTGCCCCTCGTACTGAAAAGGAGGTCAGAGGTTTCTTGGGATGCCTAAACTACATTGCAAGGTTCATCTCTCACCTAACATCTACCTGTGAGCCAATCTTCAAGCTGTTGAAGAAAGATCAGGTGGTTGAATGGAATGATGACTGTCAAACTACTTTCGATAAGATCAAGGAGTATTTGCTGGAACCTTCTATCTTGATGCCACCCGTCGAAGGAAGACCTTTAATCATGTATCTGACTGTTTTGGATAACTTAATGGGGTGCATATTGGGCCAACATGACGAGTCTGGCCGAAAAGAGCATGCCATTAATTACCTTAGCAAAAAGTTTACCGATTGTGAGACTCGCTACTCACTGCTCGAGAAAACTTGTTGCGCTTTGGTATGGGCTGCTCGCCGGCTAAGGCAGTATATGTTGACACATACCACTCTGTTGATTTCTAAAATGGATCTGATCAAGTACATCTTCAAGAAGCCTGCTTTATCCGGAAGAATCGCTAGATGGCAGATGATCCTGACTGAATATGATATACAATACACGACCCAAAAAGCTATAAAGGGGAGTGTGCTAGTCGATCATTTGGATCATCAAGCTGTCAAAGATTACCAATCTATGAGGTTCGACTTTCCCAACGAGGATATTATGACATTAGACAACATTAAAGGTAACGGACCGTATGACGGACCTGAACAAGGATCCCGATGAACCCTGTACTTTGATGGTGCTTCAAACGCACTTGGGAACGGTATCGGCGCGATACTTATCTCTCCAGAAGGTTGCCATACACCTTTCACTGCTAGACTCTGCTTCAGCTGCACCAACAACATGGCCGAGTATGAAGCTTGTATCTTTGGTCTCAAGGCCGCTATTGACTTGGGAATCAAATCTCTGATTGTATTTAGGGACTCAGCTTTGGTTATCAGTCAAATCAAAGGAGAATGGGATACTAAACACCCTAACCTCATCCCTTACAAAGAACATGTCCTGACATTGTTACCACACTTCGAGCAGATTACCTTCGAGCATTTCCCGCGAGAAGAGAATCAGCTGGCAGATGCGCTAGCTACAATGTCCTCCATGTTTAAACTTAACTTGGATAATGAGGAACCTCAAATCACCATTGAACGAATGGACGAACTTGCTCATTGTCACGAGATTAATACCGAAGAAGTGATGGATCGACCTTTGTTTCATGACGTCAAAAGGTATCTCGAAGCACAAGAATACCCTGAGGGAGCTTCAGTCAACGACAAAAAGTTCTTAAGGAGGTTTGCGGCCAAGTTCTTTCTGAGCAATGGTATCCTATACAAGTGCAATCTTGATTGTGTCCTACTCCATTGTGTGGACAAGATTGAAGCTGAGAAGATCATGGCTGAACTACATAATGGCACCTTTGGCACCCACTCGAGCGGTTATATGATGGCTAAGAAGATTCTACGGGCAGGCTCCTACTGGTCTACCATGGAAGCTGATTGTCATCAACATTCCCGTACTTGTCACAAATGCCAAATCTATGCTGACAAGGTACATATTCCTCCAGTTCCTCTCAATGTCTTAACAGCTCCTTGGCCATTCGCGATGTGGGGAATCGACATGATTGGAGAAATCAAGCCTACAGCATCCAATGGACACCGTTTCATCCTGGTGGCCATTGATTACTTTACCAAATGGGTCGAAGCAGCTTCCTTCGCCTCCATTACAAAGAATGTGGTTGCCCGCTTCATCAAGCAGAACCTCATATGCCGGTATCGTATCCCCAACAGGATCATTACTGACAACGGTTCAAATTTGAACAATACTATGATCACCGCTCTGTGCGAGCAGTTCAAGATTCAACATCACAATTCATCTCCCTATCGGCCAAAGATGAACGGTGTTGTCGAAGTTGTGAACAAAAATATCAAGAAGATCATTCAAAAGATGACAGTCACCTACAAGGACTGGCATGAGATGTTACCGTTTGCTCTGCACGGGTATCGTACCACGGCGCGCACTTCAACTGGGGCAACACCCTATTCTTTGGTGTACAGCATGGAAGCTGTTTTACCTATTGAGGTTCAGATCCCTTCCTTGAGGATCATGAAAGATGCTGGTTTGAGTGAAGATGATTGGATTCAGACTCGGCATGGTGAACTTAACTTGATTGACGAAAAACGACTTACTGTTGTTTGTCATGGTCAGGCATATCAAAAACGTATGATCAAGGCTTTCAACAAGAAAGTCAAAAGACAAGTATATCAAGTTGGGGATCTTGTAATCAAGCGGATCATCTTGCCGCAAAGTGATCCCAGGGGAAAATGGACTCCTACTTACGAAGGACCATTTGTGATCAAAAACATATTTTCTGGTGGGGCAATGATTCTGACCACCATGGATAGCGACAACTTGTCGCACGCTGCGAATGCAGACATAGTCAAAAGATACTACGCATAAACCACCTGGAAAGTTAAAAATCCGAAAGGGCGACTTGGGCAAAAATGGGCATCCCGGTGAATCGAAAACCCGAAAGGGCGGTTCAGGCAAAAATTAGGGATAAATAAAAAATCTGTACACCCGGAAAGTTGAAAACCCGAAAGGGCGACTTGGGCAAAAAAGGGTTTCCCGGTGGACTGAAAACCCGAAAGGGCGGTTCAAGCAGAAGTTAGGGAATTAGAGCATATGACTATGTCTCATCGGATCACTTTAAGGATAATCTCTTCACAGACGAGCTCCAAGCTTCTTATCAATCCAATCATCGGCGGACGAGGAAACGAATGGACAAGATACTCAGAGTTGTGAAGGCTATAGCAGAATGGGAACCCCATGGAATTGTTACACATAACCATCTTTCTTTGTATAAATTTTTCTCATTTTTTATGACAACATTCTCTTACTAGGATGTCTGTCTCCTTTGTACAAAATACTTACACAAAGTTAATATAAAGATACTTCAAAGTGCAGAAATTTTCTTGCCTCTTCTTTCTTTTTACACTTATGTTTTATTTGAAAACGTCCAATGATTTGTTAAATGAGCATATGCATTTGAATATAATCACTGATTACAAATAAAATGAAATGAGAAGGGATAATTACTGATAGGGTGAAAGTATAGGAAAACATCTTCAGGCTATTCCAGAAGAAATCTTTTATAGTGTGTCATTCAGATCCTCAACATGGCTAAAACCTTGAAATACATATCCCCAGCGGAGTTAAATACATATCCCCAGCGGAGTTAAGTTTCAAAACCCCCATCAGAGCTAAGTTTCTAAACTCCCAATCCCCAGCGGAGCCAGAAGACTTTGAACTACAAAATCCCCAGTGAAGATGAAACTTTCTTCCCCAACGGAGTCCAAGACTTCAACTTTTAAACCACAGTGGAAATCATCTGGTATCTCCAAATTCCCCAGCAAGTTATCTTAAGACCTAAAAATCAATCAGATAACAGTTAACTTTTATCTCCAACCATTCTTAAATCCTCGGTAGATTGGCATACAACCCAAGCTCTTGAGAATTCTTCGACGGAATAAGCATTCTCCCCCACAGAGTTATTTCCCAGCAGAACGAAGATTCTTGTTCTCATGTCTCCAGTTGAAGCCTCCCAAGTTTTAATTCCCCAGTAGAGATCGTCAGAGTTTTCCTTATTTACCAAGAAAGTCATAAAGGATTCTCAATTCCCCGCAGAAGTTGTCAAAGCTTTTATGAATCCCCACGAGTCGCCAAGGATTTTCAATCCCCAGCAGTAGTCCAAAGGATTTCTCAGTCTCAGCAATCAAGGGTTTTGAATCTCCAGCAGCAGTCAAGGGTTTATGTTCCCCGGCAGCAGTCAAAGATTTCATTATCTCCAGCTATCAAGGATTTATTTTCCTCAGCAAGACAGCTACTCGGCTTACATACGCATCCATTACATTCATATATCATAAACATTGATAAAACACATTTTATTGCCTCATACATGTCATGCAACATAACTGTGTGTTTTCAGCTAACATTTTACCCTTTTCAGGATAAGATTAAAAGCTATCTTTAACAAATATTCAAAGGTCTCATATATAGTACGGATACACTCCAAGACGTGTGAGTCATTCCGCTACTCATTAAGATCTCTTATTCAGATACAGTATGGATATACCCTAGACACGGCGGTCATTTTATTACTCATTCAGAATTTCAAGTTAAGATACAGTATGGATACACCCCAGACGCGGCGGTCATTCTACTACTCATTCAGACTTTAGCAATCAGATACAGACTAGATACGCTCCAGACACGGAAGCCATTCTATTTCTCATTCAGATTCAACTATCAACCTCAAGCTCAGATGCACTCCAAGACATGGAAGTCATTCTGTTGCCTTTTCGGATCCCAGTTACAGTACGGATACACTCCAGACACGGAAGTCATTCTACTACTCATATAGATCTCAACCTCAGATACAGTCCAGATACGCTCCACACACGGTTGCCATTCTGTCACTCATTCAAACCTATTTCCCAGCCTAGAGATGCTCCAAACACGGATGCTATTCTGTCGCCTATTCAAATTTCAGATCCAGATACAATACAGATACAATACAAATACATTCCAGACACGGCAGTCATTCTGATATTAATTCAAGAATCAAATACAGTTACATCTTGGATACGCTCCAGACAAGGAAGCCATTCCTTTGCTCATACAGATCCAATCTCCAGATACAACTCAGATACGTTCCAGACACGGATACCATTCTGACATTCATTCTCCTGATTTTCAACAAACAAATCTTGGATGGCATCTTTAAGCCCATATCCATCAAGATTCTACCATCTCTAAATGGCATCTTTAAGCCCATTCCCTCAGCTACATTTTGACAAGTGCAAATTTACGGGCACTCTAGTGTCCAATCATCTTTTACCTTCGAGTCACGAAAGGCAAACTCGCTAATCTAACTCTTCAGGTCCAAGAAGATTGAACAGGGGAAGTTGTTGTACCCTAAAATTTTCCCTCTCATTTTATCAAGATTTCCCCTCATAAGGCTCCTTAAACTCCAGACAGGATTAGGGTTTTGCTCTGCTTAAGACATCTCCTTGCACTAATGACCTAAATTAGGGTTTGAGTTTGCACAGGGATTTTTGGACTTCTAATGCTCAAATTGACTTTCATACTTCATGTTGAACTCATAAGTTTGTCCATACCAAGTTTCAAGCCTTGAATCAGATTTTTACCCAGTCAATTGGACAGTTGACCTAGAAATCAGCTGTATTGGGGAAAAAGTCAACTGTGGCCAATTTACAGTCAAACCTTTTGATTTTCGACCCACATCAACCTTATGAACTCATATGAACCATTTGATCAAGTTTGGACCACAACTCCACAAGAAATTTGATCAGATCACCAAAAGGGCAAAATGGTCATTTTTAGGGTTTTGACTATACAAAGGCAATTTCTGATTTTTTACCTAGCCAATGGAAAATTGGGTTCAAGCATGGATTCAAGGACTCAATGGCATCATCTTTACCTATTCAACAAGTTCAAAAGATCTCAATTGCATTGGATTGACAGATGAATTTTTCAGTCAATTGATCAAAATTTGACTGTACACTGAAAAATCAAACTTTGACTTTTTGGTCAAAATCAAGTGCCAAGGGTAATTTTTCATCAAGATGTGTCAAAACATGAAACTTGTTCATCAAGAAACCCATTTTTGCAAATTAGGGTTTAAAGTTGAAAATTTTCATAACTTAGAATTTTTCTAAGTTATGAAATTTTCTTAATTTTTCCTAACTTTGCCCAACATTTTCACCATGATGCATTTAAATTCAAACAAAACATCCAACATGAAAGTTGTAATCCTCCACAAAGTCTACAACTTTGATTCACAAAGTTTTCTCAAAAGAAGCTTGGATCTCAAGTTATGATTTTTGGAACAAGGGACCATGAAACTTGTAACTTAGTGAAATTTTACCCTAGTTTAGGTAGGATTTTGACATATCTTCTTGGCCATTTTTCACATAGTTCCACTTGGAATCTCAAATTGAATTTCAAAGATGGATTGTAGAGCATGTTGCAAGCTTTCCAAAATGTCAAAGAACTCTCCAAACTCATTTGTGGTTATGGAGAATCGAAGGCTTGAAGTTGGCAAAAACTCACTTTTCATCCATGGCATGTTCATGTTCATACAAGTTGCAAATTCAAATCAGCTTGCTTTGCACTAGATTACAGGCCTCTAAACCATTTCACACTCAATAATTAAATGCAAAACCATTGGTCTAAGGCATTGTTTTGGTCATTAGAGCATTGTACACAAGATTAATCCTTAAGTAGAAAAAGGTACATTACCATTTTTGCCATAATCTTGCTTTATGTCAAACCATAATCTTTGAGCATTGGTCCAGATCTTATGCAGCAAATCAAATCCACAAATTGGAGGGGCCAGGGGCAAAGTGTGCAAGCATATGGATAGCCTGTACAGGCATGTTGGACATTACTTCCCACTTTTGCTTCATATACAAGAAAGATATCCAAAACACTAGAACTTGAACATCTGTGAAAACTAACTTGTGCAAGCATTTGAGACAACTTTCTCACATCCCCTTGAGCCAGAAACACGACCATTTGAGCCCTTAAACCTCCCATAGCCAGAAATCACCTTCCATTGGCAAAACAGGGCACTCCCTGCAGTTTGAGTTCCACAACACAAATTGCTCGTGCATTTTGTCCCAAGTTGGTTCAAACATCTTCCACATAACCTATCTAAACTATCCCAACTCTTAAACACTAACTGTAACTCCATTTACAGGGTTTTCCATTTTCAATTTGAGCTTGTGCAGGTTGAGTTCTGTAGGCTTGTTCAAGCACATTCAAGGCAAGCTAGACATTGGAGAAGGTCAAGTGAAGTTCAAGCAAGCTCCCAGACATCTCAGGCCTTGTTGAAAAGCTCCACATTGCCATACACGAAGTCAGCTGAAACAGGTTTTTATCAACTTCCTATCTCTCTATTTAGGAACATTTAGACTTCGGTTTGTGAATAAGAAATGTAGTATTCATAGCCATGAAGCTGTACATATGCTCAGTTTTCATTTTTATTAAGCATGCTAAGAGAATTTGGTCCATGAACATACTGAAAAAATTAGGTTAGATTTTAGGGCCAGAGAAATTCTCTTTGGTCTTTGAGAGTTAGGATTAGTTTTTTATATGGTTAGATTCGTCTTGAAAAGCTCTACAACTTTGATGTTATGTGTTTTTGCAATAGAGCTCGTATGCAGGATCTAGCAGTTGTACAGGGCGCGCGCGAAATTTTGGACAAAGGTTGAAGATGAAGTCTGGCTTGGGTTGGGCTTTGCTTCTTTTGATTTTGACACCCCCCATTTGCTGAATACACCCCCTGGCCCATTTCTTCATATTTTTATGTTTTATTATTTTATTTTTATTTCTGATTTTATTTTCTTATTTCCAAATATAAAAAATACCCAAAAAAATATTTTATAATTTTTTACATTTATTTTGCATTTTATTTCTATTTTTTCTAACATAAAAAACAATTTAATTAGTATATATATATTTCTATTTTATTGAAAACTTAAAAAATAATAAATATTAACATTATACTTTTATTTTATTCTTTATTTTATTTATACTAAAAAAGTATTTTTCTAAATATATTTTTTTTATTTTGTATATATTTTATTTTATTTTTATTACATATTTAATATAATATATATACATACATACTTTTATTTTATAAATACTTTAAAATAAAAACATAGAAATATTGTACTTTTTATTATTATTATTTATACTTAAAATAATACCTTTTTTCTAAATACATTTAATTTTTTGAATATACATTATTTTATTTATTGTATATAAATAATATAATTAATATATTTATTTTCTTAAAGAAAAATTAGGGTTTACCCTTAATAAAAAAAATTTTCTTTTATTTTTTTCTTCCCTTTTTTTGCATTAAATATTTTTTACATACATGGAAAATAAATAAAAACATTTTTGCATAATTCATAATATTTTGTATATTTATTTATTTGTTTATTTAAGTATTGTCCATGTATTATTTATGCATTTGATTCAATTTGGATGTAATAGTAAACTAGGGTTTTAATTTCTTGTCAAATAATCCCCATTCAACAATTGTATCCCCATCCCCATAATCTTGTTGTAATAGCTTAGATTTAATTCTCGCACTTTACGCTTTCAATTATGCCATGATTAGAGATTAGGGTTTGTACGCAAAAAATCCAAAATCAACAAGTAGCTTGACCTAATACAAAGGCAAAAATGCATGAAAATCAAACACAATGCACACTTGCACCCCAAGGGTTTCATCCACTTGTTGCCTTAAAAATGGGTCATGTTATGCATGTTGAGTACTTTGGCAAAACAAAAACAAAACAAAAGATCATAGTCCCTCGATGACGCTATCTTGGTTTCCTATACAAAAATGATCTAGTCCCTCAAAAATTTTCTAAAGATACTTGGCAATATTGCTATCATGGTCTATACGATGACATGCGCTTGTCCCGTTTAACATCCTAATACAAGGTTGTTTACCAAATGCAATAGTAAAACAACACTGTCAAAAGGGTTAAAAACATATAGGAAAGATCTTTGAGTAAAATAGGGTAGATAGTTCTTAGTTACTTGATCAAAAATTGCAAAACATCCTTGCTATTTTTCAAACACACTTCACAACACAACTTCCAAACATTTCTCAAATCAAACTTTCAAAACATTGAAACATCTTTTCAAAAGACAAAAACACCTTTGTATACATTCAAACAAGAATCATTACAAAGGTTGCCACAACAATGGCCTCTTTTCAAAACATCTTTCAAAACCACACACAAAGCACCATTTCAAACAATTGAAAAGCAAAAGCAAGTGATCTAAACAAGTAACTAAGAGCCCATGGATAACCATGGATGAAAAGGGTGTTTGCACCTTCCCTTTTCATAATCTACTCCCCGAACCCAAGAAAACATCTCAAAGGTCTTTCCTATGCTTTTTGACCTTTCCTTAGGATAAAATAAAAAGTCGGTGGCGACTCTTGCTAAACCGAAACATTTGCAAACACAAACGCAAAACCTCAAGTCAGTTCTCCCACCGTATCATAGTAATCATCTCCAGCTTGATGCACCAAATGATTTTCCAATACACTTCCTTTTATTTCTTTTTGAGTAGTGTACTGAATGTTATATTCAGTCAAGATCATTTGCCATCGGGCTATCCTCCCGGAGAGAGCTGGCTTCTTAAAGATGTACTTAATGGAATCCAACTTAGAGTTTAATAGAGTAGTATGAGTCAACATATAATGTCTTAGTCGACGAGCAACCCATTCCAAAGTGCAGCAAGTTTTCTCGAGCAGTGAATATCTTGTTTCACAGTCGGTAAACTTTTTGCTAAGGTAGTTTGCATGCTCTTTTCGACCAGACTCGTCATGTTGCCCCAGCACACACCCCATTGAATTCTCTAACACGGTTAAGTACATGATCAGAGGTCTTCCTTCAACTGGTGGCATCAAAATCAGAGATTCTTGTAAGTATTCTTTGATCTTGTCAAAATATATTTGACAGTCGTCATTCCATCTGACTACTTGATCTTTCTTCAGCAGCTTAAAAAGTGGCTCAAGAGTAGCAATTAGGTGAGAGATGAATAGGGAAATGTAGTTGAGTCGTCCTAAGAAACCTCTAACCTCCTTCTTAGTGTGGGGAGCTGGCATTTCTTGGATAGCTTTAACCTTTGAGGGATCAACCTCAATACCTTTGTCACTGACGGTGAAGCCTAGGAGCTTTCCAGATCTTACCCCAAAGGTGAATTTGTTGGGATTCAACATCAGCTTGTATTTCTTCAGCCTGTCAAACAGTTTCTGCAAATGAATAAGGTGCTCTTATTCAGTTTGGGACCTGGCTATTATGTCATCCATATAGAATTATATCTCATGATGGATCATGTCATGAAATAAAGCCACCATAGCCCATTGATAAGTTGCGCCTATGTTCTTCAGCCTAAAAGACATGACCTTATAACAGAAGATGCCCCACTGTGTGATAAAAGTGGTTTTATCCATGTCTTCGGGCGCCATTTTGATTTAGTTGTAACCCGAGAAGCCATCCATGAAGTAGAATACCTTGTGTTGAGCAATGTTGTCAACCAAGACATCAATATATGGTAGTGGGAAGTCGTCTTTGGGGCTTGCCCTATTTAAATCCATATAGTCTACACACATACAAACCTTACCGTCTTTCTTTGGCACTAGAACAACATTTGCAACCCATTGGGGATACGACGTCACTGCCAAGAAACCTGTTTTGAACGATTTCATTACCTCGACCTTTATCTTCTCATACATATCAAGATGCATGCGATGAACCTTTTGTTTGATCGGAGAATAACCCTCTTTCATTGGCAGACGATGAACCACGATATCAGTATTGAGTCCTGACATGTCTTTGTATGACCAAGCGAATACCTTAACATAGTCATGCAATATCTGAACTAATCTGCTCTTGACACTGTCTTTCAGGTTGGCGTCAATCTTGAATTCTTTTTTATCTGCCTCAGTACCCAAGTTTATCACTTTGACCGGTTCTTTGTGTAGTTGGATAGCCTTTTACTCTTGTATCAGGAGTCTGGCGAGTTCTCCAGATATCTCACAATCTTCTTCACCTTTGTCTTCAGCTTGACATATTGGATTTTCGAAGTCATAAATGGCCATAGAAGAATTGTTGTCAATGAGATCCAGAGTGGATGTGGATTTGCAAATATGTGTGTGTGCATGTAAGGTCACATGGTTATTTTTAAAATGCAATAAAGTAAAAGAAAGGAAAGGAGCGCAAAATTTGAATGCAAAATCGTCCAATGTTTTCATTAAATGAGCATATGATATATGAAATGACAAACCCTTAACAAATGGACCATTGTGCCTCGAGCAAGGCACATGGTTTAAAGTCATTGATTTAAAGAAAATTATACAGACAAACTTCTTAAATCAATAAAAATAGCAAATAGCAATTACTCTTGGATGAAGGGGATTGAGATGAAGTATTTGGCCTTCCAAATATTGAGTCCTCCGTCATTAGTTGGGAATATCCAGTCGTCCAAGTCACCATCACTGTCAGTGTCTTCCAGAGCATTGACTTCATTGTTGCTAATACAGAGAGCTGGTCCTCCAGCGCGAACTTGACAACCTCTTTATGAGCCTTTGAAGTGAAACTCAATCCAAATTTTTCAGATTTGTAGGGGATATCAGGAAGTTATCCCCAGATAGTGTAGCCTTCATCTTCTACAACAGTCCTAGCATCTTTCAAAGAGGCCATTTTCGGGGTGCTCTTAAAGATCTCAGCAATAGTAGCTTTACCAACAGCAATCGTCAAAGGGATTACCTCAAATGCTTGACAGGGGATTTCAATGAATTCGCCATCCATTTTAACGTATTTGAAAGAACTCAAATGACTGACCATATATTCTTCGTCTCTACGGACTGTGACAATCTTCCCTTTCACCTGGTATTTCAGCTTTTGATGGAATGTAGAGGTAATCGCAATTGCCCATGAATCCATGGGCATCCGAGCAAGAAATAATAGGCTGGGCAGATATCCATTACATAAAATATTGAATTGAAGATTTGAGATCCCACCTTGATCAGAAGGTCAACCTCTCTATGGACCATCCTCTTGGAACCATCAAAGGCTCTTACCACAATATCGTTGAGTTTCAGCACCAGCCCATCATAATCCAGTCTATCCAAAGCACCCTTAGGTAAAACATTTAGGGAGGACCTAGTATCTACTAACACATATGCCAGAGTAGTGCCTTTTCACTCAATAGAGATGTGCAGAGCCTTGTTGTGATTCTTCCCCGCCGGAGTTAAATCTGCATCAGAAAATCCCAAGCCATTGTCAGAAGTTAGGCTTGCAACACAATTCTCAAATTGATCAGCGGTAGTTTCTTGGGGTACATGGGCATTCTTCAAGAATTTCAACAGAGCTTGGGCATGTGCTTCAGAGCACAACAACAAGGACAACATGGATAGCTTTGAGGGTGTCTGCCCTAGTTGTTCGACTATTTTATAGTCACTTTTTTGGATGATCTTCGAAATTTCTTCCATCTCTTGTCTAGATGGGTCTTCAATTGTAACATATTTGGATGGTGCCTCTGTCAGGGCAGGCTCAGTGACTTTCTCTTTATCTCGGGTATCAGCAGTTGGTCTAGCAGCAGGAATATGAACATGTGTTATAGTAGTTGTTGAAAGAGAGATCTCTAGAGAGAAGATCCTTCATGTTCTAGTGACCTTACTAGTTCCAACAATGTTTGTAATTTCAAGATCTTCACTTTCATTAATCCAAGGCTCTTGCTTGACACCATGATAATAAACTGCTGCCCCATAGTTCCAAGGTACAACTTTGTCAGAGGAATAGGGGACTCGCCCTGGTGTAGTGATAATCAGGGGAGACACTCTTGGCTCAGCAGGAATCCTTATAGGTCCTTTAGAGGTGATCCTAATAGGAGTATTGGAAATGGTGATTATGGAAAAAAAATTAAGTCTCAACTCTTGGAAATTACTTTCAGGCAAACTCTTCACGGACGAAGTTTTCTCAAACAAAATTTAATGGCTATCAATCAAGCGTTGGATACCTTTCTTCAGCCACATACAACCATTAGTTTGAGAAGCACAATCATAACAATTTTCAAGGCATCCCAGAAATAAACCGACTCTTAACAGATTCTTCTTAACGGTCATCAAGAGGGTAGTCAAGTCACTGATGGAGGAGACATACGAAGCATCGTCAACAGAATTAATACTTTTACCATTACTTGGCATGGGTGCGGTAATCACATTAGGGGTTTCTGGAGGGTCAAACTCAATCACCTTTTTGTCAATCAAATCTTGGTTTTTGCTTTTTAGGGCCCAACAATCATTGGTGTCGTGCTTGGGACTATTGGAATGGTATGCACACCTTGCATTTGGGTTATACTTCGGAGATGATGTGTTGGGATTTTGCGGAGGATCACATAGTGTTATCAATTGTGCTTTCAATAGATGTTGTAAAGCTTGAGACAATGGCATGTTGATCCTAGTGAACTGTCTTCTCGGGACATCTGGCCTTTGTTGATTATTTTATCGTTATGGTCGTTGAATTGGGGTTGGGTTAGAAATCAATACTGCACTTACCGACTGATAACGATCATTTTTTATACGGCTCCATTGTCCATAAACAACATTAGTTTCCTTCTTACCAACAAACGGTTTCTTTACAGTAGTGGAGGTTGAGGCCATTGAGATCTTTCCGCTCTTGATTCCACTTTCAACATGTTCACTAGTCAAAATCAACTCGGTAAACCCAGACGAAGAACTCCCAATCAGCAAATTTAAGAAAGGACTAGTCAAGGTTACCATGAACATGTCCACCAATTCTCGTTTAGTCAATGGAGGTTCAACCCTTCCAGCCAGGTCCCTCTATTTTTGAGCATACTCCTTAAAGCCTTCATTTGAACCCATAGTCATATTTTGTAATTGCACACGGGTTGGTGCAAGATCAGTGTTGTATTTGTATTGTCTCTAGAAGGCATCAGCCAAATCCTCCCATGTGTGGATATTAGTCCCTTCAAGTTGATAGAAACACTCCAACTGTGTTCCAGATAAGCTCTCTTGGAAGAAATGAACCCATAACTTCCTATCGGTGGTGTGTGGTTGAATCTTGCGGACATAAGACCTCAGATGCATCTTTGGACAGGAGACCCCATCGTGTTTGGTAAAGACTGGAACCTTAAATTTATGGGGAATGACCACCCCAGGGACCAGACCTAAGTCTCCAAAGTCCAAACCAGACACTGTTTGGATCTTTACAGCCTTAAGTCGGTCTTCCAGCTGTTTGTATTTCTCATCCGTTGGTGGATACTGCTCTTCGGAATAATCGTCGTCCTTAATAATCTGGTTATTTCCACCCCCAACTCTGGTGCTTTTTACTTCCTCTTCTTGATTGTCTTCTTCCTCAGCATAAGCCTCTTCTATTTAAGCCAGTCGAGCGGGCCCCTTGAACCTTCTTCCCATGGTGAAGATAATAGCCTGTTTCTTGGTCTTCTTTTTGGTGGCAAGGAGTGTCATCATTTCTTGCTGTCCTTTAGCTAGGTTGAGAAGAGTCTCTTGGAACTGCATGTGTTGAGTTTGCAGATCTTTAACGGTTTGCTGTAGAGCCATCTTATACTGAAATAAACATTAAAGAGATGAGGAAACCTGTATCAAAAAACCAGCTTATGAAATGATGCATGACATGCGAATGCAATGTTCTCAAGGACCTTGAGGAATTTAAATTTGCTAGTCAAAAAGGAAACAAACACAACAATTGTATTAATAAGTTCTAAAGTTACAAATGTCCCTTGGGCTTACAATAGGAAATCAAAAAGGTCTCAAAGACACAACAAAATGAACTCCTAAAAAAAATACTCAAGTCTCCCACGGACGTTTCCTCTTTGTGTCGATGTAGGCATTCAGGCTTTTCTCCTTGTGAAGTTGCTTGGTGAGCGCCAACACTTTCTTCTCGCTTGCATAGAATCGAGCTTCAAAGGTGTCTCGTTCCCCCTTAGGTTGAATCCATGATTTCTGCAATTCTTTGAGGTCGGTAGGCATGTTAGGATGAATAATGGTATAAGGAACATCCCCATCAGTAGTAGGCTCCACAACTATTGGTAGAATAGCTAGATATGGCATCTTGAGGTTTTGAGCGCGAGCTCGCACCCATTTGAGATAAGGCTCCAAAGGAATAGAGTTCTTAGGCCCCCAGCATGTACAAACCTTCGATGATAACCTTGAACATCTTTCTTGTAGTTGAAAATAATACCTTGAATGAGTGCGTCGTGGGGACCATCTCTTCGAGAATAGCCAAATTGTCGTAGAGCTAGAGAAGGGTTATAAGTAATACCTCCCCTAGTTCCCAAGAGTGGAACACTAGGGAACTGCCCACAACGGTCAATGATAGTAATGTCCTCTTGAGATCGAGAGCACCAATGGGTATCTGCATGAGAAAGCGACATTATTCTTTGCGAACACCTCAAACCTTGCTTATTCTTCAATAATGATCAGGGAAGGTGCAAAATAAACCACCTAGACAGCAAAGGAAAGAAACACATAAGAGTAACTCACTTCCTCATAGTGCGAGTATGAAGAGAATGCAAAATGTCTCCAAGAAATGTAGACACAGGGTTGCCAGTAAGGAAAATTTTGACAACATTCACATCTATGAGTTGGTTAGGGTTAGGGAACAGTACCAACCCATAGATTAGAAGAGCCAAGACTTCTTCAAAAACTTGAAAATCCATAGCCTCCCAAAATAGTTGAGCCTTCTCCATTAGGAATTTATCCAAAAGGCCTTTGACCCCACTTCTTGTTTCCCAATTGGCTACAATGTCAGATCTCTTCAAATGCAAAGCCTTAGTATTAACTTCAGGTCTTGGAGTTTCCTCTAAATCCGTGAAGGGTATTTGATCTAGAACAGATACTCCTAGTAGTTGAGAGAATTCTTCCATTGTGGGCACCAATTGATAATCGGGAAAGGTGAAACAATGATGTAAAGGGTCAAATAACTGAAAGATCACCCTCATCATGTCTTCTTCAAAAATTGAGGCAACCTGATTGAGAAGTCGACCATATCTTTTGGTGAACGGAGAATTTTCACGAACCCTTGATGCTAACTCTTTGAGTTGAGGAGGCACCCTCACTAAGTTGATTCGGATGGTATTTATGCGAGTGGAAGCCATATCCTACAAAATAGAACAAAGATAAATCCCTAGGTCCTTGAAATGGTTTGTGAAAATGCTATGGCACAATGCTATGATGTCATGAGCAAATAATCACACACAAACAAAGCACACAAGGCCTTAGGTTTAGGCTTGCATGGGGTTTATAGGTAAGTACCCTCTTGAAGTTTAGTTGGTTAAACATGTCCTAAAAAGCTCGGGTTCTAGAAGCCCCGATGTCACTGATCTTTCTTCATCGGGCATTGTTTTAGCTCAAGCATCCAAACTGCGGCCAAAATATCCCAAAAGTCTGATCTCAATGAGTGTAGTATCGAGTATCAACCAACTTTAGTCTTGCACCAAATCCAGCTATCTCACTACTTTCTAATGGCCAAGTTGTTCAACTAAGGTTCTACGTTAAATTAATGCTTCATGACACCACATAGCGGCCCCGTATTCTCCTTGACTGGACTCAAGGGACACCGGTACCAAAAAATACGTCACACTAACGTAGCCATCGCTTCAACCATGTTGGTATTATGCTACATAGTCCCCACGATCTATTTCTACTTACCTAATATGCACTATACAAGAAATAAACCCAAGCAAAACCCATAAATGTAAAGCAAACAAGGCAAACAAGTAAAGCAATAAAGGTGATCTAGCTCTTAAGGTAACCCCACTTTTAAATTTTATCTCCAGCAAAGTCTCCAGTTATGTAATATAGTGGTAGACCTGAATTGGGTGTTTTGCATTTGATTACAAATGTTGGGGATAGCAAGAGTCGCCATTGACTTTTATTTTATCCAATAAATGAAAGGGTGAAAAGAACAGGAAAGACCTTTTGAGAATTTTCTTGAGTTCGGGGGGTAGGTTATGAAAAGGGAAGGTTCTAGCACCCTTTTCATTTGTAGTTATCTACGGGCTCTTAATTGTTAGATCACTTTGAAATGATTTGTGTTTGTGTAAGTTTAAAAAAATATTTTGAAAACGCCTAAGTTCGGCAAACTTTGCAATGGTTCTCGTATCGTTGAGAACGTATACAAAGTGTTGGTTTTGAAAATATTTGTTGAAAGGGGAATGTTTGGAAATATTTTTTGAGAATGCCAATGTAAGGCCATTTTGTAATGATTCTCGTATCATTGAGAATGTATACAAAATGTTTGTTTTGAAGAATGTTTTGAAAGTGTGAGGTGTAAAGATTATTTTAGTTTGTGAGCAAGCAATTACGAGCAATCTACCTACTCATAAAGTATTTGTTCTTTTCCTCCTCCTTTTAGATAGTGCTTTTCTAGCATTAGTTAGTAGGAAGCCATATCATTGGATGTGAGAGACGAGCGTGGGTTATCATACAGTCATAGAAGGCAACTTGTAAGATGTTTTAGCAATTTCCGTAAGGGACTAAGATTGTCTATTGAAGGCAACATTGAAGGGTCATCGAGGGACTACGATCTTGTAATCGAGGGTCTTTGCTAAAACATCTCACGTTCGAGGGACATAACTATTTAAATCTGAGGCAACAAGTGAGGTTAACCCTAGAGGTGCATGTGTGCAAAGTGTTTTCGTTTTCATGTATTTTATCCTGAATTAAGGTTCTTTAATGTTTGATTTTAGGTCTTGTCATGCAAACCCTAATTACTAAAAAATAAGGAAAGCGGTAAATTACAGAATTTAAATGTCTTATGCTATTACAACGCTTTGGGAATGGGTGGTACAAGTTTGTGAATAGGGGAGGAAAGTAATAAAGCCTTAATTATCTATTACAAACCATATACATGAATAATGATAGAATGTAAAAATTGTAAAGATGAAGAAGAGATTGTTTTTAAGGTTTTTGATTGAAAAGGTTTTAGAGATTAACCTAATTAAACTAATTAATTTTAATTACAAGAAAAGTTAATTAATTTAACAAAACCTAAAATCTAAGTTAATTGAATTTTAAAAAGAAAATAAAACCTAAGTCTAAATATTTTTGTTTAAAAAATAGTTTGAATGTTAATGTTAAGAAAATGTTTTTTATGATGTCAAAAAACTAGTAGAATTTAATTTAATTACAAAATAAATTAATGTATTTAAATGAAAATATTTTTAATTATTTAATTATTTAAGGAAATATATTTTTTTGGTATTTTTGATTAAATAAAAAAAGAAATAAAAATAATAAAATATAAAGAAAATAAAAATATTGGGCTGGGGTTTTGAAAAGTAGAATGGGGGTTAAAAGTAGTAAAAGGCCAAAATCATGTTTTTGTTTTGAATCAAAAATAATAATAAAAAAGAAGAAATGGGCTTCCGCTGTTTTTAGCATAAGGGAGGGGATATTTAGAAAGAAATTCAGTCCAGGCCCAAAATAGAATCCAAGCGCTTGTTGATCCAGTGTGGTTGACTTCTTGGAGTACACCATGGGCCTGCTCATGTGGAGCACTAGATTTAACCTTGTGATGATCAGATGGTATTAATGTGAAGCTTCATGATGGGCATGTGTGGCTTGCTGCACTGAATCTGCAAGGAGAACATGAAAAAAATACAAAAGGGTACCACTAGGGCTCGAACCCAGGGTTTATTATGATTCTTTCCAATTAAAGAAAATTCAAGACCTCTACTGGTTCAGTTTAAATCTCTCAATGGTTTATCCTGATTCTTTCTCGTAGACACTTTCTCTGGTTCAGATAAATTGCTCTAAGATTTATTCTGATTCTTTCCAGTTAAAGAAAATTCAAGACCTCTACTGGTTCAATTTAAATCTCTCAATGGTTTATCCTGATTCTTTTCCGTAGATACTTTCTCTGGTTCAGATAAATCGCTCCAAGATTTATTCTGATTCTTTCTAGTTAAAGAAAATTCAAGACCTCTATTGGTTCAGTTTAAATCTCTCAATGGTTTATCCTGATTCTTTCCCGTAGACACTTTCTCTGGTTTAGATAAGTCGCTCCAAGATTTATTCTGATTCTTTCCAGTTAAAGAAAATCAAGACCTCTACTGGTTCAGTTTAAATCTCTCAATGGTTTATCCTGATTCTTTCCCATAGACACTTTCTCTGGTTCAGATAAATCGCTCCAAGATTTATTATGATTCTTTCCAGTTAAAGAAAATTCAAGACCTCTACTGGTTCAGTTTAAATCTCTCAATGGTTTATACTGATTCTTTCCCGTAGAAACTTTCTCTAGTTCAGATAAGTCGCTCCAAGATTTATTCTGATTCTTCTCCAGACCACGGTTGGTTCAGTTTAAATCTCTCAATGGTTTATCCTGATTCTTTCCAAGTAGACATTTTCTCTGGTTCAGATAAATTGCTCCAAGATTTATTATGATTCTTCTCCATACCACTGCTGGTTCAGTTTAAATCTCTCAATGCTTTATCCTGATTCTTTCCGAGTAGACATTTTCTCCGGTTCAGATAAATCTCCCCAATATTTATTCTAATTCTTTCCAGACCTATGTTGGGACAGTTTAAATCTCTCAATGGTTAATCCTGATTCTTTCTGGTAGACGGTTTCTCTGGTTCAGATGAATCGCTCTAAGATTTATTTTGATTCTTTTCCAGTTGAAGTCAAGCTTAGACTTAGTCTAATTTCCGTCAACAATCACCTTTGGATGGCATCTATAAGCCCATCTCCGACAACTCTCTATCATTTTACCAAATGGCATCTTTAAGCTCATTCCCTACACAATCGACCACAACACCATCGAGTGCGAATTTCTGCGCACTCTAGTGTTCAATCATCTTCCACCTTCAAGTCATGAATGGCAGATTTGACCATCTAACTCTTCAAGTTTAAGAAGATTTAACAGGGGCAGCTGTTGTACCCTAAAATTTGCCCTCTCGTTTCTCAAAAGATAATTCTAGACCCTCAGGTTTGCTTCTGGAAAGTTTCAAGTCTTAGGTTACAATTTTCTAAAGAAAGTCATTCACAAGGTCAAAATGGTCAAATGTACACTGAAAATTCAAACTTTGACTTTTGGAAAAAAAATCAAGTCTCAACAATTATATTTCATCAAGACATGAAATTAATTCATCAGAAGACGAAAGTCAGAAAATACCTTGAAAAATCAAATTTCTAAGCATTTAGAAAATTTTCCAAGTGTTAAGAGGATATGATACTTCAGAACTTATGGGCCAACCTCCATATGAGCGCAGTCAGAATTTGCAAACAAGGTTCAGAACATGACTCGTCAATCAGAACATATGGAAACTGCATTCTTCAATCAGGACATAGGGAAGCAATGTTCTTTGGTTAGAACATTTTCTCTTCAGCATACGGAGGCTACATTTCTATTCTTCTGCGATCAGAACATCACCATATCCCAAAACCTCGTTTAAACAACCTGTTGCACTGCTACAGTACAGTCCTATAACTAGCAGCTAATCTAGTCCACGCCGGAATTTTCCCAAATCCCATATTTGCACCAAATACAAAAAGCTGTGATCAAAAACCAATGGAACAATATGCCAAAAAAGTTTAAATCCCGTTTGTTTTTCCCCCAAAAACCACAGCAAATTCACCTATAAATAAGTTGCGCCATCACACTTGCAAAGGGCTAGCTTTTGGAGAGAGGGAGAATTATAAAAGAGAGAAAAGGTAACAATAAAAACGTTTGCAAATCCTAAAAAAAACCTTTGTTCCTACCTTTGAATCAAAGAACATAACCACTGTTCAGTTGCTCTCACTGACTCCAGAAACATCTGAAGGCAGCAGCTCAAGTACCAAACACACGCTTTAGATTCAAGGTAAGTCTTTCTGACTTTGCATATTTTCATTCAGAACATCCTTAAATATGTAAATATCATAGTATTGATGTTGGCCATATCATTGCATAAGTAGAAGAAACTATGGATCAGAACTTCTTGAATAAAGCTAGGCTCAGAATTAGAATTAGAACTTCTAGAAACTAATGTGCTTTTATCCCTTTGATTTGCTATTAAGAACTGAATAAATTGTTGATATGCTGATTAATATGAGGAAGAGTTGAAATGTAACACAGAACTTCTGAGTTCTCCTTATTGTTTTAACACACAGAACTTCTATGATTTTTCACTGTTTAAACGCACTAAACTTGACTTTTTGCTCACTGCTTAACACCACACAGAACTTCTGAGTTCTCCTCACTGTTTTAACACATAGAACTTCTAGGCTTTCTTACTGTTTTAACATACACAGAACTTCTAGGTTTTCTTACTATTTTGACACACAGAACTTCTAGGCTTTCTCACTGTTTTAACACGCACAGAACTTCTGATTTTCACTCACTGCTTAACACAACACAGAACTTTTGACTTTTTGCTCACTGTCTGAACACCACCCAAAAAAGGGTGCTAATACCTTCCCTTTTCATAATCTACCCCCAAACTCAAGAAAACATCTCTAAAGGTCTTTCCTGTTCTTTTCAACCTTTCCTTATTGGATAAAAGAAAATTCGGTGGCGACTCTTGCTATCTGCAACATTTGCAATCAAATGCAAAACAACCAAGTCAGTTCTCCCACTGCGTTACACCATTTATCATCTTAGCAAGAAGTTCACTGACTGTGAGTCACGGTATTCTATGATAGAAAAAACATGTTGTGCTTTGGCCTGAGCGGCAAAGCGATTGCGGCAATATATGTTGTATCACACTACTGGGTTGATTTCTAAAATGGATATGATTAAGTATATTTTTTAAAAGCCTTCTCTTATTGGAAGAATTTCCCGTTGGCATATGTTTTTGTCTGAATATGATATTGAATACCATACTCAGAAGGCTATTAAAGGTAGTGTATTGGCGGAATACCTTGCTCACCAACCAGTTGACGATTATCAGTTTGTTAAGTATAATTTCCATGATGAGGATGTGATGTATTTGAAAGTTAATTATTGTGATGAGCCTTTGCTTGAGGAAGGTCATGATCCTGAATCCCAATGGCGTATGGTGTTTGATGGAGCTGTAAATGCTTATGGAAAAGGAATTGGCGTTATGATTATCACTCCCCATAGATCACATATCCCTTTTACTGCAAGGTTAACATTTGATTGTACCAATAAAATGGCGGGGTATGAAGCTTGTATCATGGGTCTTAAAGAGGCTACAGATCTCAGAATCAAAATTCTTGATGTATATGGTGATTCAGCTTTAGTAATAAATCAGATCAAAGGAGAACGGGAGACTCGTCACATTAGCTTGATTCCTTACAAAGATTATGCAAGAATATTATTACCCTTCTTCAATAGAGTTGAATTCCATCATATTCCTAGAGATGAGAATCAGATGGCCAGCGCTTTAGCCACTTTGGCTTCTATGTATCAAGTGAATGCTTGGAATGATGTACCTTAGATCATAGTTCGATGTCTTGATAGACCAGCTCATGTTTTTGATACATAGGGGACGTGAGATGAAAAACCTTGGTATTACGATATCAAGCACTTTCTCCATGCTCAAGAGTATCTGGTTGGTGCATCGAACAAAGATAGAAAGACATTGAGAAGGTTGGCAGGTAGCTTTTTCCTAAATGAAGGTGTGTTATACAAGAGAAATCACGACATGGTCTTGCTCAAATGCGTGGATAGACACAAAGCAGACATGTTGATGCATGAGATCCATGAAGGTCCCTTTGGTACCCATGTCAATTGAAATTCAATGGCAAAGAAGATGCTTAGGGCAAGTTACTATTGGCTGACAATGGAATCTGGATGTTACAAATTTGCGAAGAAGTACCATAAGTGTCAGATTTATACTGACAAGATTCATGTGCCTCCAACGCTTCTCAATGTTATTTCTTCCCCATGGCCTTTTTCTATGTGGGGTATTGATATGATTGGAATGATTGAACCCAAGAAGTCGAATGAACATCCTTTCATCTTAATGGCAATTGACTACTTCACCAAGTGGGTAGAAGCAGCTTCCTATGCTAATGTCACCAAGCAGGTGGTAGTATGCTTTATTAAGAATAATCTCATATGTCGGTATGGTGTGTCAAGCAGGATTATCACTGATAACGACTCAAATTTGAATAATAAGATGGTGACAGAACTTTGTGAAGAATTTAAGATTGACCATCACAACTCGTCCCCTTACAGGCCTAAGATGAATGAGGTTGTTGAATATGCTAATAAAAACATTAAGAAGATCATGCAGAAGATGGTTTCTACCTATAAGGACTGGCATGAGATGGTGAGGGGTTCTCACATCCTATGAATGCCCAAGCAGTCAAGAAATACTTTGCCTAAAGAAATAAAAAGAACAGTTCGCTTATTTGAAAACCCGTAAGGGCGGCTTAGGCAAAAAAGAGCATCTCGGTGGACTGAAAACCCGAAAGGGAGGTCTAGGAAAAAGTTAGAGACATAAACAAAATAAATTTTCTCGGTAGGTTGAAAACTCGCAAGGACAACCTAGGCAAAAGTTAGGGATTTCTTGGAAAGTAACTGCGTCAGACAAGACTTGATCATTAAAGCAATAATCTTCTCGAATTCTCACCATGCTTCAACTGAAGCCTATGCTCAGAAGTTCAAATTTGTTAGGGAGAATAATGGTCATTGTGTTTCAATGTATCTTTTCCATGTATTTACCATTTTCCAAAACTTTGTAATTATCCATGGAGTCACGCCATTTGCAGACTACCATTCTATTAATAAAGTTTGAGTCTTTATCCAATTATTTGTAGTTCTTGTTTTAAATTGTTTACAAAATTTTCATTTATTATTGATAGCAATTTTCAAAATAAAAAGACTTAATAATAAAAACATGTTTTTGAAAATAATTTGCAAATTACTTTTTACTTTAAACCATGTGATTCAAGTGGGACAAAAGTAGTGATTCCAAGGATGGATGAACTCCAAAGTATTGAAAAGATTCCCCAAGAGGTATCCCGGGTTACTCTTGCTGATATGCGCATAGTCCATTTGTGCTTGTTAGATTTCATACCAATTGATATATGGTGTAGTGTTGGGTTTGAGATCCCATTTTTCCCAGTTAAGTATTGGTTCAGATTTTTCTCTAATTTATTATATATTATTGGTTTGGGTGGTTTGGTATTTCTATCCCATATTCCCGTCAGATCTTGATGTAGATTTCTCTAGCTGAGTGTGATTCTTTCCCCAGCTAGGTTGTGATCAAGCAGAGATTGTAAAGTTATGAAGCCTTTCCTCATTTGATGGAAGTTATTTCTCCTTTTGTGTGTTGAGAATTGATGTAGAAACTCTTACAAAGCATTGCACTCTCCAATTATGACATTGTTGTTATTGTGTGCTCCTCTGGTAGCCGGACAAGGGCAGTATCTTTTCTAAGAAGTGTTGAGACAACTGTCAACTTTTTGGGATTTCTCTCGCCAGGTATTGAGTTTGATTTAAAATCCCCATGATTTTGATTTCTTGTTGTGATGCTAACTTCTTAATTCCCCATATAAAGTGAACATGATGCTTCCTTCTAAAAATTGTTATCCTTGTTAAGTTGCATAATTTCTCCCCAGAGAAGTTTGCACAACCATTACTCTTGATATTGAAGATGTATTTGGGCTCCCCTAGGCATGTGTGGCTTCATCATCCCTAGTGAAGTCAGTACGGTATCCCCAGTTTAATTCTAGGCAATATGGTATTATCTTCTCTAGCGAAGTCTGTATGATATTCCCCAGTGAAGCCTGGAGTGTATTATATCCCTGGAACTGTATTGGCTTATTGCTATCAGATTTTACTTTGATTATTTTCAAGCCATGTTTCTTCTCAGTGAATTTAAGCCGTTGAAGTAGGACTTTGTTTCCTCAGTTGGTGTTTACTCTTTAATGGAATATTCATCCTGGATGTGATTTAGTCGAGTGTTATCTTTACCCAAGTTAGTTTTGTTTGGTTATCCCCGGTGTTGTATGTCTTATTTGTCAGCATATGCATGATAACATTCATACATACATCATGCATAGCTGAATTATAATTCATTGCCCATTTGCATTCATTGATGTTTTTGTTGGCATATTATCCTCTTTGCAAAGTTATGTTATCCTCTCTCCAATAGAGTGTCAACCTTAAGCAGAAAGTGTATATCCTTTCAGTTTCCCCACTGAGTTATCCCTCGTGGAAGAATTTTGCTTTAGCCTTCCTAACCAACTTATTATATGGGTGGGATTTGATCCCCATTTGAGTTTACTCCTCATTTTGTGGTGTCTTAGTTGACTGTTTCACTCCGGTTTGTTCCTAGTTTGAATTTATGGTCCCCAACAATGTTATTTTGACCTCTCTAGGCTGTGATCCCTGGATTGAGGATGTGCAATTATTTTGCACGTGAAGGCTTTATCCCCTCAGCAGTAATGTGTTGGTATTTCCCCATAAAGTCAAGATTCATTTCCCAACAGTGTTATCGTAACAAAAAGTGGCGTTCTCTTTATTTGAGAAACCATTACTTCCCCAGTAAGTATGCCAATGCCAAGGAAGATGTACTTACTTCGATGGATGGTAGCCTCTTCATTATGGAAGATAGTTTGTTGTTGATATTTGGTTTACTCTGATGGATGGTAGTCTCCTCATTATGGGAGATAGTTTATTGTTGAGGTTTGGTTTACTCTGATGGATGGTAGTCTATACATTATGGGAGATAGTTTGTTGTTGAGGTATGATTTACTCAAACGAATGGTAGTCTCTTAATTATGGGAGATAGTTCGTTCTTGAGGTTTGGTTTACTCCTTTGGATGGTAGTCTCTATATTATGGGAGATAGTTCATTGTTGAGGATTGATTTACTCCAATGGATGGTAGTATCTACATTATTGGAGATAGTTCATTGTTGAGGTTTGATTTACTTTGATGGATGGTAGTCTCTACATTATGGGAGATAGTTCATCGTTTAGGTTTGAATTACTTCGATGAATGGTAGTCTTTATGTTATGGGAGATAGTTCATTATTGAGGTTGGTGTTACTCCTATGATAAAGACAATTGGTTGAAATATTCTTACAACAATTTGTTACCCTTCCCGAGAGTTATCTTGATCAAAGAATAAGTTGAGACCCGTTCTAGGAGGAGTACAATAATTTTGGGAAATTTGTTTTGGTTTTATGTTTTTTCTACCTTCATTTTTGAGTTGGTAGTTCAGCGTCGTTCGTAGTCGGCATTTATCTATTTCTCCTCATTGGACTTTACCCCAATAGAGTTGAGTTGTTCACATCCATAAATGCTAATGCCAACCTTTGTTCCCAGCTATAAATGATGATGTCAACCCTTTGTTCCCAGCCATAAGTGTTGATGTCAACCTTTGTTCCAAGCCATAGGTGTTGATGTTAACCTTTGTTCCCAGCCATAAGTGCTGATCTCAAACCTTTGTTCCCATCCATGAGTGCTGATGTCAATTCTTTGTTCCCAGCCATGAGTGTTGATGTCAAAACCTTTATTCCCATTCATAAGTGATGATGTCAACCTTTGTTCCCAACCATAAGCGTTGATGTCATACTTTTGTTTCCATTCATAAGTATTGATGTCAATCATTTCATTACCTACCTCGATATTGATGTTTACCATCATCTTTGAGCCAGTATTATCTTACCATTTCTATTCGTGTCCTTCAGGTTATTAATTCATGATCCCTTATAAGTCAATGTTACTCTCTTTTTGTTATCCCCTCTATAAGTGGGTAGTTTGTAGTTATCTATCGGTTATTGTTACCCTTTACTTTTTCATTATTTGTTGAGTTGATGATTTTTGTCTCCTTTGTGGGCTTTACCACAACAAAGTTGAGTTTTCTTTACCCCAACAAAGTTGAGTTTTGTTTTCCCTAGCGGAGTTGATTTTCCTCCATTGTAATTGAGTTTCTTTCCTCCAGTCGAGTCGGTAATCCTTTCTTAATTATTATCTCCTTGATAGTTTGTTGCTTGAATTGTTAAGAGTTTTTGTTGTTGAAATCTTACTATGCATTCTTTGATCATGATTTTTGCTTTACCTGTTTATAGCCTTCCCTAGAGTTATTTTATTTCCCAGGGATTTATTTTCCTGGTCGAACTCTCGTTTTTGGTCTGTTGGTTTTATTTTCTGCTTCCCCAGTGGTGTTCTGTGTCACCTTCGGAGTTGATCGTTTACAATCATAATCATAGGAATTTCATGGCATCTTAGGGCCAAAATTAGGGTTTTGTTATGTACTTTGTTCTGGATTGGCCCGACAGCTTAACTGGGCCCGGTCCAGGACATCTCCTTTGGAACGGCCCGCACGACCGTGACCCAGATTGCTCGCTACCTATCGAGTATGGCGGCCATTTTCCCTCCCGAACAAGAATTGGCCCAGGATGATCAACGAACATCCTCTCAGCCTGCCCGACATCAACATCGTGCAAGCTGCCAGGAACCGGCCAGAGAGATGCCCGCAACTTACTCCCTCCTCGGGACCAACAGCTAATTACGAGCACATTTGCCTGGTTTGACCAAGTCCTAGAAGTTACCTGATTTCATGGACCCACATATCTAGGCATGAAATTAGGAACCAATGGCCACGCTCCAGGGTTATTATACAAACCCTCACACCTGTGAGGGCTAGGTATCTATGATACGGTGGGAGAACTGACTTGGGATTTTGTGTTTGTGTTCGCTAATATTTCGATTTAGCAAGAGTCGCCACCGACTTTTTATTTTATCCTAAGGAAAGGTCAAAAAGCACAGGAAAGACCTTTGAGATGTTTTCTTGGGTTCGGGGAGTAGATTATAGAAAGGTAAGGTATTAGCACCCTTTCTATCCATGGTTATCCATGGGCTCTTAGTTACTTGCTTAGATCACTTGCCTTTGCTTTTCAATTGTTTGAAATGGTGCTTTGTGTGTGTGGTTTTGAAAATGTTTTGAAAAAGATGCCTTGTCTAGGCAACCTTTGTAATGATTCTTGTTTGAATATATACAAAGGTGTGTGTCTTTTTGAAAAGATATTTCAATGTTTTTGAAATTGTTTTGAAGTTGGGTTGTGAAGTGTGTTTGAAAATGGCAAGGATGTTTTACAAGCTTTTGATCAAGTAACTAAGAGCTATCTACCCTATTTTACTCAAAGATCTTTCTTATGTTTTTAATCCTTTTAACAGTGTTGTTTCACCATTGTATTTGGTGAACAACCTTGTGTTAGGATGTTAAGCGGGACAGGCGCGGGTCATCGTATGGACCATGATAGCAATTGTGTCAAGTATCTTTGGCAATTCTTAAGGGACTTGATCATTTTGTTTAGGCAACTCAGATAGCGTCATCGAGGGACTATGATCTTTTGTTTTGTTTTTGTTTTGCCAAAGTACTTGACATGCATATCATGGCCCATTTTTGAAGGCAACAAGTGGATTATAACCCTAGGGGTGCAAGTGTGCATTGTGTTTGATTTTCATGCATTTTTGTCTTTGATTAGGTCAAACTATTTGTTAATTTGATTTTGCATACAAACCCTAATTCTCTAATCATGGCATAATTGAAAGCTTAAAGGTGCGAGAATTTAAATTCTACACTATTACAACATGATATAGGGAGAGGGGTACAAATTTGAATAGGGGATTATTTTGCAAGAAATTAAACCCTAAATTATTACAACCAAATTGAATTTGCAAGGCATAATAATAAAATACAATAAATAAATATTAGACAAAATGTATTATGCAAAAAAAGGTTTTTTTTTTATTCATGTATGCAAAAAGTATTTTTAATGTAAAAGGTACAAAGAAATAAATAAAGAATATTTTTATTTGTTTTTAGGGCAAAAACCCTAATTCTTTAAGAAAATAAATATAATGTATTATTTATGTACAAAAATATATTAACATGTATAAAAATGAAATATATCCAAAAAAAAGGTATTTTTTAGTATAAAAAATAATAAAAATATAATATAATATTTTTGTGTTTTATTTCTAAATATTTAATAAAATAAAGTATATATATATATATATATATATATATATATATATATATATATATATATATATATATATATATATATATATATATATATATATATATATATATAAATATATTAAGTGTGTGAAAAATAAAATAAATTATTTACAAAAATGTGTATATTTCAAGAAAAATATTTTCAAATGTGAATAAAAATAATAAATTAAAATTAAAGTATTTTTTACATTATTTTTAAGTTTAAACAAAAATAATATAAGTATTTAATAATTTTAATGTTGGAAATAATTAGAATAAATACCAAATAAACGTAAAAAACTATGAAAATATTTTTTAGGCATTTTTTATATTTGGAAATAAAATAATAAAGTCAGAAATAAAATAAAAATGCAAAAATAACAACGGTATAAAGAAATGGGCCAGGGGGTGTGAAACTGAAAAAGCAAGTGTTAGAAACAAAACAAGCCAGCCCAGCCCAATAACTTCATCTTCTTCCTCTGTTCAAACACAAAAAACGTGCCTTCTGTGTACAAACTGCTATCTCCTGATTCAGTGCTTTTTTGACAAAACTCAAAACATGAAACTTGTAGAACATCAAACAACGAATCTAACCATATAAAAAACTTAAGCTAACTCTCAAAGACCAGAGAGAATTTCTCTGGCCCTAATTTCTAACCTAGTTTTTTCAGAAAGTTCATGAATGAAATTCTCCTAGCACGATTAATATAAATGAAAACTAAACACATGTATGGTTTCAGGGCTATGAATACAACATCTTTCATTCACAAACCTAAGTCTAACTATTCCTAAATAGAGAGATAAAAGTTCATGAAATACCTGTTTCAGTTGAGTTCGAGCTGGAAAATGTAGCAACTTTCAATGGTGCTTGAGGTTCTTTTGAGCTTGCCTGATGTCCACTGAAGCTTTCTCAATGCTTAGTTTATTTTGAAGTGGCCTGAGTCGTGCTACAGAACTCAACCTGCAAAGCTTCCAAACAAAAATGGTGATGTGTGTTAATGGAGTTACAGCAACTTGTGAATGGTCTTGACAGCTTAGGTATATGGTTTGGAATGTGTTTGAAGTAGTTTTGGACAAAACGCACGAGGGGATTTGATGGTGGCTTGAAGTTTGCAGAACTGGCCCTATTTTGCAAGAAAAAAGGAGATTTTGAGTATGAGGGTGCTTTAGGGGTGAAAGGCTCGTGCTTCTGACTTTTGAGGATATGAAAAACTTGTTTCAAAACTTTGCTTGAGTTGGTTTTATCAGATGTGTGAGTTATCTTGTGTTTCACAAGTTTCTTGGTTATGAAGCCAAATGAGAAGTGACAAAGAGCAGGCCTGTACAGGCTAGCTCTAACTCTGCACACATTTGTGTAATCTTGGCCCCAAGTTTGTGGATTTGGTTTTCAGCATAAGATCTTGTTCAAGGCTCTAGGATGCTGTTTTGACATAAAGCAAAATTCAAGCAAAAATGGCAATGTTGCTTTTTCTATTTAAGGATTAATCTAGTGTATAATCCTCTAATGTCCAAAACAAAAACTTAGACCAATGGATTTGCACTTAATTATTGAGTACAAATTGGTTTAGAGGCCTGTAATTGTGTACTAAGCTAGCTTGGTCAGATTTGCAACTTGGTATGAACATGTACTGGCCATGGTTACAAAGTGAGTTTTTGCCAACTTGGAGCATTCGATTCTCCCTAACCACAAAGGTGTTTGAGGAGTTCTTGGACAATTTGGAAAGCTTGAAACATGTACTATAATCCATATTTGAAATTAAACTTAAGACTCCAAGTGGAACTATGTGAAAAATGGCCAAGAAGATGGGTCAAAATCTTGCCTAAACTAGGGCAAAATTTCTCTAAGTTAAAAGTTTTAGGGACCCTTGTTCCAAATATCATAACTTGAGATCCAAGATTCTTTTGAGAAAACTTTGTGAATCAAAGTTGTAGACTTTGTGATGGACTACAACTTTCATGTTATAAGTTTTGTTTGAATCCATTTTCATCTTGGTGAATAAATGGGACAAAGTTAGGAAAAAATAAGAAAATTTCATAACTTAGAAAATTTCTAAGTTATGAAATTTTTCCATTTTAAACCCTAAATTGCAATTTTGGGTTTCTTGATGAACAAGTTTCATAATTTGACATGTATTGATGAAAAATGACCCTTGGCACTTGATTTTGACCAAAAAGTCAAAGTTTGACTTTTCAGTGTATAGTCAAATTTTGATCAGTTGACTGAAAAATTCATCTACCAATCCTATGCATTTGGGATATTTTGAACTTGTTGAATGGGTCAAGACAATGTCATTGAGTCCTTGTGTCCATGTTTGAGCTTGTTTTGCCATTGGCTAGGTCAAATAGTCAAAAATTGCCTTTGTACAGTCAAAACCCTAAAAATGACCATTTTGCCCTTTTGGTGATCTGATCAAATTTCTTGTGGAATTGTGATCCAAACTTGATCAAATGGTTCATATGAGCTCATAATGTTGATGTGGGTTAAAATTCAGGAGATTTGACTGTCAATTGGCCACAGTTGACTTTTTCCCCAATACCGCTGATTTCTAGGTCAACTGTCCAATTGACTGGGCAAAAATTTGATTCAAGGCTTGAAACTTGGTATGGACCAACTTGTGAGTCCAACATGGAGTATGAAAGTCATTTTGGGCATTTTGGGTCAAAACATCCCTGTGCAAACTCAAACCCTAATTTAGGTCAACAGTGCAAGGAGGTGTCTTGAGCAGAGCAAACCCTAGCTTGATCTTGAATTCCAAGAGTCTTGTGATGAGAAATGTTTGATGAAATGGGAGGGAAAATTTTGGGGTACAACAGTTGCCCCTGTTCAATCTTCTTGAACCTGAAGAGTTAGATTGGCAAGTTTGCCTTTCGCGACTCGAAGGTAAAAGAGGATTGGACACTAGAGTGCCCGTAAATTTGCACTCGTCAAAATATAGCTGAGGAAATGGGCTTAAAGATGCCATTTGGAGATGGTGGAGTCTTGCTAGAGATGGGCTTAAAGATGCCTTCCAAGAATGTTTGTTGAATTTTAATGTTGTAGGTCAGAAGAATGAGCATTAAAATGGTATCCGTGTCTGGAATGCATTTGAACTGTATCTGGAGAGTGAGTCTGTATGAGCAAAAGAATGGCGTCCGTGTCTGGAGCGTATCTGAGTTGTAACTGTATTTAAACTTTGAATGAATATTAGAATGACTGTCGTGTCTAGAGTGTATCTGTATTGTATCTGAAGTTGAGATCTGTATGAGTACCAGAATAACTTCCGTGTCTGGAGTGTATTTGTATTGTGAATGGGTAATAGAGAAACATCTGTGTATGGAGCAACTGTGTGCTGGGGATAAATTCTGAATGAGTGACAGAATGGCAACCGTGTCTGGAGCGTATCTGGACTGTATTTGAAGTTGAGATCTGTATGAGTAACAGAATGACTTTCGTGTCTGGAGTGTATCTGAGACTGTAACTGGGATCTGAATAAGTGACAGAATGATTTCCGTGGCGACTGCATTGGGGGAATCAAACTTCTGGTGTAAGGGCCAGAATGGCATCCGTGTTTGGAGCGTATCTGAACTTGTAGTTGATAATTTAATCTGAATGAGAGATAGAATGGTTGTTCTGTCTAGAGCGTATCTAGTCTGTATCAGATTGCTGAAGTCTGAATGAGTAGTAGAATGACCGCCGTGTCTGGGGTATATCCGTACTGTATTTTGACTTGAAGTTCTGAATGAGTAATAGAATGACCGCCGTGTCTGGGGTGTATCCATATTGTATCTGGCTTGAAATTTTGAATGAGGAATAGAATGACTGACGTGTCTGGGGTGTATCCATATTGTATCTGAATAATTGTTATAGCCTTTTAATCTTATCCTGAAAAGGGTAAAATGTTAGCTAAAACACAAAGTTATGTTGCATGATATGTATGATGCAATGAACTGCGTTTCATCAATGTTTATGATATATGAATGTAATGGTTATGCATGTAAGCTGAGTAGCTGTCTTGCTGAGGAAAAATAAATCCTTGATAGCCGGAAATAATGAAATCTTAGGTTGCTGCCGGAGAAAGTAAATCTTTGACCGAAGCTGGGGATTCCAAAAATCTTTGATTATTGAAGACGAGAAATCCTTGCTGACTGCTTGGGGATTAAATATCTTTGATTGTTTGAGAAGGAGAAATCCTGGGACCACTGCTGGAGATTGAAAATCCTTGGCGATTTGTGGGGATTAACAAGGCTTTTGACAACTTCTGCAGGGAATGAGAATCCTCCATGACTTTCCTGGGAGGTAAGGGAAACCCCGAAAATCTCTACTGGGGAGTTAAAACCTGGGAGGCTTCTGCTTGGAGAAATGAGACCGAGAATCTTCGATCCGTTGGGAGATAACTCTGTGGGGAGAAAGTTTACTCGGCCCGTGAAATCAGGAGTTTTGGGTTGTATGCCAAACTACTGGGGAATCATCCTAGTTGGGGATAAGCCAAGAAGTTAACTGTTATTTGCTTGGTTCTCAGACTTCTGGGGAAATTGGGGGAAGTTGACCAGTTCCCACAGGGGGTTGGTGGTTGGAATTTTGACTTCGCTGGGGAAGAAGGCTTAGAATATTCTAGTTCCGCTGGGGATAGGTATTTCATGGTTTTCGGGCTCCGCTGGGGATCTTGAAGTTTAACTCCGCTGGGGACACATACTCCAAATTTTTAGCTTTGTTGAGGATCTGAATGATATATTGTAAGGGATTTCTTCTGAAATAGCACAAGGATATCTTCCTACACCTTCAACCTACCAGTAACTATCCTTTCTCAATTCGTTTTATTTGTAAGCAATGATTATATTCAAATGCATATGCCTATTTAACAAACCATTGGACATTTTCAAATAAAACATAAGTGTAAAAAAGAAAAGAAGGGCAAGCAAATTTCTGCATTTTGAACTATCTTTGTATTAACTTTTGTGAGTATCTTTGTACAAAGGAGACAAACATCCTAGTAAGAGAATGTTGTCGTAAAAAATGAAAAATTTTATACAAAAGAAAGATGGCTATGTGTAACAATTCCATGGGATTCCCAATCTTCTATAGCCTTCACAACTTTGAGTATCTTGTTCATTCGCTGCTTCGTCCACCGATGATTGGATTGATCAGTAGCTTAGAACTTGTTGGTGAAGAGATTATTCTTAAAGTGATCCAACGAGACATAGTCATACGCTTTAATTCCCTAACTTTTTCCTGGACCGCCCTTTCGGGTTTTCGATCCACCGGGAAACCCTTTTTTGCCTAAGTCGCCCTTTTGGGTTTTCAACTTGCCGGGTGTACAGATTTTTTTATTTATCCATAATTTTTGCCTGAACCTCCCTTTCGGGTTTTCGATTCACCGGGATACCCATTTTTGCCCAAGTAGCCCTTTCGGGTTTTCAACTTGTCGGGTCGTTTTATGCGTAGTATCTTTTGACTATGTCTGCGTTCGCAGGGTGCGGCAAGTCGTCGCCGTCCATGGTGGTAAGAATCATTGCCCCACCAGAAAAGATGCTCTTGATCACAAATGGTCCTTCGTAAGTGGGAGTCCATTTGCCCCTGGGATCACTTTGCAGCAAGATGATCCGCTTGATTATAAGATCTCCGACTCGATATACCTGACGCCTGACTTTCTTGTTGAAAGCCTTGATCATCCTTTTTTGATACGTCTGACCATGACAAACACCCGTAAGTCGTTTCTCGTCGATCAAATTAAGTTGATCAAGTCGGGTCTGAATCCAATCGTCTTCACTCAAACCGGTATCCTTCATAATCCTCAAGGAAGGGATCTGAACTTCCATGGGTAGAACAGCTTCCATGCCATATACCAAAGAAAATGGGGTTGCCCCTGTTGAAGTACGTGTCGTGGTACGATATCCATGTAGAGCAAACGGTAACATCTCATGCCAGTCCTTGTAGGTGACTATCATTTTTTGAATGATCTTCTTGATATTTTTATTCGCGGCTTCAACAGCACCGTTCATCTTTGGCCGGTAGGGAGATGAATTGTGATGATAAATCTTGAACTGTTCGCATAGAGCAGTGATCATGGTGTTGTTTAAATTTGTACCGTTGTCCGAAATGATTCTGTCGGGGATACCATACCGGCATATGAGGTTCTGCTTGATGAAGCGGGCAACCACATTCTTTGTAACAGAGGCAAAGGAAGCTGCTTCGACCCATTTGGTGAAGTAATCAATAGCCACCAAGATGAAGTGATGTCCATTGGATTCCGTAGGCTTGATCTCTCCAATCATGTCAATGCCCCACATTGTGAATGGCCAAGGAGCTGTCAGAATGTTGAGAGGAACAGGGGGAATATGTACCTTGTCGGCATAGACTTGGCATTTGTGGCAAGTACGGGAATGTTGATGACAATCAGCTTCCATAGTAGACCAGTAGTAGCCTGCCCTTAGAATCTTCTTAGCCATCGTATGTCCACTCAAGTGGGTGCCAAATGTGCCACTATGTATATCAGACATGATTAACTCTGCTTCAACCTTGTCCACACAACGAAGTAGAACACAATCATGGCTGCGCTTATAAAGGATGCCATTGCTTAGGAAGAACTTGGCAGCAAATCTCCTCAAGAACTTTTTGTCATTGACGGAATCTCCTTCAGGGTATTCTCGAGTCTGGAGATACCTTTTGATTTCATGAAACTAGGGTTATTCCACTACTTCTTCGGTATTAATCTCATCACAGTGTGCGGGTTCGTCCATTCGTTCAATGGTGATTTGGGGAGTCTCGTTATCCCATTTGAGTTTAAACATGGAAGACATTGTAGCCAGAGCATCGACTAACTGATTTTCTTCTCGCGGGAAATGCTCGAAGGTAATCTGCTCGAAGGTAATCTGCTCGAAATGAGGCAACAATATCAGGACATGTTCTCTGTATGGGATAAGATTAGGATGTTTGGTTTCCCACTCTCCTTTGACTTGACTGATAACCAAAGTCGAGTCCCCAAATACGACCAAAGATTTGATTCCCAAGTCTATAGCAGCCTTGAGACCAAAGATGCAAGCTTCATATTCAGCCATGTTGTTGGTACAGCTGAAACAAAGTCGGGCAGTGAAGGGTGTATGGAAACCTTCCGGAGAAATGAGTATCGCACCGATACCGTTGCCAAGTGCATTTGAAGCACCATCAAAGTACAGGGTCCATCAGGATCCTTGTTCAGGTCCGTCATACGGTCTGTCACCTTCAATGTTGTCCAATGTCATGATGTCCATGTCAGCGAAGTCGAATCTCATAAATTGGTAATCTTCGACGGCTTGATGAGCTAGATGGTCAGCTAGTACACTCCCCTTTATAGACTTTTGGGTAGTATACTGGATGTCATACTCAATCAGGATCATTTGCCATCTAGCGATTCTTCCAAATAAAGCAGGCTTCTCGAAGATATACTTGATCGGATCCATCTTGGAAATCAGCAGAGTGGTATGTGTCAACATATACTGCCTTAGCCGGCGAGCAGCCCATACCAAAGTGCAGCAAGTTTTCTCGAGCAGTGAGTAGCGAGTCTCACAGTCGGTAAACTTTTTGCTAAGGTAATAATTGGCATGCTCTTTTCGGCCAGACTCGTCATGTTGGCCCAGTACGCACCCCATCGAGTTATCCAAAACAGTCAGATACATGATTAACGGTCTTCCTTCGACGGGTGGCATCAAAATAGGAGGTTCCAATAGATACTCCTTGATCTTATCAAAAGCAACTTGACAATCATTGTTCCATTCAACTACCTGATCTTTCTTCAACAGTTTGAAGATTGGCTCATAGGTAGATGTCAGGTGAGAGATGAACCTCGCAATATAGTTTAAGCGTCCCAAGAATCCTCTAACCTCCTTTTCAGTGCGGGGGGCAGGCATTTCTTGTATAGCCTTTACTTTAGTTGGATCAACCTCAATGCCTTTATTGCTGACAATAAATCCCAAAAGTTTACCAGACCTAACTCCAAAAGTGCACTTGCTTGGGTTCAGTCTGAGCTTATACTCCTTCAACCTGGCAAACAGCTTTTGCAAATGATCAAGGTGTTCTTCTTTTGTCTGTGATCGGGCTATCATGTCGTCTACGTAGACTTCAATCTCATGATGTATCATATCATGAAACAAAGCTACCATGGCGCATTGATAGGTTTCCCCGGCATTCTTCAGTCTGAATGGCATCACCTTATAGCAGAAGGTACCCCATTGCGTAACAAAAGTAGTTTTCTCCATGTCTTCGGGGGCCATTTTGATCTGGTTGTATCCCGAGAATCCATCCATGAAGGAAAATACCTTGTGTTGAGTTTTGTTGTCAACCAAGATGTCGATGTGTGGTAGTGGAAAATTGTCTTTGGGGCTAGCCCTGTTTAAGTCCCGATAGTTCACACACATTCTGACTTTACCGTCCTTCTTAGGCACGGGCACAATGTTAGCAACCCATTATGGATAGGAAGTAACAGCCAAAAAGCCAGCGTTGAATTGCTTCATCACCTCAGCTTTGATCTTCTCAGACATGTCGGGCCTCATTTGGCAAATCTTTTGCTTGATCGGTGGACAGTCTTCTCTTGTAGGGAGACGGTGAACCACGATATCTGTGTCCAATCCCGGCATGTCTTCATAGGACCAGGCAAAGATCTCAACATATTCGTTCAACAACTGCACTAAGCGCTCTTTGACACTTGGTTCCAGGTTGGAACCCACTTTTACCTCTTTTTTGTCTTCCTCTATCCCCAAGTTGATGGTTTCTAACAACTCTTCATGAGGCAGAATGGCCCTCTCTTCTTGTTGCAAAAGTCTGGCTAACTCTCCCGGCACTTCACAGTCTTCGTCAACTTTGTACTCAGCATGATTGACCAAATTTTCAGAGTTATCGAAGGCTAAAGCAGAATAGTCACCCATAGAATCCGGAGTGGATGGGTACCTGCATTTGTGAGTGTGGGTGTGTGTAAGGGATATCCATCCTTAAACAAACAAAATGCAAAAAGAAAGAAAATGAACACAACAGTTTATGAAAACATCCAATGATTCATTAAAACATGGCATATGATAATGAAGAAAATCAAGCCCTTACAAATGGACCTACATGCCCCGGGCAAGGCATGAGGTGAAAATAGTGTACGAATTGTTTTAGTTATTACAGACCGAAATAAGAAATTGTTCAAAGATAAAATTACTAGTTGATGAAGGTGATAGGAATAAAATCCTTTGCTTCCCAGTTGCTTAAACCCCCTTCGACGGTTGGGAAGATCCAATCTTTAAAGTGGTCCTCTTCATCCTCATCTTCTACAACATTGATTCCATGGTGAGAGATTTTGACGGGTGGTCCTCCAGCCTTGGAGCGATACATAGCCTTTTGTCCTGCAGCAGTAAACCCTAATCCAAACTTGTCCGTCTTATGGGGAAAATCCGGCAGTTTCCCCCACACTGTGCTCTTTCCTTCTTTAACTACAGCCTCTGCGTCCTTGAGAGATGCCATCCTAGATACATGCTTGGGAACGATAGGCACATCAACCATTGTCTTCGCAATTGCTACCTCAGGAGAAACTTCCTCAAAATGTTGGAAAGGCGTTTTGATGAACTCGCCATCCAACTCCACATGGCGGAAGGAATTGAGGTGACTTATCATGTACTCTTCCTCGCCGTGCACCGTTATAATCTTACCCTTAACAAGATACTTCAGCATTTGGTGCAAAGAGGAGGTAACTGCCCCGGCATAATGGATCCACGGTCTTCCCAATAAACACGAGTATGAAGGACGGATGTTCATCACATAAAAGGTGGAGTTGAAAACTTATGTGCCTACTTTGATAGGAATATCAACCTCTCCATGAACCATTCTTTTGGACCCATCAAAAGCCCTAACAACGATGTTACTAGGTTTGAGGGTAATCCTTCGCAGTCCAAACGGTCTAGCACTTTCTTCGGCAGCATATTCAAGGAAGAACCGGTATCAACTAAGACATGGGCGAGGGTGGTTCCCCTGCATTCAACTGAGACATGTAGCGCATCGTTGTGTTTCCTACCCTTGGGAGTCAAATCAGCATCGGAAAAGCCAAGGCCATTATCAGCAGTAAGACTGGCCACACACTCCTGGAACTGGTCAGCCGAAGTTTCCTGGGGCACGTGTGTCGTCTTTAAGAATTTGATTAAGGCCTTAGCATGGGCCTCAAAGCAGAGTAGAAGAGCTAACATTGAAATTTTAGAAGGGGTCTGCCCTAGCTGTTCCACGACGTCGTAGTCACTCTTTCTGATTATTTTCAAGATTCCATCCATTTCTTTCTGGGTGGTTTCGGGGATAACCACAGCATGAGCCTTCGTCCTGACAGGCGCTTATAGTATCCCCTTACCCTTATCGGTAGTATCAACAGATGGTCTTATTTCAGGAGTATCTAATTCTTCAATTATCGGGTCTTGCACAGATGGCCTAACAGGTACGGAAGCTTTCGAGGGTCCGAAAACTGCTCGAGGGGGAGCAATCTCCGGAGAAAAAATTTGGCCGTTGCGGGTTATCTTGCTTGTTCCCACGATGTTCCCTATATCAGGGACTTCCTCTTCAGAATTCTCTTAGACTGATTCAATCTGTTTGATGCCATGATAGAAGATTTCTCATCTGTAGTTCCATGGTATCGTCTTGCTAGATTGATACGGGACAGGCCCCGGCATGGTGATTTTTAAAGGTACAAATTCAGGATCAGGTGTAATCTTGACAGGCCTTTTGCAAGCCTTGGGAATATTGGTGGAAATGGTTATTATTGCAATATCGTTGGTTGAAGTAGCAAAAGTAGCAGGAGTAACAGGAGTGAAGGTATCAACAGGGGTCTTTTGGAAGAGTATCTCTTGGGTATCCATCAGGCGTTGGACACCTGATTTCAACATTGAGCAGTCAGCTCGTATGTTTAAACAAAAGTAACAGTCCTTCCCACAGCCTGGGAATATCCCGGCTCTCATCAAATTCTCTTTAATCACTAGTAACGGAGTCAAAAGGTCAGCAACATCGGTAACATGAAGGTCTTCCATAACAACATGAACATTATGAATGTGCTTGGGCATCGGAGCAGAAATCACATTGGGCTTCTCAGGAGCATCAAATTCTACTTCATTGGCTTCAATCAGGTCTTGGATTTTGTTCTTAAGCGCCCAACAATTATTGGTATCATGTCCAGCACTGTCAAATTGGTAGGCACACTTGGCATTGGAGTGGTAGTATGGTGAAGAAGTATTAGGGTTCTTTGGCGCTTCCTTCAAACTGGTAAGATTCAACTTTAGCAAATGAGGGAGTACTTGAGCTGGCGTCATGTTGATTCGGGTGAACTGCCGTTGTGGCCTTTCTACCAGTTGTTGATTAGGTCTTGACGGATTGCTGCGAGGATGATCATTTGAAGAGTTTTGAATCATCACAGCCCTTACAGTTGGCCGGCGCTCGGTTTTTCCCTGACTTTTCTGAGAATAAACATCAGAGGCTTCCTTTTTAGCTGGGAAGGCCTACTTAACAGTGGTGGACGCGGAGGCATCTTTCTGAATCTTTCCACTTTTAATACTGGCCTCGACCCTTTCGCCAATCAAAATTAGTTTGGTGAATCCTGCGGAGGAACTCCCAATTAAATGATTGAAGAAGGGTCCAGACAGGGTCCCTAGAAACATGTCAACCAGCTCTCTATCCGATAATGATGGCTGCACCCTTCCAGCCAGATCACGCCACTTTTGGGCATATTCTTTAAATCCTTCATTGGAAACCATCCCCATACTTTGTAGCTGAGTACGAGTGGGCGCCAAATCAGCATTGTATTGGTATTGACGGTAAAAGGCAGCAGCTAAGTCTTCCCAGTTATGAACCTCAGATCTCTCAAGTTGATAGAACTAGTCTAATTGTGTGCCTGACAAACTGTCTTGGAAAAAGAGTACCCAGAGGTCTTTATCAGATGAGTGGGGTTGGGTATTTCTGACATACGATCTCAGATGCATCTTTGGGCAGGACAGACCGTCATACTTAGCAAATGTTGGAACTTTGAACTTGGGAGGAATGACGATCCCAGCGACCAGCCCTAGTTCTTCAAAATCTAAATCAGGTACCCTTTGCAGCTCCATGGCTGCCAATCTATCCTCCAGATTCTTATATTTATCATCCGCCGGGGGATATTGTTGTTCGGAGTAGTCTTCATCTTCTTCCTCTTCAACTTCAGATTCAAAAGGTACCGCGGCTCCTTTTCCTTTACCAGCCCCTTCATCAGACGTTGAGGGGAACTCGAGAACTTCTCTAGCATTGCTTTAAAACCTTCTTCCAAAAGTGGCTACTGCGGGCCTTTTCTTCTTTTTCTCCAACAGTGCTTTAAGGTCCTCTTGAACCTTTGCTAAGGTCATGAGGAGTTGCTGGAATTGAGAATTATGTGCTTGCAGATCCTTAACCGTCTGCTCCAAATCTATCTTGCTGAAATAAATAGCAGAAAGATGAGGAAACCTGGTGTGAAGATCTGTTTATGCATATGATGAATGGTATGTTATTCATGTAATGCATTCAAGGATTCAGAAATTCAAATTTGTTGCAAACAAAAAGGAACACACGTCATATTAAGAAGAAATTGTTAGTACATAAGTGCCCCATGGGCAAAATATTACAAAATTCTTAATGTAAAAAGACATTGCGCATCCTCTTTGGCGCGATGTAAGTGTTGAGAGTTTCCTCCTCATGGAGTCGGCGGGTAAGCTCCAAAACCTTCTTCTCACTGGTATAGAAGCTGACTTCAAAAGTATTTCGTTCTTCCTTGAGTTAGATCCAACTCTTTTGTAATTCTTCCCATGATGTTGGCATGTCAGGATGTAGGAGGGTGTATGGAACCTCTCCTTCCATAACAGACTCTTTGATCAAGGGGAGAATGTGAGGATATGGCATCATAAGATTCTGGGCGCGGGTTCGTACCCACTTGAGGTAAGGTTCAAGGGGGATGGAATTCTTGTGCCCCAGTGTCTTACTATCCACTTTGTTGGGCATCCTCCAAGCTCTGATGAACCTTTGTCGAAGTCCTTGTGCATCGTTGTCGAAGTCAAAAACTAGGTCAGGAATCAGCATGTCATGAAGGTCATCCCTTCGAGCATATCCAAACTGTCTTAGAGCTAAACAAGGGTTGTAGGTGATGCCTCCCCTAATGCCAAGTAGTGGGACATTAGGGAATTCCCCACAACGATCAATGATGATGACATTTTCTCTGGACCGAGAACACCAATGTAAATCAGAATGTGTGAGGGTCATCAACCATTGTGACCACCTTAAACCCTGTCATTCTTCAAAACTGATTGTGGGAGGTGAGAAATAAACCACCTTGCTAGGAGAGGAGTACAGCACATGAGAACACCTATTTTCCTCATTGTTCGTGTGTAAAATGAGTGTAGGATGTCCCCAAGCAATGTAGGTATAGGATTCCGGGATATGAAAATCTTGACAGCATTCACATCTATAAGTTAATCAGGATTTGGGACCAGGACCAACCCATAGATCAGGAGTGCCACAATCACTTCAAAGGCTTGTAGATCAAGAGAATTCCAGCAGTCTTGTGCCTTCTCAAACAGAAACTTTGCCAAGAAACCCTTGACACCACTTCTGATTTCCCAATGTCCTTTGATGTCAGATGGTTGCAAGTGTAATGCTTGAGCAACATCTTCAGGCTTTGGTTCTTTTTCCATACCGTTGTAGGGTAGTTGATGAAGAATAGGAATTCTCAGAAGTTGAGAAAATTCCTCCAAAGTGGGTACTAGTTGGTAATCAGGAAATGTGAAACAGTGGTGTAGGGGGTCAAAGAACTGGAATAGAACTTTCACCATGTCTTCTTCAATGTTTGAGTTGACCAAGTTGAGAAGTCTACCATGTCTCTCACTGAAGAGATAATTCTCTGGAATCCTGGAAGTGAGCTCCTTGAGTTGAGGAGGGATTCTCACAAGGTTGACTTGTATTGTTTTTCTGTGGAGTGATTCCATGACCTACAAAACAGGAACAAAGATGAAGATCCAAACCCTTTAAATGGTTAGTGGATGCATATGATGCTTTATGATGTTATGCACAAGTATATGTACAAGCAAGTCACACAAGATCCTAGTTTCAGGCTTGCGTGGGGTTTCATAGGTAAGTACCCTCTTGAAGTTAGTTGGCTCAACCTGTCCTATAAATAGTAACCGGGTTCTAAGGAGCTCAATATCACTGGATTATTTTCTGTGTTCATTGTTTCAGTTTAGCCACTTAACTGGCGAATGAAATATTCCAAGAAAATAACCCTCAATGAGTGTAGTATCGAGTATCTACCAACTTCAGACTGCACCAAAGCCGGTCATCTCACTACCCCTAAAAAGGCCAAGATGGTCAAGTAAAGGTTCTAAAAGTCCATTAGTGCTTTATGACATCACTCAGCGGCCCCGTATTCTCTTTGACTGACTCAAAGGCTACCGGTACCCACAAATATGTCGCACTAATATAGTTATTGCTTATACCATGTCGGTATACCCCGCACAGTTTCCACAACGTATTGCTATTTACCTATGAATGTTTCCCAAATCCGGGTAGAGGATTTCAAGCCCAAACAAGAGAACCAAATGTAAAGCAATTAAAGCAAACAATATAATCATGCAAAGGGTGATCTAAGCCCTAAGGTTACTCCACTTTTAAAATTTCCCCAGCAGAGTCGCCAGTTCTGTGATACGGTGGGAGAACTGACTTGGGATTTTGCGTTTGTGTTTGCAAATGTTTCGGTTTAGCAAGAGTCGCCACCGACTTTTTATTTTATCCTAAGGAAAGGTCAAAAAGCACAGGAAAGACCTTTGAGATATTTTCTTGGGTTCGGGGAGTAGATTATAGAAAGGGAAGGTATTAGCACCCTTTCTATCCATGGTTATCCATGGGCTCTTAGTTACTTGCTTAGGTCACTTACCTTTGCTTTTCAATTGTTTGAAATGGTGCTTTGTGTGTGTGGTTTTGAAAATGTTTTGAAAAAGATGCCTTGTCTAGGCAACCTGTGTAATGATTCTTGTTTGAATATATACAAAGGTGTGTGTCTTTTTGAAAAGATATTTCAATGTTTTTGAAAGTTGTTTTGAAATTGTTTTGAAGTTGGGTTGTGAAGTGTGTTTGAAAATGGCAAGGATGTTTTACAAGCTTTTGATCAAGTAACTAAGAGCTATCTACCCTATTTTACTCAAAGATCTTTCTTATGTTTTTAATCCTTTTAACAGTGTTGTTTCACAATTGTATTTGGTGAACAACCTTGTGTTAGGATGTTAAGCGGGACAGGCACGGGTCATCGTATGGACCATGATAGCAATAGTGTCAAGTATCTTTGGCAATTCTTAAGGGACTTGATCATTTTGTTTAGGCAACTCAGATAGCGTCATCAAGGGACTATGATCTTTTGTTTTGTTTTTGTTTTGCCAAAGTACTTGACATGCATATCATGGCCCATTTTTGAAGGCAACAAGTGGATTATAACCCTAGGGGTGCAAGTGTGCATTGTGTTTGATTTTCATGCATTTTTGTCTTTGATTAGGTCAAACTATTTGTTAATTTGATTTTACATACAAACCCTAATTCTCTAATCATGGCATAATTGAAAGCTTAAAGGTGCGAGAATTTAAATTCTACACTATTACAACATGATATAGGGAGGGGGGTACAAATTTGAATAGGGGATTATTTTGCAAGAAATTAAATCCTAAATTATTACAACCAAATTGAATTTGCAAGGCATAATAATAAAATACAATAAATAAATATTAGACAAAATGTATTATGCAAAAAAAGGTTTTTTTTTTATTCATGTATGCAAAAAGTATTTTTAATGTAAAAGGTACAAAGAAATAAATAAAGAACATTTTTATTTGTTTTTAGGGCAAAAACCCTAATTCTTTAAGAAAATAAATATA